>JAJNMX010000008.1:0-472923 GCA_022577645.1 Clavispora santaluciae
CCTAAAGAACATCAGTACCTCCCTAAAGAACATCAGTACCTCCCTAAAGAACATCAGTACCTCCCTAAAGAACATCAGTACCTCCCTAAAGAACATCAGTACCTCCCTAAAGAACATCAGTACCTCCCTAAAGAACATCAGTACCTCCCTAAAGAACATCAGTACCTCCCTAAAGAACATCAGTACCTCCCTAAAGAACATCAGTACCTCCCTAAAGAACATCAGTACCTCCCTAAAGAACATCAGTACCTCCCTAAAGAACATCAGTACCTCCCTAAAGAACATCAGTACCTCCCTAAAGAACATCAGTACCTCCCTAAAGAACATCAGTACCTCCCTAAAGAACATCAGTACCTCCCTAAAGAACATCAGTACCTCCCTAAAGAACATCAGTACCTCCCTAAAGAACATCAGAAAGTATACAAAGAACTAAGCTGTCACGAAGATTGACGCCTAACTGCTGGTTTCATAATAAATATGAGTTCTCCAGGGGACGAATAGTGAATAGGCACATCTACTGTTGCCTCGGTTAGTCGTAGCGTAATTGATTATCGCCTGAAAAACTATACCAGTTAAAGAACATCAGTACCGCTTATGTGAGCTCGGAATATAAATTCATGTGCTCACTCTTCTACACTGACGCGATTTGAATGGTCCGAAAGATCTTAGCTTATTTCTCTTAGCCCTATCTTTTAGGGAGAAACTTTATTCGTCTTTTATGCTTATAATGAGGATGGTTTAGCATGAAATATTATTATAATGAAAATGTACATTTCACAAGAAACATAGTTCTAATAATACTTAATACAGAATTAATAATCAAAGTCAACTAAAAATGCTAAATACGTAAATCGAAACATAAATTTTAATTATCCATTATGCCAATAGCTGAATGAGGTCCTCTAAAGTTAGATTCTAACAGTATAAAAATTTGCGTGAGTTAACAATGTAGATAAACAAGGGCAGCCAAGAATATTGGCTATATCAGAGTCATTGAATAATTTGAAGCTCAAAGGAGCAAAACCGGTAATATTACCATCAAAAATTTCGAAAGCGGTGTTGAGCTAATTCGTTCTGCACCTCCTATACTTTCAACAATCTCAGCAGTACTGCTTGAAGACGACGATGAGATTCTTTCTGTGTTTAGCGATAGATGATCATGAATCAGCGAACTGGATGTAGCTTGCGAAATCGAACCATCGGATACCATGTTTGGTGATAATATCTTCAGTGAATAAGCTGCTTCGGGTGTCGTATGGATTTCTGAGAAGAGCGTGGTCGTTCCTGAAATATCAGCAGAATAGTCATTATCGCTCCCCGAATTATGCAGAAGCGCCCCCAAACCGCCAATTGAAACCTTAGTCGTTATAGAAGACAGACCATAATAAGATGATGTTAGCGCCACCGAAATGGTATGGCTCGGCTCATCTCCATCAGTGGCCCCCGTGGAACTGCTGGTAGTGGTACAATCAGAACACTCTGATTCGCTTGAAGAAAGAGTCGACACACCATCTCCACTAATCTGACTTTGGTCACTCACTTGCACCGCAGACCAGGATGTAGTGGATCTTGAATCAGGGGTACCAATAGTCGTAGTGCAATCAGGACAATCTGATTCGCCTGAAGAAAACGATAAAGTTGAAACTGTTTCACCATCCCCACTAATCTGACTTTGGTCACTCACTTGCACCGCAGACCAGGATGTAGTGGTTCTTGAATCAAGGGTACCAATAGTCGTAGTGCAGTCAGGACACGCTGATGCGGCTGACGTAAGCGATGAAATCGAAATTGTTTCACCATCCCCAGTAATCAGGTTTGGCGCAGTAACATGTACCGAGGAAGTTAATTGCTTCGTGTTCCCATCGATTGAGCTGCTACTTCTGGAGCAATCAGAACAAGGGGTCGACATGGAAGTATTAAAATATCCAGAGAATGTGTTTCTGCTGCTCAGATATTTCGTAGTTATATCAACGGAATCTGTAGACGAAGCGAATGAATGACCACTAGATGACCCAAAACTCCTTTCAGAAGATGAAATACCAATAATTATGGAAGAAGCCTCAGTCACAACAACATATGGCACTGATCCGGATGTGATAGTAGAAGTACCAGCCACACTACCGTCAACTGTACTAGTGTACTCTGGTGTCTCAGTGATCACAACATATACTTCGCTACCAGTGGTAATAGTTGCTTCTCCGGCCACGCTACCAACAACCGTCAGAGTGTACTGCGGAATCTCGTTAACCACAACATATGGAGTAGAGCCGATAGTGATTGTAGTAGTTCCAGCGACACTACCGGCAACTGTAGTTGTATAGGCGGGTGTCTCGGTGGTCACAACATAAGGCACGCTACCAGTGGTGACAGTTTCTTCTCCAGCCACACTGCCGATGGCAGTCAGAGTAAACTGAGCAATCTCGTTAACCACAACATATGGTGTTGATCCTGTGGTGATTGTAGCAGTTCCAGCAACACTACCGTCAACTGTAGTAGTGAAAGCTGGTGTCTCCGTTACCACAACGTATGGTACGCTGCCAGTGGTGACAGTTTCTTCTCCAGCCACACTACCAACAACCGTCAGGGTAAACTGAGCAATTTCAGTAACCACAACATATGGAGTAGATCCGGTTGTGATTGTAGTCGTGCCAGCAACACTACCGTCAACTGTAGTAGTGAAAGCTGGTGTCTCCGTTACCACAACGTATAGTTCGCTACCGCTTGTGAAAATTTCCTCCGCTGCCAAACTTCCAATTACTGTAATTGTATAATCCGGAACCTCGGTAACAACAACATATGGGGTAGAGCCGGTTGTGACTGTGAACGTTCCGGCAACACTACCCGCAACTGTAGTCGTGAAAGCAGGTGTCGCGGTCGTCACAACGTATGGTTCGCTGCCAGTGGTGACAGTTTCTTCTCCAGCCACACTACCGATGGCAGTCAGAGTAAACTGAGCAATCTCGTTAACCACAACATATGGAGTAGAGCCGATAGTAATTGTAGTAGTTCCAGCAACACTACCAACAACTGTAGTAGTGTACGCAGGTGTCTCGGTGGTCACAACATAAGGCACGCTACCAGTGGTGACAGTTTCTTCTCCAGCCACACTACCGATGGCAGTCAGAGTGTACTGCGGAATCTCGTTAACCACAACATATGGAGTAGAGCCGATAGTAATTGTAGTAGTTCCAGCAACACTACCAACAACTGTAGTAGTGTACGCAGGTGTCTCGGTGGTCACAACATAAGGCACGCTACCAGTGGTGACAGTTTCTTCTCCAGCCACACTACCGATGGCAGTCAGAGTAAACTGAGCAATCTCGTTAACCACAACATATGGAGTAGAGCCGATAGTAATTGTAGTAGTTCCAGCAACACTACCAACAACTGTAGTAGTGTACGCAGGTGTCTCGGTGGTCACAACATAAGGCACGCTACCAGTGGTGACAGTTTCTTCTCCAGCCACACTACCGATGGCAGTCAGAGTGTACTGAGCAATCTCGTTAACCACGACATATGGAGTAGAGCCGATAGTGATTGTTGTAGTTCCAGCAACACTACCAACAACTGTAGTAGTGAAAGCAGGTGTCTCGGTAGTGACAACATAAGGCACGCTACCAGTGGTGACAGTTTCTTCTCCAGCCACACTGCCGATGGCAGTCAGAGTAAACTGAGCAATCTCGTTAACCACAACATATGGTGTTGATCCTGTGGTGATTGTAGCAGTTCCAGCAACACTACCAACAACTGTAGTAGTGTACGCAGGTGTCTCGGTGGTCACAACATAAGGCACGCTACCAGTGGTGACAGTTTCTTCTCCAGCCACACTACCGATGGCAGTCAGAGTAAACTGAGCAATCTCGTTAACCACAACATATGGAGTAGAGCCGATAGTAATTGTAGTAGTTCCAGCAACACTACCAACAACTGTAGTAGTGTACGCAGGTGTCTCGGTGGTCACAACATAAGGCACGCTACCAGTGGTGACAGTTTCTTCTCCAGCCACACTACCGATGGCAGTCAGAGTGTACTGCGGAATCTCGTTAACCACAACATATGGAGTAGAGCCGATAGTAATTGTAGTAGTTCCAGCAACACTACCAACAACTGTAGTAGTGTACGCAGGTGTCTCGGTGGTCACAACATAAGGCACGCTACCAGTGGTGACAGTTTCTTCTCCAGCCACACTACCGATGGCAGTCAGAGTAAACTGAGCAATCTCGTTAACCACAACATATGGAGTAGAGCCGATAGTAATTGTAGTAGTTCCAGCGACACTACCAACAACTGTAGTAGTGAAAGCAGGTGTCTCGGTGGTCACAACATAAGGCACGCTACCAGTGGTGACAGTTTCTTCTCCAGCCACACTACCGATGGCAGTCAGAGTAAACTGAGCAATCTCGTTAACCACAACATATGGAGTAGAGCCGATAGTAATTGTAGTAGTTCCAGCGACACTACCAACAACTGTAGTAGTGAAAGCAGGTGTCTCGGTGGTCACAACATAAGGCACGCTACCAGTGGTGATAGTTGTCTCACCAGCCACACTGCCGATGGCAGTCAGAGTGTACTGTGGAATCTCAGTTACCACGACATATGGAGTAGAGCCGGTTGTGATTGTCGTCGTTCCAGCGACACTGCCATCAACTGTAGTAGTGTACGCAGGTGTCTCGGTGGTCACAACATAAGGCACGCTACCAGTGGTGACAGTTTCTTCTCCAGCCACACTACCGATGGCAGTCAGAGTGTACTGTGGAATCTCAGTTACCACGACATATGGAGTAGAGCCGGTTGTGATTGTCGTCGTTCCAGCGACACTGCCATCAACTGTAGTAGTGTACGCAGGTGTCTCGGTGGTCACAACATAAGGCACGCTACCAGTGGTGACAGTTTCTTCTCCAGCCACACTACCGATGGCAGTCAGAGTAAACTGAACAATCTCGTTAACCACAACATATGGAGTAGAGCCGATAGTAATTGTAGTAGTTCCAGCAACACTACCAACAACTGTAGTAGTGTACGCAGGTGTCTCGGTGGTCACAACATAAGGCACGCTACCAGTGGTGACAGTTTCTTCTCCAGCCACACTGCCGATGGCAGTCAGAGTGTACTGTGGAATCTCAGTTACCACGACATATGGAGTAGAGCCGGTTGTGATTGTCGTCGTTCCAGCGACACTGCCATCAACTGTAGTAGTGAAAGCTGGTGTCTCGGTGGTCACAACGTATGGTTCACTGCCAGTGGTGATAGTTGTCTCGCCCGCAACACTGCCGATGGCAGTCAGAGTGTACTGTGGGATCTCAGTTACCACGACATAAGGTGTCGATCCTGTAGTGATTGTGGTCGTTCCAGCGACACTGCCATCAACTGTAGTAGTGTACGCAGGTGTCTCGGTGGTCACAACATAAGGCACGCTACCAGTGGTGATAGTTGTCTCGCCCGCAACACTGCCGATGGCAGTCAGAGTGTACTGTGGGATCTCAGTTACCACGACATAAGGTGTCGATCCTGTAGTGATTGTAGTAGTTCCAGCGACACTGCCATCAACTGTAGTAGTGAAAGCAGGTGTCTCGGTCGTCACAACATATGGTTCGCTACCAGTGGTGATGGTCTCTTCTCCGGCCACACTGCCGATGGCAGTCAGAGTGTACTGTGGGATCTCAGTTACCACGACATAAGGTGTCGATCCTGTAGTGATTGTAGTAGTTCCAGCAACACTACCAACAACTGTAGTCGTGAAAGCAGGTGTCTCGGTGGTCACAACATAAGGCACGCTACCAGTGGTGATAGTTGTCTCACCAGCCACACTGCCGATGGCAGTCAGAGTGTACTGTGGGATCTCGGTAACCACGACATATGGAGTAGAGCCGGTAGTGATTGTGGTCGTTCCAGCGACACTGCCATCAACTGTAGTAGTGAAAGCTGGTGTCTCGGTGGTCACAACATAAGGCACGCTACCAGTGGTGATAGTTGTCTCGCCCGCAACACTGCCGATGGCAGTCAGAGTGTACTGTGGGGTTTGGGTGACAATAACATATGGAGTTGATCCCGTAGTGATTGTAGTGGTTCCAGCGACACTGCCATCAACTGTAGTTGTATAGGCGGGTGTTTTGGTGGTCACTACATATGGAGTAGAGCCCGTAGTGATGGTAGTTACACCTGCAACACTTCCAACTACGGTGGATGTGGAACTGGGCGTGCGTGTAACAACAACATATGGTGATGTTCCAGTGGTTATAGTAGTAGTTCCTGCAACGCTCCCCACTGCTGTAGATGTCAGTGATGGGGTATATATGACTTCGACATAAGTGCTACCTCCACTAGTAACCACGGTGGTGAGAGCAGAAGACCCATAAGTGGTCGTACGCGAGTATGGAATGTATACAGTTACCGCGTAGTTCGTGATTGTCGCTGTCAGCGTCAAGCTGGTATCAACCCCTGATCTGCCACAGCGGCTGACTGTAGTCGTAATTGTACAAGTGGAACACACTGCCCTGGTACTAGTTGTCGTTATGTATGTCGGTCCCGAGTAAACTGTAGTGGACAGTACCACATTAGTAGAAGTGGTTGTTCCGGTATAGTACAGCTGTGTGGTTGTTGTCGTACCTGAGATTGTAGCAATCGAAGTGGGTTTCGTGTATCCAAGATACCAGTTCGTTGTCAGATATCCTCCACCGGCGTTGATGGTGGTACCGGTACACGCGCAGATAGACAGGTCCAGGCTGGTTGTGGTACCATAACAAAAGTATGCCGTATTGGAATCTGCCGCGAATGCAGTGCTAAGATATAGGAATCCAATGTAGATGCTCAGCCAGGCAAGTAATATCATGGTGCTACTTGTGAAACTGAGCGCAAAGGAGGGTAAAGTAATTTAATTTTGGCAAAATTGGAATTAATGTAGGTGTTTATAAGAGGGTATACTTGTTTACTGACATCTATCAGAGCGCAAAACTGGCTAAATACGAAAAGTACGCCTGCGCGTTATTTGATTTACGTCAGCTTAACTACTTTCCCAATTAGTGAGCTGTCTGTCCTCCTGATATTTTATGCAAGAATGACAGGTCTGTCCCCCACTGCCAATATGCGACGAAAACCATGTATTTGTTCAGCATTGTACCTCAACTATAAAGTTTTCATCTCCTATTCTGTGATCAATACCTCAATCACATATAAAATATTGGCATTGGCGACTCTAAAATATGTTTTGATTAAAGGGCCGTTGACGTAAGGGAAGATAATTGTGGTGCTGCATATAACTTGCATTGCCGCAAAATATCTGTCAGACTAGTTCACAAATGAAAAAGACGAGGTCTTTGAAACAGTCGGTAACTCGGCATATGAGTTTTCTTTTTCTTCTTCCTCTCCCTCAAGCTCCCTCTCCCTCGCTTTCTTCTCAATATTTCAAACCACTACAGAGAAGTTGAAAATTATTTAAAATATAGATCATATTGCCTACTGCGACTTATTTCTAAGATCATATTCCCATCGAAAAAATCAAGCTATAAGTTACCCTTACTTCTAGTGTTTCTAAACGGAGCTAGTAAACTTGAATGTGAAAGTAAATCTAACTCCCAGGATTTCTCTACGCTCTCTTCCTTGAAAAAATCTGATGTTTTCTCAACAACCAGAGGATTTACGAATTGGAAATGTCAGCATGCCTTATCTAACTGTTAGAAGAATCAGTTCATCTATAAAGGGATGAAGGTTTCTCAAAGAGCGCAATATTCTCTGATGTAACACTTGTGGTGTGAATATAAATCAGCGAAAGTATTATTCTTTACTTTTGTGCAGTGTATTACATGCATATACGAGACATTCCTTTATCGTGACACCCTTTCTATGTAGACGCTGCATAGTTACGGTTTCAATTGATATGCATAACTATCTGAGTATATTTTGTACTATAATTGTCTCTGTACGTATTCAAGACGTACAAATATGCACCAGGCATATAACCAATTCAGGGCTCAATTTACATATGCAAGATTCAGTACTGCGTACCATACTTGCGCGATTGCTCTTAAAGTTGCCCATGACATACAGACCCACGTCACCAACTTCGGAGAAACAAAATGCCGTCAAACAGAAATAACCTTCAGATTATAAATATTCCATTGAATAAAAGATGTACTTAACTAAGAAAAAGAAGAAGAAAAAGAGTAGAATAGATAGCTGGGATATAATATCTGTTTATTTTCTGCAAAGTGCCTTACATCAAAGTACTGCATTTAAAATGTCACAGCCAAGACGAGAAAACTCGCAAATCCTATTTAATCTTATATTAACACGAACTGCAGGTGGCTTCGGCATCTACTTGAATTATATACAATATATGAGCTATTCGGCATTTGAATCGAATCCCGGTTACACAGCCATACGTTTTTACTACGGATGTAGATGATAATAATGCTTCTTAGCCAGATTTATCACTAAGTTGATGAAATAAGAAGAGGGCCAGTAAGCCACTGTAGCAAATAGGCTAATATTTTCCGAAGACTGGCCGTTTGATAGAGATAAAATCTTGGTTACAACGTGATGTTGAATATATGCGTGTATTAGACGAGCGTATAGCTCAACACATAATCTCATGCAATGGTTAGGTGCTCGATCACAGGAAACTGCAGATAGCAGCAATCCCTTGAAACGAACTGCCCACCCTTATGGGACAAAACTTTTCCCAAAATTCTCTTTCAAACTTTTTTTTACGATTAATCTGCGATGAAGCAATCTAGTGTGCTTAGTATAGGATTAGCCTTCGTTGCGATAGTATGCACTTCCTAAAAGTCTTTCTGATTCCAATCCTTTTATGAGATGGACACATCTTTCTCGCGGGTACGACTAGAACCATTTGCACCAGCCCATGGTCGTTTAGTCCAAAATTAGTATATTAGGTAGTAGCCAACATTGGCATATGTCTATCCAAAGAGGAAGTCTCACTCCGCCTACTTTGTTCACTATATAAACTCACCAATTTCCCCTAGGTGTGATTGTTCTACAAGGACAAACAACCAACACCATCTAGTATAGGTATCTCAAATATACTTATGCAATATGAACCTCTTTGCCGACTCCGTTGAAGGGACCAGTACTACTCCAGAGAAGAGAGTGGGTGGGGTTACTCTTCTCCCGACGCTGCAGACACTGGACTTAATTATATTATTTCCAATGCCAGGTCTAATGTACCAGGTCAGACGATTGTATATGACATACGCTCTAAGCTTGGTATATAACAGATCTCTTTCAACACTATGAGTGCCGTCAATTTTTGAGAGCATGATATTAGCTCGTGTGTCACTTTAAATCATTTATATTACTCTTGTCGATAAGTACGAATAAATGATCACACCTTATGCTTTGGGAGGATGCTGATGTTCTTTAATACTTAGACAGCTTTCATGTAGCAATCAACTAAATAAAGAATAGCCGTTGCAAAAATAGAAGTACTTATTCTCCACTCGTTTTTTGGGGTGTTCTTCAGTGTTATGGAATCAACAGTGAGACTTCAAACACCGGGGCAGTTGAGATCTTTGTATAATTTTTCTCTTTGTACTATCAGATCCAGTATATAAAAAAAAATATTCTTAGAGCATTTCGGTGATATACTTGGCTTTTACTAACTCTTGTTTACATAAGTACTTTCAATTGTTTACCTCATATTATTTGATTATTTATTGTAGGCTCTGCATTCTATTTCCAGTGCGGGTACACCTCATGATTTTAACTGGTCAGCTGTTAAATAAATCTATGAGTGCGTTATTCCTTTTTCGCCATCAGTTATTCAACAGTGTGCGGTTTGGATAGTTTTTTTTCTTGCAGAATACCATGGATAAACTGTGGTCTCCAAAGGGTGGGATTGGAATTTATAAAAGTAGTGGGCTCAAAAACATTTAGGTAGTGCGCCTTTGCAATTGACCAACCCTTTAGTTGACAGAGGAGTCACTGAAATGGAGTTTAATCGTGAATAGGGCAAAATGTGACATAGATAGAGGTACCCAGCTCATTATTGAAATCCCTTAGGGTGAAAACCACGCACACAATATTGGTATATGTCATGCCAATTTAGTGACGCAGTATAATTATTGATCCGGGGCGTTTTATTGAATGTATATTATATGCCTGAGCCAATGTCTATGTAGGTATGGTCATGGTGATGGACCTACTAAATGAAAGGGATGTGATTGAATATAAACTCTGATTGAATTCGTCATTGTTTTATTTCTTATTTCAATATTCTTTTATAAAATCTTCAATAATAAGTTAGATTGGAACCGAACCAATATGGATTGTTTATAAGGCAATAGTCTTAACATTTAGACGCCCTGTTCTTGCGTGATGATAAATAATATGTATTCAAAATGAAATTATTGCCTAACTTGGAAGCCCACAAAATACCAAATCGTGATTTTGTAGACTTATGCAATTTTTCATTGCTCTTGTTTCGGCATACAAGACCTCAATGAGCATTCTTGTGAGGACGAAAATGCTGTTCTGAATAATACAGTGCAGTGCAACATTGCCTATAATTTCCCAGTTTGATCAGAAGGGTATTTTTACTAGGAACAACTAATAGGATAGCTTACATTAAACTAGCGCCAAGGGTTCTGGAAAGCACAATATGCACCTTAGGATGATGTAGATAATATATTTCTACAATTATGCTCCTCTCGAAAAACAATCAAGCTGCAAACTACCCTTTCTTATAGCTCTCCAAATGGTTATACACGAAGCTAGTAGACCCAGAATGTGAAAATGAATCAACTCACTGAAGTCTGCGTACTTGCTGCCATGAAAAGACAGATGTTTCTCGAAAGCAAAAGAAATAAAGTAATGAAAAGATCAATACTTGTTACGTTACAATAATCAGTAAATTCCTTGGTAAAGAGATAAAAACATATACCATTCGATCTAGGGCTATTTGGTGTGAATATAAATCAACTAACATAATATTTTATTTTTTCACTTTTATGTAGCATACTATATGCAGTACAATAGACATACATATACGATATCTTGTCGTACACGCTCTCTATGTAGACACTGCACCATTACGATCGCTACGCATACAACATTTGAGAAAATGATACAAGAATTATAACTGTAATCAAATACGATTCTACCAATCTAATAATCATATAGGAAACGAACAACCAGGTTGGGACATAACCAGAAAGGAGCCTATACCTTCATATGAAATATGTTTAAAGGCAACATAGGGAATAACGAAAAATTAGCATGGGCTTATGGGCTACTGATGTAACTTGTGTGTAAGTACGCTAAAAGTACTGCGTAATATAAATCACTTTTGCTCATCAAGTTCAAAATGCAGGATTTACGTATGTGAGCGTACTTATTTTGTTGGGTTCGGACCTGCTGTTTGAACCGCGAAAATAATGTTTAGTAAATAATTAGATGCACAAACGCTAATGCACATTCTCCTTTTCATTACCCAGGGCGGTATGTACTTAGGATAAGACTCTTCTCCCTGGGGAGTACAGTCAAAAATTAAAACGTTACTCTCGAAACAGATGTTGACAGGTTTTACTCCAATTGGACACACGGAAAATGCTCTACATACCTAACTGGGTATTTATTATGATGGCAAAAAGAAAATCAGATGGAGGATTGAATTCCCGAAATGGAGACTAGTCCTCGCATTGATAATTGCATATTATATGTTGCCACCCGCGTTTGGGTTTGACCCTACTCCTTTTTAAATGCAGGGCTTGGACGTGTGCAGTTTGGTCAGCCTTTTACACAGCCTTCATTCTTGCTCTAGCATCAAAAAACTGTTCAGTGGGTTCATTAGAAGATACCTTAGAAGTATCAGTGTGTGAAACATCACCTTTCTTATTGGCTGGCGAGTTGGACATTTAATAAGTAACGTATAGTAGGGATGGATATGTATATATATCAGAGAGAGGGAGAATGATCCTTAGAGAGGATCATATCTCAATCAAATAAGGGATCTTATATACCTTTGGAATAAAAGAATGAAACCTTCCTTTCGTACATATGAAACATGATGTGTATACCGCATCTTTCATATAGTGTATCAGAGTGATCAACCTGGACTTAAAGGGTTGATCTGAAACACTGCAATAGATAATCAATACGTGCATATAGTCAACGTATGTGATTCTCAATAGGACGCAATAGACTTTTAAGAAAAGAAACAAATATTTATTTTGGGCCATCGCAGATGTCTAATTTACTATTTTTCTTCTCATTTATTGATAATATTGGATTGATTCAATATGTATTCGGTATCGTTTCAATACGACTAGGCTTGATCTAATTCGAGGCTAAACACTCTGATATTTGATCTTGGAATATGCAGGGGACCAACCTGGTTAAGTGTATGAAGGTCCTGCCTCTCGGCCATAAATCTTGGCTTTCCCTATCTGGATAGAGTTCAGTGTCTTGCAGATAGCCTGCTATGCTTTGCTTCTCATTGCTAAGATTTTCGCCAATGGGAGATGAGGTACAGCAGTTAATCGCGTAGGCTATTCTGCGCTGTACATGAAAGTGAATTCCAACTAGATAGAAACATACCCATCCCATAAAGATTCGACAGGTTGTTTGAACCTTAAGCTCGATCTCGGGTTTAGAATATATATATATATGCCTCAATTTGTGAGTTCACAGCTAGGATTTTCAAACAGGACCTGTTCAACCATGCTGAATTGTGTAACAGAGGTGGTAGACCCGGGGAAAACAACTGCCAAAGAAATTGCATAGTGTCCACGTACGTTAGTGAACACAATTTTCAACGGATAGTACGTATTTGCAGTCAAATAATATCAGCTTGAATGTTACCTGCGCCACCGCTGATAGTTAATAGCAAATATGCTTGTAACTTGGAATTCTTCATTGCAGCAGTAGCCTTGACTTCCTAAGTGCATCGTGTCATAGTCGTCGGCAGATAAAGTAAACGTATAGGTACCCGATGTTTCAGCATAATAATAACCCACATACTCGAGAGTGAAATTGGAGACAGTTGTTTGCGTGCCATAGAGGGTCCCATATGCAAGGCGGTATTGACCAGTAGATGTGTTATATCCGGTTTTTCCTAGCACCACAATATTCGTAATGCCTGGAATGGAATCAAGCGCTCCACCATATTTTTTATATCCGCCACTAAAGAAATCGGCAGTTTCATACAATTTCACACTATATGCCGCATAGCCGTAGAGTGTAACATCAAATCCAATGCTGTTGACACTTACTGAAACACAGCCCTCAGCTTCATTAGCTCTCCGAAATAAGTGGGGCGCATCCAGAATTTTGTCGCCTAGTGCAAATCCGTGCGCTGTCGTGAATGCTAAGGCCAAGGCTGTTATGTACCAAGTTTAGAGCGTATGTCATACACACTCCTCTGACTTGGCAGTGCTTCTCAGAAAAAGTTGCCCTCCTCAAATCCGGAATTCGCACGAGCAATTTCTTGAATTCGTATCAAGAATGTTAGTGAATTCGGATTAAGATTTTCAGGAAATAATAACACAAACTGAAAATACAGAAGTCGCTGATAAATATATTCGAATTTGCAAGCCGTCCGATTAGAATACAGAGATGGAACAAAGACTCAGCTGGCAAATTTTCGATCACTTCTTCAAAATTTTAGTTATAAAGGCTGTTTCTTCAAACAAATATCAATGCATTTTACTGAATGATCAATGCAGTGCTGTATATTTTCCAAAGGAATCAGATTTGCACTTCTGCGATTCTTAATGATAACGTCTCACGAGAAAGCAATTTTTCACGCTGCAAGCTACTGAAACATGTCGTCCATATTGTCATCTTCAGGGACTGGCTTTCCCAGTTCGTTGACAACATTTTCTTGCCCTTGATCAAAAGAAAAGAAAGAGGCCATAAAGTAATGAATCGAAGTACAAACGTTACAAAGGGGTATTGTTACGTAGGCTAGACTGCACAGTCGATCTCCTTGTCCGAGCTAATCTCTAATCCCAGGCCTTCAATTTTAGTCGAAGGTAGTACAGCACGAATTTTAAAATGGAAATCGCGTAATTGCGAGTTTTCGAGTACACGATGTCTTGGAGACGAATTGATGACTTTTTTGGGGCGAATTTCAAATTTCCCAACGCGAATTGATTAGGAAGCGAATTCCGAAATTGGAGGAGACGAAAATGTTATTTTTTTAATGCGAATTATATTTGACCCTTTGGATGTAGAAATTCATGAATTTAATATTACCATATGCGGACTACGGTGCGGGCGAATTTGGCATTTTGGGAGAAGATGCAATTTGTAGACAATGCTGAGACACAGGATTATTCAGGATTGCATTTTCTTCTCCAAAAAATGCTGATTGAGATCTTCTATGCCGACGCAAGAGCAAATTTTTGCCTCTTCAAAATCTCGATTTGGAATCGTGCGGACTTCCAAATTAGGCAATTTACATTTTTGAATACTTACAATCTATCAACACGCAAGTACGAGGATGCCTACACACCCATCGCCTTTGAATGCATATAATGCAATAAAATGCCTCGAATCGTTACTTATACTGCGCGTCACCAAATTAGCATGACATATCATTAGGGTGTGCATGGTTGTTTCCGTCCACTCTTAGAATATTTTTTCTAAATTATGTACTTTGATCAATGAAATATTTTGCCCAGTTTTCGATTCAAATCCATCTCAATTTTTCCCGCTTAGTAAACCGTTGGCCGATTACACTGCCTTCAAAACCTTCTAAGGACTCTTCTTGGTGAAATGAAGTTTTCATTTTTTCCCCTCCACTTTCGAATGGCACATGAATCAATAAATGAGTTTCTACCTATAACAACATAGGTTCTTTTTTATGTGTAAGGACAGATAGTGACAGATGAGAGCGAGGGTTCATGATGACAAAGATCGACGAAATCTTAAAGTTAATGGCCCATTTCTCTTTCAAAAATAAGTGAAGCGTTAATTTTCTAACTTTCAGCCCATCAAACCTATTTACAAGGTCATATATCATACCTTCGAACTTCATTTTCGGAGAATTCCTAAAGTAAGAGAGATATAAAGTCCTTTTCCTTATGTTGGAAAATTTCGTGAGGAAATATCTTTTTTTGGTAGAAGAAGCTCTTTATGGCTATTTCTCTAAAATACTTAATCCATTTTTGGGTAGGTATTGGTCCAATGTAAAATTAAAGAGCGCTTTCTTATATTAAGCCAGTAGGTTTATTATTGCACCAAGATAAAATACTCCACTGTCTCTCTTGGAGTATTTCTCATACGTTATTTTTGATTCGTTGATGTTCTTCACATCTTTTTGGCGTACTTCCGTGTTCCAACGAATGACGGCATATTAAAAAACAGGATTTCTCAGTTCTTTGACAAGGATTGTTTTTCTCTTGACCGAAAGAAGAAAAAGGGGACATTTGGAATAGTCTGTCAAAATACAAATTTTGCAAAGGAGCATTTGTCATGTAGGTTGGAATACAGAGTCAAGCCCCTTTTTCAGTCAATTTCTTTCAAAGGCAGCATATCACGAATTTCATGGAGATTGCATAAATTTGATTTAGTACGCGGTCTTGGAGACGAAAAGCATTTTTAGGGGCGAATTATAAAATTCAAAGCTTTTCTCTCAAAATTGGAATGCGAATGCCGAAACCGGTGTGGACGAAAATTGGTTATTTTGATGCGAATTATATGTAGACGTGGTCCCCATAGATGTTAAAATTAACAAAATATTTTCCATTTGCGCATTTGTGACTACTATGCGGGCGAATTTGGCATTTGGTGAGAGCGACATCCGGATTTGAGGAGTGCGACTTTTTGTAACAAGTGCAGTATTGGGCCAGCAATCAATTATGAGAGCTGCACGTGTGTCTTGTCAACTTTAAATCGTCTAAAATGTATAGTTCCTGCTTCAAACTTAGTTTTCTCATCGACCAGAGAATGTTCATAAAAACATCATATATACTTTTTTGTGGATTTTCTAGGTTATTGGTCTCTTAATGACAAATAAAATTCCGCCCATATTTTCTGTCACAATAATATCGATATCAATATATCACCGGCACTATTTGGGTCAATTTTTCCAAACCCCAAGACTGACTTTTACTATGATCGACGTAATGTTCATGAGCCCAGCCGCGTGAAGTGAGAAATTTTACAAGCCAAGCCTGAGCAATCGCTAAAATCCCTGATAACTTTTTACTCAATGACCGACGATTATTTTGCTAGTTTTATCCCAATTCATTGAACTGAAATAATGATGCAAAGATACACAAAAACTCAATCGAATTTCGTATGGTCAATCTGGTGAGAGTCAATATAGGTAGTTTCCTCAATAACGACTAATCTATTACTTAAAAGTCTTTAATGGAGAATTATGTATAGAATTTCCTTGAAACAGAAATTTCGGCATTATCTGGCATTGACGTTTTCAGGGAACTAGAGTTATTACCATTCCTTTTTTTACCTCCATCAAAAAATATGCGTATGTGAACATACCCTTTGGTCCGTAGAAGCAACAATCTAGACTCTTCCTGGGCTAATAGAAAAAAAAAAAAATTAAATCGAAAAAAAAAAAAAACAAAGATGCACGAAAGAGAAATAGAACTGGCAGGCCAGCCCCAAAAAGCTTCTTCTGAAGGAATCCTAAGAATTTAGGAATATTTGATTACAGCTTTCGTAAGAACGATGCAAATGCACTCATTTTATATGTGTCGTGATATATGTTGTCATCCCCACGCACGAGACAAATTATGACGCGTACAAGAGAGAGCGCGAAAAGAGGCACGTTGGTACATTAAAGGTGCCAAGGAAAGTGACGCAGAAGCACCACTCAAATGCTGTTGGATCGCAGATTCAAATAAGCCCTGGCCTCTTGGAGAACTTCGGATTTCATTTTGTACCCATGCTCATCCGGATCTGGGAAGGAGCCTGATAGGACATCGGATTTATACTCAGCCACTGCTGCAGTCGCCTGATCGAAGAAGTTCAAGTACTGCTTCACGAACTTGGCAGGGGCCCTTTCGTTCATACCAAGCATGTCAGCCAATACCAAAACCTGGCCAGATACATGCGGGCCCGCGCCAATGCCAATGGAGGGCACCGAGATGGACTGCGTTGCCAACTCGGCCAATTTGTTGGGGATGCATTCCAAAACAATGGAAAACACGCCTGCTTCCTCCAAGGCGCGGCAGTCGTCCAAAATCTCTTTGGAGCGATCCAAGGTGCTGCCCTGCACCTTGTAGCCGCCGAGGGTATTATGTTTCTGCGGCGTGAGACCGACATGGCCCATCACGGGCACGCCTGCGGCCACGATGCGACGCACCGTTGGGGCGATTTCGCAGCCGCCCTCTAGTTTCACGGCCTGGACCTTGGCCTTTCTCACAAGCGAGATGGCGGTCTCGACGGCCTGCGCCTCAGACACCTCGTAGGTGCCGAACGGCAAGTCTGCCACAAGAAAGGACGTGCGGTTGCCTCGGGCCACGGCGCGGGCGTGGTATATCATCTCCTGAAGATCCAACTCGTTTGTGTCGCTGTAGCCGGAGGCCACCATGGCAAACGAGTCGCCGACCAACGTGATGTCGATTCCGCTTTTGCACGTTATGCTGCCCGTGAGAGCGTCCCATGCGGTCGCAACCGAGATTGGCGTGTTGCGAGCGTATAGGGCGCGGAGCCCGGCCAATGTGGTGCGCCGGGGCGGCACATAGGCCGAGCGGCAGAAGGAGGCCGTGCCGAAGCGCCTGGCACATGCAAGCTGAGCAGCGGTCATTTCAGAGTGCAGCGCCGCCGGGCGCCCCGCTATGAGGCGCTCCATGGGGTACGGGTGTGGTGGTGCCCTTGCCTTGGCCCCAGTTGGGCCGGTGCGCGGGAGTGTGTATGGCCCAGCACTGGCGCAGCCGCCGGATGGCCGCGGGATGGCCGCAGGCCCCGGCCGTGTCGTGCCACCCGCCCACCGCCTCGGCGGAACCAGCAGGGCAACGCACGGCGGGGGCCTGCGGCCATCCCGCGGCGGTCCGGCGCTGGGCGTGCAGATGATTTGTCATCCGCGCCTGCACACGAGGTCGGGCGCAACCCAGACAAACCCGCGCCGGTGTGGCGCCAACACCCCCATGTTGGTATATATTCTTCTCGCACTCGCCATGTTCGCATTCAAGCGACTTTTCTTCTCCACCCCCACCATGGCTTCCGCACAGACAAAAGAAAAGGTCCAGGCCTTGATCAAGAACAAACCCATCTTCATTGCGTCCAAGTCGTACTGCCCCTTCTGCACCAAGACCAAGAACACGGTTGCGTCCATCACCAAGGACGCCTACATCTTGGAGTTGGACGAGGAGTCCGACGGTGCGGAGATCCAGCAGGCGTTGTTGGAGATCACGGGCCAAAAGACCGTGCCCAACGTGTTTATTGCCGGCGAGCACATTGGCGGCAACTCCGACTTGCAGGCGTTGCACTCGCAGGACAAGTTGGTGCCCAAGATCAAGGCTGCTTTGTAACAGTAATACATGGCTTGCGTTCACAATGTAGTGCGCCCTCCGGTCCGCCCTTCGCGGTGGTCCGCCCTTCGCGGTGGTCCCGCCCGTTTCGCGCGCGGATTCCCTCCGGTCCGCCCTTCGCGGTGGCCCCGCCCGTTTCGCGCGTTCCCCGGGTTTTCCTGCCCATCACAACCGAGCAACCACCGAGCGAACCGAGCAACCACCGAACCGAGCAACAAGCGGAACCGAGCAACAAGCGGAACCAACCAACCCAACCGCATCCTTACCGTTGCCATTCCAACTGGACCGACTGCACCGCCAACTGCTCCGACTGGCCCGCCAACTGGACCGACTGGACATATTCCCCGCCCCGTCTTGGGTGTTCCGCCTCCCATGCCACCCACCCGCGCCCTCTCCACGTCCGTGGCGTTCACCTCCGGCGCATCTCGGCTCCGCGTGCCGCTCTTGAAGAGCCCGTCCCACTTTGGCCACTTCTCGTCCCGCGTCAACCGCTTGTCCAACGAAGACCGCTACAGCGCGCATGTGCTCGACCTTGCGGGCCGCCCCGTGTTCAACTTCAGTGTGTTTGACGGCCACGGCGGCGCCCAGTGCCTGTCCTTCTTGACCGGCGCGCTCGCGGCCGCGGTGGAGCAGTCCACCTTGGGCGCCGACTCTGCCGGGCGCGACGCCTTGTTCAAAGACTACGCGCGCAACGTGGGCGGCTACTGGAAGCGGTGGTACAAGCATCGCGCCGACAACGTCGCGGCCATGGCGGCGGCAGAGCCGCAGGTGCAGCGGCTCGCCCATGCCGCGGCCGCCGACGACTTGATGCTCCGGCTCCCGCTAGCATATCTCCAGACCGACTACGACTTCTTCAACCAGGACGACAACACCCTGGGCTCCACGTGCCTGTCGGTGTTCTTGGACACCATCCACACCAGCGGGCGCGGCGAAGTCAAGCCCGCGGAGGAAAACTACTACTTCAACCGCAGAACCGTGTCCAAGTTGACGGTGGCCCACGTGGGCGACACCAAAGCCATCCTCGTGGACCGCAACGGCCTCGCCCACGCCTTGACACAGCTGCACCACCCGCTGAACCCGGTGGAGGCCCGCCGCTTGCGGAAATACTCCGGCAGCTATTTCATGACCGACTCGTTCGGCGAGGAGCGCTTTGTGTCGCTAGCAAACACCCGCGCCTTCGGCGACCTCGACTTCAAGCAGATGGGCGTCACCGCCGAGCCGGACGTGTCCCAGTACATCGTAGGCGACGCGGCGTCCGTGCTGCAGCTTCTTACCCCCGACGAGGTGCGTGACTGCACTGTTGGCGGAAACGGAGGCGACGAGTCGTTTCTCGTTCTTTGCACCGACGGCATCACCAATGAGATCACAGACCAGGAGATTGCCGACATCGTCATGGCGAACTACAACCTCCGCGGCTCCCAGAAAGCCACGCCGCAGTTTTGCGCCCAGGAGGTGGTGCACTTTGTCGAGTACATTGGCGGCGATGACAACGCCACGTGCCTAGTGGTGCGGCTCAATGGCTGGGGCCTGTGGCCCATATTGGACCGCACCGGCGAATTGCGCCAAGAGCGGTTGAATTCCTACATGCCGCGCGATAGAGGCTAGCCAGAGCCCCGCCTACAAGCCCGCCTACAAGCCCGCCTACAAGCCCGCCTACAAGCCCGCCTACAAGCCCGCCGCTACAAGCCCGCCGGCAGTCGCACCATCTGCTCAGAGCCCAAATATGGGGTGCGGGCCCTCTCTTCTTTTCTCATCACATGCTCGGATGATGGATGCCATCCCTCTTCTCTTTATTTTCTGTTTGCCGGCCGACTGCGTCGATCGCTTTGGGCCTCCCAAAACAGCCGGTGGGATCGCGCCACCGGCTGACGAAATTTGACTGCGGTGCACCGCCATCGTCGCTGGACACAACGTCGCAGCGTGCGCTACGCCCTGCCCCTCGCAGCAAAGTCACATTTTTGTAACCTGTATTACTATATGTACAAGATATGCCATGGCACACGGTGCCCCCGAGCTGCAGTTGTAGGCCCTAATTCTTCGAATACTTGTAGGTGAATCTCTTCCGCGTAGGAGCAAACTCGCCCAACTTGGATCCCACCATCTCGTCTGTCACCTCCAACTCCACGTACTCCTTTCCGTTGTGCACCTGGAACTTCAACCCAACAAACTGAGGCAAAATGGTGCAACTGCGGGCATTGGTCCGGATGGGCGTCCCGGTCTTTATAGCGTTTGCGATGGGCAAAGGAACCACATGTGGGCCCTTCCACGCCGATCTGCCCTTGAGTAGTTGAAACGCAGCTTTCATGTCACGGATTGGGGACGAGAAAGTATTTTCGCTGAAAAAACACCTCGGAGTGCGGTCACGTGCACCCGCACTTTGTGCCCGCTCCACCTCATCGGGCCCGGCCCATCGGCTTCTATCAGCATTGCATGTTCGCCCAAAGATTTGATCCTGCCGCAGCAGCGGCGGCCCCGAAGCCGATAATTAGCCGAAAGCGGAAGGCCACGCTGGATGACGTTGAAGAAGTCAGTGACGGGTCCAGTTCTGATTCCAGTTCTGATTCCAGTGACACCGACTCCAGCTCCGAGTCCAGTGACTCCGATTCCAGCGACTCCAGCTCCGATTCCAGTGACGCCGAGTCCAGTGATGATGATAGTGATTCTGACGACAGGCAAACCGAAAATGGAAATTCAGGTGAGCTGAATGAAACCACCCTGGCTCAGTACGTCAAACCTTCTTCGACCGAGTCGATCGATTCCATGGATATCGACGAAATGCCAAACCAGATGCAAGAAAACACACACGATTTGTCTGGCAGAAAAGAGTCCTTGGAACTGCGGCCCGAAACCGCCACACCCGCGGAGGAACCGTCTAACGATCCCGACTATGTATCTAAACACTCGGCCATTTTCCAAAAATTCCAGAAATCGAAGCAGACGGAAGATCTTCCTCGGAAGGATGAAGAGGAAGAAGTGGAAGAAGCGATTGAAAAACAGGACTTGGCCCCGTTGCCCCAGCCTGAGCTTCCAACCGACTCTAAGTTGGTCTCGACCGGTGCTCACCAGAAGAATTTGGATTGGTTGGCTACTCCGGAATACGTTGATCCCGAACTCAAGGAGCCATTTGCAAAGCTTGGCATTTCAGAACCTATTCTCAAAAATCTCAGAGAAATGGGTTTCGAGAATGCCTTTTCTGTCCAGGTCGGTACCCTCCGCCTAATGATGAAAGACATTCGCAAGAACAGACTTGCGCCAGATTTCTGTGGCGATCTACTTGTCAACGCTTCAACAGGTTCGGGTAAAACCTTGGCCTATCTGATCCCAGTGGTTGAGGCATTATATGACCGTATAGTTCCACGAGTGCGTGCCATCATCTTAGTTCCAACTAAGCCCTTAATCACCCAAGTGACTCAAACCATACGTGAGCTCTCAAAGGGAACTTCATTGAGTGTGGTCAGCTTAACTAATGACCTCTCTATCAAAGAAGAAGGAATTAAAATCACCACCAACGTTCCCGATGTCATAGTCTCTACCCCCGGTAGATTGGTGGACCATTTGCTCAATAAGTCCATCAGCTTAGAAGCACTTAGGTTCTTAATCATTGATGAGGCAGATAGATTACTCAACCAATCATTCCAGAATTGGAGTGAGGTGGTGGTGTCGAATATTGACAAGTGGGTCGACCCAACTTTGAACACCGGCAACATCTGGAGGCTACAAACGCAAAAGTTGATCTTCTCGGCGACATTAACTACCGATGCAGGCAAACTTGCGCTATTGAAGTTCAATAGCCCCCGTTTGCTTGTAGTAAATTCGTCGCAACAGCTTGTGTCTGAGATGTTCTCAGTTCCGGCTACTCTTTCCGAGCACAGAATCAGATTTAGCTCGAGTAAATCGGCAATCAAGCCTCTTATTCTTGCCAAGTTCATGATGCAGGCAAATAAGATCTCGTCGGTCCTTGTGTTTGCCAACTCCAACGATGCAACCCTTCGGTTATGTAAGGTGTTGCAGAATCTTTTTAACCGATTGATCCCCAACAGAAATGTATCTGTTGCCTACATTAACTCTACCAACAATATCGCATCGGTGAGAAGTCGTATTTTGAAGGATTTCTCCGAGAATAAAGTGCAAGTGTTGGTGGCTACCGACTTGATTGCGCGTGGTTTGGATATTTTGTCCATCACTGATGTCATCAACTATGATTTGCCAAACTCGTCCCGTGAATATGTCCACAGAGTTGGTCGTACTGCGAGAGCTAATAACAGAGGTAATGCGTTCACTTTGTGCTTCGGTAAAGGTGAGGATGTATGGTTCCAGACCATCATGCGTGATGTGGGCAGAAGTAAGCCTATCGAGGAGTTGGACGAGAACCTGGAAATGGTTGTAGATAGCATGGACAAACTGATTTTTGATGAGGTGATGGAAACCCTTCAAAAATAATTTATACATAATATATAAAGAATGGGAACACGATATTTTTTTTCCGTTCTTGATCTAGGAAATAGATTAGCATACAAAACTGAGCCTCCCGCACTGGAAAGACGTAATTGCCTGGTTAGCTCAATCGGTAGAGCATTTGACTCTTAATCTTTATAAGGTCAATCAAAAGGTTGCGGGTTCGAGCCCCGCATCGGGCTTACTTTTTTTGCTACTTTTAACTTTTTGTTATTTGAAATACTTGGGTGGGGCAGTATGTCTATTTTAGGTTATGCTAATGCTAAATGAGGAGCCGAATATGGCCAATATTCCCAATGGCGCACCATTCAGCCAGAGACAAACCACGCGGGTTTTGTACTTGTCGCCATACAATTCGTGTGAGATTTCCCGAATCTGGTCCAAGTCCAGGTTCCTCGGAAGAAAAAGACCAAAATGATCGGTGAATTGTCGAAGGCTGTAGCAAAGCTGTCTCAAGTTGAATGGCGTCATGCTGAATAAATCAAACCACTGTTTCTGCTTGTAGTGGGGTCCGCCCCATGGGGGAGAGCAAAATATGAAATCAAACTTTCCGTCTGGTAGGTCTATCGGGATCCAGTCCTTGCTCTCTTGCAACTGGTTCCAATCACCCAATACAAACCATGTATTGTTGTCCGTCTGGTACACGGCACTATTATGTCGCGAGCACTTGACATTGTTTGGGTTAACATCGATGCCGCCGACATTTTCGAACATCTTAGCAAACTGGATGGTGTTTCCTCCACCACCACAGCAAATGTCAAGGACATTTTTGCACAGTGGTACGAGCTTCTTTACAAGCCTGGCAGTGAATCGCGCGGTAGACTCGGGCGTCACGCTATACCACAACTCAGATGTAAGATAGACACCTTCATCGAACTTGGAGAAAAGCAGGTATCGCTTTCGCCAGTATTTTTTGCATTTGTTTGGAAGAGAAGCATATGTATGCATCAAGAGCTCATCCTCCTCTGCAATTTCTATTTCAGAACTTGACTCGGAATCAGACATGGAGTATGGCGCTGAAGAATCGCGTAGAGCCCATCTCATGTAGGATTGTAGGATTCGGCTCGCGATGATGCCCAATGGGCGTCTGGACCCAAACCGGAGCGAAAATGGAGCCACACGAATGAAGCAGACAACAATATATACAGTTAGGCCATGTGCATTGGGAAGACATCATTGTGTCGGAATTTTCTTCCTCGGAGGTATTTTTTGGCGAGGCTCAATTACAAGTTTTGACAATTGGTGCCAATAATCTGCAGATTATGGAATTGCACCCTCAATAGACCAGTTCCACAAAAGAAAAAACCAGTTCCACAAAAAAAAAAGAAGCACAATCCCATCAAGCACCCCGAGGGAAACGCTCCCTAGAAACGAGAGCACCACAAGTGTCAAGTAAATGGGAGAGACCGTAGCAATCCAATCACGTTTATAACTAACTAACTAACTAAGCAACTAATGTACATCAAATCTTCCACACCTTACCCTCACCAATCAAGATCTTGTTCTCGTCTTGCATCTGGGCAAAAGCACTCTCGATTTCCACCGGGCTGAAGATTTCCTCCTGCTCCAAGTCTTCGTTGATGGACTCAATGACCTGTTCAGTGGCACACGCACCGGTGGAGTTCTCAAAGAGCTGCGACGACATGAGATTGGCCATAATGCGGAGGAACACGCCGTACCGCTCGGCACTGATACCTTCAAGATTCTCAGCACTGAACATGTTGCTGTGGTGGGACGACTCCAATGGCGCCGTGCGCGACAAGTGCAACTGGTCCATGTCCTCCGCAATCAGTTCATCCTCGCGCTGTAGGTGGGGGGTTTGGGTGTCGGCAAGCGAGGGCACGTCCTCTTCGGGCGGAGGCGTGACCTCCTCGGAGTCCAGTTCGGATTCGGACTGGGCGTCCGGGTCCAACTCGTCGTCCTCGTCGCCGAACATGGCGATTCTTCTACGCTTGGGCTTGGTCTTGGCCATCTCCTTGAAGAGAGCGTAGCGGAGCAACTCCTCCGCCACCTTGGCGTCACGCACCTCCACGGTCTTGGACAAGCGCACCTTGGCGTGGGCCGTGGCCAACCGGATCAACGTTTCCAACGTTCTGGCCGTGACGGGGGCCGTGCGTTTGTAGCTGTCGGACGGGTCGCTGTTGCGGAACGCGGTGTATGTGGCCACGATGTACTCGGACGCCTTTTTGTTGAGCACAGGCTTGATCCGCTGCTTGGCGTACTGGACGTACTTCTTCAAGAACGAGATGGACAAGATGGGGGGCAGCGAGCCCTTGGAGGCGCGGCCGGCCACGCCCGCGTGCAAAAGCGAGTTGAACTTCTCGTAGAGCGGCTGCTCCGCGTCGTCGTCGACGGCCGCGTCGCCGCCCGCGGCCAACGACACGGCGCTGCGCTCGCGCACGGGCTCGCCCTCGGCCATGCCCGGCAGGATGAAGCGGTGCATGCGCAACACGTGCTCGGAGATGGTGCGGTCCTTGACCTGGTTGACGTCGTCGGTCACGACAAAGAGCAAGTCGAAACGCGACAAGAGCGAGTCGGGCAAGGCAATGTTCTTGTGCGGGTCCTTGTGCACGTCGTACTGGCCAAACACGGGGTTGGCGGCGGCAATGACGGAGCACCGCGCGTTGAGCGACGTGTGGATGCCGGCCTTGGCGATGGTCACGGTCTGCTGCTCCATGACCTCGTGGATGGCGACACGGTCCACGTCGGACATCTTGTCAAACTCGTCGATGCACACCACGCCGCGGTCGGCCAACACCATGGCGCCGGCCTCCAAGCGGCGCTCGCCCGTCTCCTTGTCGGAGGTGACGGCCGCGGTCAAACCCACGCCGGAACTGCCGCGGCCGGTGGTGGCGATGGCGAGCGCGGCGGTGTTCAACACAAAGCGCAACATCTGCGACTTGGCGGTGGACGGGTCGCCCACCATCAAGATGTTGATGTCTCCCCTCAAGTGCGAGCCGTTGTCCAAGTTCTTCTCCACGCCGCCAAACAACAAGAGCAACACCGCCTTCTTGATGTAGTCGAGCCCGTAGATGGACGGCGCGAGCGACGTGGCCAAGATGTCGAAGATCTTGCGCTCCTTCGCCAACTTGTTGATGTTGCGCACGTCCTGGTCCGTCAACTTCTCCAGCGCCGCCACGCCCGACGACCGCGCGTGCAACGGGTACACCGCGTTGGCCAACACCACGGTGCGGAACGACGCCGAGTTGTTCAGCCCGCCGCCCAACGCGCGGTACACGCCCACAATCTGCACGCGGTCGCCCGGCTTGGTCAAGTCCACCAAGTCGTCGTCCAACACCACGTCCACCGACCGCGGCAACTGGCCCGCGGGCGCGGTCTCGGGCATTTCTTGCACCGCGATGCGCTGGTGGTCGCGGTAGGTGCTGTAGCCGTACTCCGGCGTCAAGCGGTTGCCGTCCGGGTCCTCCAACGGGTACACCGCGGGCGTGGTGATGGCGTCGAACGACGTGGTGTTGTCGCGGTACTGCTTGGCGTAGAAGCGCGCCGTCTTCTCCGCATAGTGCACCGACCGCACCACCTTGGGCCGCACGAGCGACGCGCGCGTGACGATGCCCTCGATGGCCACCATCTGCGACAAGTGCGCCGCGTTGATGGTGCGCGGCGTCACCTGGTGGTCGCCGAGCGCGCCGCTGAAGCCAATGTAGAACTGCTGGTTGTCGTCCAACGGCTCGAACCGGTTGTCCGCGGGGTCGTAGATGGTCAACACGGTGTCGCGCAACGCGCGCTCGCACGCGGGGAGGTAGTCGACGGGTTCGTCCAAGACGCCGCGCCAGAAGTCGGCGTCAAACTCGCGCACGTCGTCGAGCGACACCAGGAGCCGGAACCGGCCCTTGGTGAGCATGTCTTTGATTTCGCCGCGGTAGTTGGTGCCGGCGGGGTTGATCTGGTCCAAGAACTCTTGGAAGCGCCGCACGCGGTCGCCGAAAACGGCGTCGATGGGTTGGTCGAACTGGGGGTCTTCCATGGGAGGAGGAGGTGGGTGGTTTTGGTGCGCGTAATTACTCTTCCCAATGCGGCAAAATGGCAATTTTGCACACGCATCGCCCTGCACACCCTCTGAGGCTAGCACAGTATATAGGTAGAGTTGTCGGCAGGTATGTACATATGCCGGGTGAACTATCAACGTGAACTTATTACGTGAAATTGTGAACGTGTGAACTATTAACGTACTTACTACTTGTGAACGTGTGAACGTGTGAACTATTAACGTGAACTTATTACGTGAAATTGTGAACGTGTGAACTATTAACGTACTTATTACTTGAAATTGTGAACGTGTGAACTATTAACGTGAACTTATTACTTGTGAACGTGTGAACTTGTGAACTTATTACTTGTGAACTTGTGAACTTATTGGTGTACTTATTAACTTGTAAACTTATGTGAACTGGTAATTGGCATTGGTACATTTGAACTTATTAGTGTACTTGTTAACTCATTGGTGTACTTTTGTGCTGGTAATTGGTACACTGTCATCAACTTCTTATGTACTCATTGGTGTACTTATGATGTACTCATTGGTGTACTTATTATGTACTCATTGGTGTACTTATTATGTACTCATTGGTGTACTTATGATGTACTCACTGGTACACTTATTATGTACTCATTGGCGTACTTATGATGTACTCATTGGTGTACTATTATGTACTCATTGGTACACTTATGATGTACTCATTGGTGTACTATTATGTACTCACTGGTACACTTATTATGTACTCATTGGTACACTTATAGTACCCAGGACACTCATAGGTACTGACCTGCGGACCACTGCCACAGGCCCTACATTCGACGCCTTGTATGCCTCGCCTCTATTCGCTATATCACCTAAAGAACCCATCCGCTCATGTATACCTTGTCGCAGCCGCTCTTGTCAAAGAGAGACTCCCACTCCTCGTACTCCAACGACGCCAAACCCTTGTACTTCCGCCTGGTCTCGCTGTCAAGCAACGTCAAGTAGCTCCAGTCCAAAAAGTCCTCCAAGTTGTAGCTGGGCTTGCGGAAGGGCTCGCCAAAGATCTTGGCCAAAGTGGCCACGTTCGGGTGGTAGTGGCTCATCAACGTTTGCATCTCCCACAACGACGAGCCCATGGCACCCGTGTGGTACGGGTCCGTGGCGCTGGCGTCGAACGGGTCCACATACGGCACCGCCACGTCCGCGTTTTGCACCAACACCATGCACGTGGGATGTCTTTTGAGCAAGTTGTACACGAACGGGATCACAATCACCACGCCCGGCACCGGCGCCGAAAGCGCTAGGCGCGCCATCTTCTTGATGAAGGACGCAACCAAGTTGGCCGACAAGTGCGTGGAGCTGAGAAACAAGTCGCACAACCGGAAGAACCGCGACCGGTATCGCGTGTACAAGATGGACGGCGTGAGGAGCGAGTAGAGCTTGGTGTAGAAGTCGGGGTACTCCAAGTTGTACGCCTTGACAAGCTCCCACAACGAGTTGAGCGCGAGAATGGGCACAATCTCGTCCTCTTCCTGGTCGTACGCATCCGTGAGGAAATCCATGAGACACGCCGGCGACCCCAAGTACGGGATGATGCGCTTGTGGAGTATGAGCAACAACGCCTTGTACTGCGCCGTGGAGAGCTGCGTCGCCTTCATCATCGCCAAGAACATCTTCTGGTATCTCGTCTTGAAGCTCACCTTGTATGCGGTGGCCGGAAGCGTGCCGCTGATCCAGAGCGGTTTGCTGCGAAGCTCGTCCTGGTCCGCAGTGAACAAGAGCCCGTCCTTGATGAGCGTGAGGAAGTTGGCAAACATGCGTTTGGTGTCCACAGCGCCGTCCTCGGTCTCGGCCGCGTCCGCTTCCGCCGCCACCCGCTCTGCCAACTCGTACTGGAAGAAAAACGCCTGCAAGTCCCAGTACTTGGCAAACTTCTGGCCAAACTCGTGCACGACAAAGTTGCTGGTGGACTCGTCGCCAAGAATGTCGCCGTTGCGGCTGAAAAGAACCAGCTGCGCTAGCTGGCGGTACGTGGCCGCCGCAAACTCGCCGCTTTCGTCCGATTCCGCCCGCACCAACCCAAGCATCAAGTCCAACGCATCAAGCTGCACCGACAGCTCGAAAGCCAAGCGGTTTTCCACTAGCCAGCACAAACACTCCTTGAACTTGCCATACTTGTCCTCCAACCACTTGGCAATCACCTGTTTCTTGCTGTCCTTGTGGTCGGCCATGGTCTTGTCATGCACGATTTTGCTGAAGCCCTTGTACAACTGAAGCAACGCCGCACGCGCCACGGCTTCAATGCTCTCGTCTTCCCTTTCCACAAGAACCACCCGGCATTGCTCATACTGCGCCAAAAGCGCCGCAATGTTATTGTACTTGGCCTTTTCCACCAACTGGAGCCCCAACTGAGTGATCTCGTCTAACGTCATGAATTTGACGGCAGGCACCTCCGCTTTTTGTTTCTTGCTGGGAATGGCCGCACTGGCCTTGCTGGACTTCCTCTTGGCCATAATAGGAAATGTGCTTGCGCTGGAGAAATTCCGAGACTGGTGTTGGTGGTCTTGGGATGAGCTGGACTGCACAAGGGCTCGAGTTTTTCCTACCGCGGAGGTGGGTGGTGGTTTGGGCGCGGAAGGTTACCCGGCAACGCCATATATAACTCGGCCCGGTGCTCATCCTTTTTCGCTCTTCATATGACCTTCCAAGTTTTATTACGCATGATGAAGACTCGCGTGCATCAATACTATTCCCTCTGAGGTTGCAGTCGGCGGCTCCGGCTGCTGACTCCCTCGGATATGCTTTTCCGTACGGAGAAGTTGGGTTTTTGTGGTGACGGTGTTTGGCGCAACCTTTCTTGTTACATTAGACGAACACTGAAAGAATTTCTGACCCTTAACTGGAAAGTCATATTGTAGTGTAGTGCCTCAACGCTGACCCGAAGTATCTCCCTGATGCGGTAATTTCCGCTTTCTCTGATGTTCTGCAAACTGGCCCACCACCCGGAATGCTGGGATACGCTAACAAATGGCCGGGGCCCAGCCCTGAAACCACCCGCTGGCCATTTGCTCGGTACGGGAAAAATCCACAAATTGTACCAATTGAACCAGAAATGCCCCGTTCACGACTAACGTGTCTACAATTCAATCGCTACTATTTTGTATTGAGTATTAGTTTTATACAGCTTGCTTAAATGAAGGTCTCGTAAGCAACAGGAGCCAAAGTTTGTGGAATGTTGCCCTCGGTGGAAACAACCTTAGCCTCTCTTGGTTGAGCTGGTTGTCTCTTCAAGGAAACTTGCTCACCCTTAGCCTTAGCCTCTCTCTTCAAAGCAGCGTTGGTCTTGACTCTGTTCAAGAATTCTTGACGACAAGCGGAGTGCTTAACGTGCTCAACTCTCAAGTTGACCTTCTTCTCAATGTATCTGTTACCAACAACCTTGTTGATGATGACACCGACGGAAGTCTTGGTGACGTTGAAAACGATACCAGTCTTACCTTGGTAGTACTTGTGAGGCATACCCTTTTGGATAGAACCGTTGGCCTTGATGTCAACAATGTCTCCAACCTTGTAGATCTTCAAGTAAGTAGACAATGCAATAGCACCGTGCTTCTTGAAGTCACGTTGGAACATGTAACGAGTACCAGATCTGTAACCACGACTGCATTAGTTAGTATGGGATCATTCACGGGAGCAGGCAAAAGCAATGAAAACGGGGACTGGAAAAAGAATTAGGCATGATACGATTCAATGACGGAACAATCAAAATTCTTGTGCTTTGTAGCCTGGAGTGGAAATATCGTTTTGGACGGTGGGGGAAAAAGGAGGACACGGCTCAACAACTCAAGTAAAAATTTCAGGGGAACGGGGACGTGTTTATTTCATCGCATTTGCTGTAGAATGAGATTCCAATAACCTCTGGGGGACACATACGATTTACCCATTTTTCTATACTGTTTTGATAACTAGTTGGAGAGAAATCGCAATTTTTTCTGTTGAGGAATAGACAAAATTTTCAACACTGCAGGGTGCGACATACACTGCATATACCGGGTGTGCGCTATAATACATAATCACGTGCAGCGCGCTGGAACAAGGGCACTAGCCCTAATAATATCCAACACCGGAGTGGGCCCCCACCCCATGAGCAGGCGTGGAAACGTAGACTATGCATCTTTTTCAATGAGGATACATTTCCGGAACTGGAACCGATGGCTCCTGTGATCTCTTACGTTGATAGTCTGGGTGACGACAAGACTGCGGCACTGGCAGGTATCCAATTGGAGGATGGAAAACTGGAGGATCAAAAATTATTCAAAGCGTGGTGATGTGGTTACATTCATTCACTGCTGTTTGTAGGCTCAACAGGAAGGTGAACAACGCTTTTTATGCGATGCAACAGAAAGAAACTGGAGATGGGGAACCCGGGAAATTAAGAGCACTCAAGATACAACTACAAGAACCACTGGTAAATTTAAACCTATTCAACACCTCCCATTTCCAACACCTCCCATTTCCAACACCTAACCATAGCATTAGCATTTCAAATGCCCGGGAAGGTTCCACACCAGGCTACTTGCAGTACCAACTTGCATTTGCGCTCACCAGTGGGGTAATTTGCACCCAGGTCGCATTGGCCCCTCGTTCATCAAGCGACTAGAAATGTGATAAAAAATCCAAGCTACAAGCGGCTCTATGTATTTGTCTATGTATTTGCTGCGCTAAGCTTCCAAGCCCCCTTCCAAGCCCCCCTCCCTTCCTTAGCTGGCTTACCTTATAGCGGCCGGCATATGGCCCATCGCATCGCCAGAGAGCCAACACCACAACACCCGCCACATGATGAGAGAAAGCAAGATTCTAGTTCTCCATCCGGATCCGCGGGGCATCGAGGCGGTGATTGCCATTGCAAATGCGCAGCACGTGAAAAACGGCCCTTTCGACGCCGCAGTGTTTCTCGGAACCCAAATCGCCGAAACCCCACCCACCACCGTTCCCCAAGTGCCGATATACTTCTTCGGCACAGGAGATGGCGCCCTAGATGACGTCGCGCCAAATTTCATCCGCATCAGAGAGCGCTGGGCCGCCGTGCGTCTCCAATCTGGCGTGACGCTAGGGTTTTTGAACGAGAGAGATGCAACCCGAGCAAACGACTCGGTGCCGGCGCCAGGGCCGGAGGCAGAGGAACCGTCCGACACAAAAACGGGCGCGGAGCCGGCAGGAAACAAAAGCCCAACCGTTCCAAGTCTGCACGCCGAGAAGGCAACGCTGACCCTCCAGCAGGTTGATGTGCTCTTCTCGCACCATTGGGCATATGCGGTGGCAGCTACGCAACAGCTAGCATTGGTGAGCAACAAAGAGGTGGACAAGGTTGTGCAGCAGTGCCAACCTCGATACCACCTAGCTGCAGGGCTGGCCACCGGCCGGTTTTACGAGCACGGCGTGTTTCAGTGGAGCAGCGACCGCACGTGCCGGTTTGTGTCTTTGGGACGCCAGAACTCCGGCCAACGGTGGTTCTATGCGTTTTCCATTGGCCCGAAGGACAATGCTACTGCAGCGGTCCCAAACCCGTTCCGAAAGCGTGCCCTCGATCCACCAGAACAAGCGACACAAGACGGAACAGATGGGGTGGCACACGAAGAAAATCGCCCGGTTCCTCTCCAGCGTCTTGCGACATCGAGCGCTCCGCCGGCAAAACGGCTCCAAGTGTCGCCCGAGTCCTGTTTCTTTTGTCTTTCGAACCCTCGGTTCGAAGCCCACATGGTGGTGTCGATTGGCAAGCACAGCTACTTGGCCACAGCAAAGGGCCCACTTCCTCGAGCGGACAAGAAGCTTCGCATGGCGGGACATGCCATCATCATCCCAATTGCCCACGAGCCCACGCTTCAAGGTGACACAGAAGCTGTCCACGAGATAAAACGGTTCCAGCTGCTGTTGGCGACCGCATTTCTCGCCAACAACATGGCCCCTGTTTTCTACGACATTTCACGGCCCGAAAATGTTCACTACCACATGCAAATGGTGCCAGTGCCGGTGTCGGTGGTGGAAACCCATTTTTCGGCGGTACTCGACGAGCGGGTACGGGAAAATGACAGGTTTGAACGCAATGCCCCATTGAGGTTCCAAAAATACGCAGACGGCGACGAAAGTCTCGACCAGTTGATCTCCTCATCCAGCTACGTGCGGTTTACCATCTTCACCGGCAATGAGCCGGTCCACTATGTTTCCAAATTGCCCAGCGACAAGAGCCTCGACCTCCAGTTCCCCCGGAGAGTACTTGCATTTCTCTTGCGCACCCCAAGAAGAGTCCACTGGGAAAAGTGTCGCCAACCAGTGTCCCAGGAGACATATGAATGCGACAAATTCAAGGCTTTTTACGAAAAGTACGATTTTTCTAACGTCGAGCCACAAGAAAACGAGCCGGAGCCTCCCAAAATAGAGTTTGAACAGCCCTAACCCATTGTTTTCTGTCTTAATTGAGAAAACTAATTCCATCATTGACTGGTGCCGCCGCACCTATTGTAATACTAACTTCATGTATAATATACCTTGTATCATATGCCTTGTATCGTGTATAATATACCTTGTATCATATGCCTTGTATCGTGTATAATATACCGTGAATGTATAATATACCATTGCATGTTTCCCAATCAATTCTGCCCCAAAGGGGACGACTATACATCCTGCTACTTGGCACCAAAGAGTGGTCACGTTTTACTAATGCTAACTGTTTATATGCTTCTATGCTTTCCCTGCTTCCTCAACACAACGTTCACACCCACAAGTGAAAAACCACTCAGCGAGCGCTGCTCTTCTTTGATCCACGGTATCACTTGGCCTGATTCCATAAGATATGCATAATTCGGAACCCTTAACAATATCCTCGCTTGTAGTATATTCATAAGTACCCCCATGACGTAGTTTCGAAACATTCGGACGGCACGAGTGGTTGAAAAACGACGCCGATGGATACACTCCGAAGCCAAAATACTCACGCTCTTCATCCGGATGGTCCTGGGGAGACCAAATTCCAAAGGCATTGGTGAGATTGCGTCCAATAATGTCCCGCACAGTCTGGGCTGTGATATAGGGCAGATATTCCGAAGGCGCCACAAGCCGAATAAATTTGTATATGTTTGCGTACGACACCGCCAAGTAAGGATAGCGATGCACTTTTTGCTCCTCGCTCGACTGGAGAATATTAAAAAGACCCGTCTCGAGTTCCATAACCTCATTTCCGTCCATTTCTCCCATATATTTCTGGTTGAGAGGGTCATGACAGAACTCATCCAGGAAGTCTCTGCCCCCAGTCTGATACATGCTGTGGAATACACTAAGGACGTAGCGGAGCTCGCAATAATCGTCATCATTGACCACAGGCCTAAGATTTGCCCGCTTTGAAGGCTTCATTCTTTCCAATTGCGCATCCCAGTGTGTAACCTCAGCCCAGATTGCTGAAATGTCCTCAGCCGTCTCGGGAATACTTTCGTCGTCTATTTCGCCGCGACATTGGGCGAATAATGTCTCCACACGAACTAAAGTGGACGTAAGAACACCAGCTGGATCCTTTTGCACGAACCCATCCAAACATTCCGCCGAGCAAAAATATATCTTATCGTGCAATCTGTGTTTGAGGGTTTTCCCACCAAAGTAAGCGAAACATCCGGTGCAGACTTCTTTCCGGAAAGCACGGGCCACTGAACTCCCAACAGGCATATTTGCAAGGTGGATAACCGTGCCCTTTGGGATATCGGAACTAGCAAAGCACCCACGGCCTCCGTATATTGTTTTCTTGACGTCAAAATGAGGGCTGATGCGATTTAAAAGTTGGGCTTCCGCAACCTCTGAATCTTTCAGCGACGTACCATGCAGCACCAACACAGGTGACTCCTGCTGGGATAGGAGATGGGGACTCATGAAAAAAGGGATCCACGGGTAAAACGTCAATGGTGTTTCTGCAGAAGGTTCAATGAAGTCATCGCAACGTGCACCGGAAGTGCATATACTCCCGATTTACGAGCGGCACGCGCGCCGGAGATTGTTCTACTAAATGGTCAAGTGCACTTACGCTGTCATATTGATTAAATCTCCCGTGCGGAAGTTTTACTTACGCGCCATCGGCACAGGCCAGAATAATATGTTATTATTTTAAAATGGAGACAGAAGCTTCCGTATAAAGTCGCAGTCTTCTCAACTGAAGCACACGTCAGAGAACTTGTACCATATCTTCCAGAGAATTCCGTCTTTACGAGGGTGACTCGCCGCCCTCTCCATTTCCAATTCCTCCTCTTCATCAATTTCTTTTTTGCCCGAGGTGATGTCAGCATCTTCCGCAGATCTCCAATGGGTCTTTTTGAAGATCTTCCATCCAAAGTAAAGGAAAACGAAAAACACCGGAGCAAAGTATGAGGTGAACAAATTTGCGGCGGAAAATTGACCAGGGAAAAAGATCCAAAAACCGTTGAAAAAAAGAACCAAAGCGTTGAAGGTCGCGCCCCAGTACATGAGCCAAGGCCAGCACCATTTGGGGGCCTTGAAGTACTTGGAGTCCGCGGCATCGCAGTCTTGGACTGCCACAATCTTCTTGAACTTGAAGTACGTGAGCCACATCACAGCATATGTACAAAGGATACCAGTCGTTGCCAAATTGATGAACCAGTTGAAAACCACGTTTGCTGATTCAGAAACGCTCATGTATGCCAAAGTGCCAACCGCAACGGTAAAGGAGACGGCGACAATTGGACATCCGTTCTTCAAACAGTAGGAAAAGAAACGAGGCAAGTATCCGGCCAAAGCGGCAGAGTAAGCGGATCTGGCGGCTCCATAGGTGAAGCCGTTACCACAAGACCACGCCGAAGTCATCACGACTGCATTGACCAAGGAATCTAAGCCGTTGATACCCACGGACTTGATCCCGATCACCCAAGGCGAAGCAACGCTGCTAGAGTCACCAGATTCCGTAGCCTTGACTAAGTCAGGGTTGATGGAAGAGCACAAACAGTTCATGAAGAAAATTCCTCCGATGTAGAACAAGTAGATTCTAGCATAGCTTCTTCTCGAAGCAATGGCAATGTTTTTCCGGGGCATAGCAATCTCTCCCGCAACCATGCCCAACATATCTGGTCCACCGCACGCGAAAGCAGCATAAATGAGAACGTTCCAAAACCCAAGGAAGCGACCGGTCCCCCCCAGGACAAGATACTCGCGGAAAAGCCCTCCTTCGGACCAGTTCCGGAACCCGTACGCATCTCCTTTGGGGTTGCCTCCACACATGGTGATCAAACCCGTAAGCATCAAGCCCACAATCAACAACACTTTGAGGATAGATGAGCAAAACTCAATCTCTCCGTACCAGTTGACACCGAACACGTTGAAGAACAAGATGGAGACCAATGCAATTGTGATGAAAATCGCTGGCAGCGCATCGGTCCAAAAGCTAATCACAGACGCGAAACCAACCACCTCAACACACACAAACATGAGTGATGTGTAGAGGTAAATCAACGTAACCGCAAACCCCATCGCTGGGTCAAGCCACCTGGCAGCAAAATGCAAAAAAGTTCCCTTGATCGGTAAGTACGAGCACATTTCGCCCACAGCTTGCATCAATGGCCAAATCATGGTGCATGCCCAGAAGATGAAGCCCAAGAAAAGCGAAAGCGAGCCCGAAGTCATGAGAGGCGACTTCATACCAATGAACAAACCAGTCCCAATAGACTGGCCGATAATCATCAACGAAACATGACGGGTTGACAACTTCCGTTTTGTTTGACCGTATTTTTCAACATCAATTCTGTCGTCAAAGTCCTTGGCATGTGGGATGTATTCTTCTGGGGTGGAAAAAGATTCTTCACCATCTTGTACTTCAATTGTGTAGAGCTGCTTTTCAGCGTCTTTCATACTTGAGTCCATAAGAGTCCGGCTCTGTTGTGGATCATCTATTTTTCAGACATACAATGCCCTTATAAACCCGTCCGTCATTCGGCTCTATTCAGGTAGAAATGAGATCTGCAGCTGCAGATCCGTACCTTATCATTCACATTCCGCACTTTGGGAATTTCAGGTATGACACTCCGATAAAGCTTGAAATGTTTATTCTTTAAAAACAGAAGCAAAGTACATTGGGTGTAGAGATTCTCGATGGCACGCCAATATTTCCAAATATTCTTCCTCCCTGGTTATGTTCTGAGGCTTTCGTCTTTTGTTGGAGTATGATATGAGTTGCAGTTGTGCATATTATTCCACGAATGCTTCACTATATTCAGGTACGGGTTTGAAAACCCGCTAAGAGATAAGGCGGAAACGAAATGGTTCATATTCACAAATCTACCTGCAACTTTGAGTGAGAGGTACTGACTGAGATTTGCAAATTACAAAAGGCGCATATATTCACTGCATTAGGAAATAATATCCTCGCAAACACAGATCATCCATGCAGAGAACATCAGAGCCCATGGCCAAGAATATATACTCGTAATTCCAGCGATAGCGGAATTGCCAGGTTCATATATGTCGGCGTGAATTTCTATCATACAATCGTAACGAACTCCATGGAATAGATGGGTTCCGCTTACGGCAATGTCTTATCGACTTACACGCCCCGGTTAAAAACCAGCCACACATCAAAATGGAGAGACCTGGCTTATCATTCATGTTAGATAAGAAACGCGGATTTCCTCACATTGCAATTGGTTTGATGTCTGCAGTTTTTGTCTTGGCAAGCAAAAGGCCAGAGCGCGGTCATTTTTCCAGAGACATTTTTCTCCAGAGACATTTTAGAGACATTTTTCTTCAGAGACAATTTCTCCAGTGCATTTCTCCAGTGCATTTCTCCAGAGCATTTCTCCAGAGACATTTTTCTCCACACGGACATTTTTCTCCAGACGGACATTTTTCTCCAGAGACATTTTTCTCCAGAGACATTTTCTCCAGACGGATACCGTTCTAAGCTAATATGTGTTCCATCCAATGAACGCAACAAGGTTACATCGAGTTTAAGGTATTTAGCGGAAACTCAGAAAACTCCGCGGACGCTTAGATTATTGCTCACCGCTTGCTTCATCCTAAACCTTACCGATGATTCCGTACTGCACACTGAATGGCGATAGCGACACCACACCAAGACTCATCCCAGCGGCCATGTAAAGGGTTATTGAACAAAACCCACTTGATTTATTCCATCCAAGTGCCATATACCAGAACTAAACCGTTTCGCTGGAAGCGCGCGGTCATTTCAAAAACCCCGATTCGAATCTGGACCAATTTGGGAAATGTTGAGATACGAAAATTGGGAAATGTTGAGATACGAAAATTGGGATGCTGCGTGCTTCAATCTCTGGGCGGCATCCCATATGAGGCAAAAAGTGACTGCCGTGACGGCGGAGTAAGGTGGGGCGCCAAGAATATGTCGCACCAGAGTGCCATCTAATCACCTTCCTGCGGGGAAGGACCCCAGCCGATAAACAATAATGCCGTGCGGTACTGCACACACCGATGGGAAGAAGGTCGCGTAGTCAGGGCCCCGGTTGCCGTGGGGCAAGAAAAGCGCCCCAAAAAGGCGCCATTGGCAAATAAATTTCTCGTGAAAAATCCCCTTGACGTCATGTGCTCGTGTGTCAAAATTGTTTTGGTAACCGCAGGTGGGGCAAGTGCGGAGGCGAGACATTCGCACGGTGCATTGCACAAAAAGATGCACGGCGAAGTCTGCTCACGCCAAACTGCACGGTATTTGCTCTGCCCAAGTTGCAAAATATGCAGTTGCAGATGTGACATGGGCCCTCATCCTTTTCTTGGCGCCTCGGAAAAGCGATTCCAGTCGGGAAAACACATTAGTAGAAAAGGAAAGCAAAGGGCCTCGGTGTAACCAAGCCGCTTTTTTTCCCCCCACCTGTGGCACTTTTTAATTACCATGATAGATTATGAGAAGCAAGGTCTGATGGACCATGACGATGTCATCTCTCGGCACACGTCCGAGTACAACTTGACGGTGCAAATGTCCAACCCCCAATTCCAACAGCAAACCCAAAAGGGCCAGCAATTGAAGAAATCCTTGGAGGCGAGACATTTGTCCATGATCGCCATTGGCGGTGCTTTGGGAACCGGATTATTGATTGGTACCGGTTCCGCATTGAAGACTGCTGGTCCTGCTTCGGTTTTCATCACCTACTCGCTCATTGGGTTCGTGGTGTTTATGGTTTTGAGTGCGCTAGGCGAGGTTGCAACCTTCATTCCTTTGGCAGATGGCTTTGCCGGTTATTGCCGTCGGTATGTTGACGAAGCGCTTGGGTTTTCTTGCGGATGGATTTACTTGATCAAATATTTGATTCTCCCCGCCAACCAGTTGGTGGCAGGCTCGCTTGTGATGCAATACTGGGTCTCAATCGACAAAGTCAACCCTGGTGTGTGGATTGCCATTTTCTTGGTTATCATCACGCTTGTCAACGTTCTCGGCGTTCGCTTCTTTGGTGAAATCGAGTTTTGGTTGTCTTGCCTCAAGGTCTTGACTTGTATGGGCCTTATCATCTTGCTCTTGTGTATTGCCTTGGGTGGCACTCCTACCCACGACAGATTGGGCTTCCGCTTCTGGAAAAACCCAGGCGCATTTAATGAGTACGCTGACAGCTCTCGTGGCTTGTCCATTACCGGCGCCACCGGTCGGTTTGTTGCATTTTTGTCGGTTTTGGTGACGGCGGTTTTCGCATACACTGGCTCTGAGTTGGTTGGTATCACCTTTGCCGAATGTGCAAGACCACGCCAAGCCATTCCAAAGGCCATCAGGTTGACCTTCTACCGTATCTTGCTCTTTTACATTTGCTCGGTGTTGTTGTTGGGAATGTGCGTCGCCTATAACGATCCTTTGCTTCTTGGAGCATCCGGTTCCAATGCTTCTGCATCCCCATTTGTCATTGCAATCAAGAACGCGAAGATCAATGGCTTGGACCATGTCATTAACGCTTGTATCTTGATCTTTGTCATGTCTGCCGCTAACTCCGACATGTACATTTGCTCCAGAACAATCTATGGGCTTGCGGTTGCAGGTTACGCCCCTAAATTTTTCGCCTCAACCAACAGAATGGGTGTTCCATACTATGGTATCTGCCTCAGTTTCCTCTTCTGCTGCTTGGCGTTCATGACCACTTCATCCTCCGCGTCGGAGGTGTTCACTTACTTTGTCAATGTGGTATCTTTGACCGGCTTGATCACATGGGCATGTATTTTGTTCCTCCACATTCGTTTTATGAATGCGTTGAAGGCACAAGGAATAGACAGAAAGAGGGACTTGAACTACCGCTCCCCTCTCCAGCCATACGGCTCCTACATTTCCCTTGGCTTGTGTGTACTTATCATTCTTATTAAGAACTTCACAGTGTTCTTGGGCCACGACTTCCCTTACAAGACATTCATCACTGGATACATTGTTCTTCCCGTGTTCGTCATCATGTTCGTTGGCTTCAAGCTTATCAAAAAGACCGAGCTTAAAACGGCAGATCAAGTTGACTTGATGACGTACAGAGACGTCATTGACGCGGAGGAGGAGATGATGGCGGCGAAAGAAGAAGAAGAAAGGGCAATTAGAGAAGCTGAAGGTAACCCTAGAGACATCAAGTGGTTCTATGAGAAGGTCTTTGGCTGGATCTTCTAGTGAAGACCGATCGATATGCAGAAGCTTAATGTACGTAATTACGAATTACCCCCATTGTAGCCTTGGCTTTGTCCTGATTATTCACATCTGTATATTTATAGCCAAGAGAGTACTGGCATTAGGCTTCCTCCCATTTCACGCCAGGAAATGAATTGCTGGGTCTGTTTATATGTAAGCACGTTAGGACTATCAAAGTGAGACGAAACAGAAAATCGACAAGCAAATAAGCAAGCGAAACTTGAGTAGAAGAAATATCTTTGCTCGCTTACATTGGCAGAAAAGAGTCCGTATATAACGGCACAAATAAATGATGCTGCAAAAACGGTAGCGACATTTTGGGGCGAGTATAAATCCTTGCAAATTGCCCATCAAGTGGAGTCGCGACAGCTACTTATTATCTATTTTGGGGTGGAACGATTATAGCTGGGCCACATCTGCGAATAGGTTGGATATTAAAGTCCCATATTTTCATAGCACAGTTTTTAAATCTGCCGTTTTTTCCCCTGCCCACATAATCTGCTCCCCCTGGCCGCAAGTACTGGCACTACACTAATCACGTGAGATACATTTCCCTCTACACCACCATGCAGCATCAAAAAACACCTTCGGCTACTGTGCTACCAGTCCAAATCTACACCTCCCGATATTTGAATCAAGATACATACCCACGAAGCGGATTTGCTCGATCTGCAATGAATTCGAGTGGCTTAGCTAATAATTCACTCTCCGGCACCTCACTTGGCCGGATCGAAACCCTACGTGTCCCGACAGGCGTGCCTGCTGGAGTCACAGGGATGTCGCTGGTTGATGAAAACTCCTTAGGGAACACAAACAACTCCTCCGTCCATACCAACCATACAAGCCACTCTCTGCACCATGGGCTGCATCTTCTGCACCATCTTCTGCATCAACACCCGCAACACAACCTGGCACACCTGGGTAGGTTTTCCCAAGACTCGCAGCCGGGAATGGCATCTTTTCAAGAGTCATATGAAAAAGTTACGGATGCCGTGGTAAAAATAGAAAGCGACGTGACCACGATGAGCCAAGATATGGCGTACTTTCGCCATTTGCTTGATTTCCAAAATCTGAAGATCGAGAAGTTGACCCTGCTCTTACTTGATATCCTTCACAACAAAGATGTAACATCTATTGTGACACAGCTACAATCTATTCATTCTAATGACCCTTTCAATGTTGATGATGCACACGACGCAGTTGATGATCCCGTGTCTACTTCTGTGCACGATGTTAACACTTCTATTCCAACCTTGCAACAGCTGGATGTGGTGAGCGGGGTAGGCGTTGTCAATGTAGCGGGTGTCCTGCTAGATGGGAATATGGACCCTCAACTCCATCAAGTGGCCCAGGCTGCTGTACAAGCACTGGCTGCTGCTAAGGTGGATGCCGCGGGCGACAAGAAAATACGGAAGCGCCCATTCAGCAAAGTAAATGGAAACTCTTTGAGCGATGCCATTTCGAGACAACATCAGCATCAGCAACATGAGCAGCGGCAAATCCAACAGCTACATCACCAACTGCAGAAGCAACAGCTCCAAATACAACAACAGCCACAACAGCCACAACAACAACAGCCGCAACAGGAATCACATGCTACGCTGTCACAAAAGCTACATCAACATTCCCAAGAGCAGCAGAGTCCGTCACAAGTTTCCCAATCGCAGTCTCTTCACGGACATGGTCAACTGCAACAGGGGACTAGCAACAAGGACTCTGTACCCGTTGTGGGGATCCCCGATCTAGAAGTGGTAGATGTAGACCACCTTGATGGCAGAAAAAAGCCAAAAGTGAATATTGATTTTCTCCATAACCCAATGACAGTGAAGGAGATTTACGACGAATTTACCAAAGGATTCCGTGGACAGCCACCACTACGAGAGATGGACGAAAGATTTGGGAAATACGAATGGAGAGGAGATTCACGCTCAAAAGAGTCCAAGAGATTTCAGCGGCGCAAAAAGTTATGTGACGCAATTGAACGGGGAATGTCAAAGTATGGCAAATCAGTGGAGGAGATCATAAATTACATCGAGGAGTTTCGAGGCGAGAAGTCACTCACTTGGGTGATGAATGGCAATTTGCCCAGAGACTTGATTGAGTGACGACGATTTTCTTGGCTTTTAAGCCTTTTGTCTAATGGCATTCTGGAGGTGCCGAATAAAGGCTGATTTAAGATGGAGGAAGGACATAAAAGAGAATAAGAAAGAAAAACAAGGAAAAGAAACCAGAAATGGAAAAAAAAAATTGATGATCAGCCGCATGGGCCACACCGGAGATGTAAAGAAATTTGTCTCAAAGAGAATACCACTAATATGAGGAGAAAAGATGGAATATCTCTTCTTCACCGGGAAACATCGCAGATGGCAAGGTATACTTGTTCGCACCCAACCGCACCCCACCATTCCTATTATCCGTCCTCCCCCCCCTGTATTCTACCCAGATTATTATTCTTCCAATGTATTATGAATTTGTTTAGTTGGTGTACTTAAAAACCCCTGTATCATGGACTCTATCACGATAGAGTACCGAAGATGTGGGTTACACCAATCGTGTAGAAGCCCGGTACACACGGAGGCTGCAATATGTATGCCGCTTTCGCACTGCCGGGGGAGGGGCCTGTGCCACCGTAAGTCACGTGCCCCAATCAGTCATTCGAGCATTGAACGGCATTCGCTGCCCACTTCTAACAAGGTAACATTGGTGGCAAGGAACGCCTGAAATTAATGCCAGCATCATTCTCAGCCACCCTGACTTGGTCACTGCGATTGCGGGATTCCACAGGGCTCCAAAGGTTTGGCAGAAGTTTCTCGAACCTTGGGGTGCGGTGCCGGGTAACCCGCCAAAATTTTCAGCATACATATTCACTTTTCGGCCCGCAACTTCCATTCTCTTCCTTCCCTAACCGCCACATTTACAATAATGTTGACTGCCAGAAACTCCTGCAAGACCGCTGCCAAGCGTTTTGTGCGCTTGAACTCCTCCTCTGCGCCAAACGGCCCAGTTATTGGTATTGATTTGGGTACTACCAACTCTGCCGTTGCCGTTATGGAGGGTAAGGTTCCAAAAATTATTGAGAACAGTGAAGGTGGAAGAACCACGCCATCCATCGTCGCTTTCACCAAGGAGGGTGAGCGTTTGGTTGGTATTCCAGCCAAGCGTCAAGCTGTGGTTAACCCAGAGAACACCTTGTTCGCCACCAAGAGATTGATTGGTAGAAGATTCGAAGACAAGGAAGTGCAAAGAGACCTCAAGCAGGTGCCATACAAGATCGTCAAGCACGAGAACGGTGACGCCTGGATTGAGGCTAGAGGCCAAAAATACTCTCCTCCTCAAATTGGTGGTTTCGTCTTGAACAAGATGAAGGAGACCGCCGAGGCGTACATGAACAAGCCTGTGAACAATGCTGTTGTCACCTGTCCAGCGTACTTTAACGATGCCCAAAGACAAGCTACCAAGGATGCCGGTAAGATTGTTGGTTTGAATGTGTTGAGAGTTGTGAACGAGCCAACCGCCGCTGCCTTGGCGTACGGTTTGGAGAAGAACGACGGTGAGGTTGTTGCCGTGTTCGACTTGGGTGGAGGTACTTTCGATATCTCTGTCTTGGACATTGGTGCTGGTGTGTTTGAGGTCAAGTCCACCAACGGTGACACCCACTTGGGTGGTGAGGATTTCGACATTGCTGTCGTGAGAAACATTGTTGAGACTTTCAAGAAGGAGTCCGGCATTGACTTGGAGAACGACAGAATGGCGATCCAAAGAATCAGAGAGGCTGCGGAGAAGGCCAAGATTGAGTTGTCTTCCACTGTTTCCACTGAGATCAACTTGCCATTTATCACTGCGGACGCTTCTGGTCCTAAGCACATCAACCAAAAGATCACCAGAGCTCAATTTGAGTCTTTGGTCGAGCCATTGATCAAGAGAACTGTGGAGCCATGTAAGAAGGCGTTGAAGGATGCCGGCATGAACACCTCCGACGTGTCTGAGGTGATCTTGGTGGGTGGTATGTCGAGAATGCCAAAGGTTGTGGAGACTGTCAAGTCTATCTTTGGTAAGGAGCCATCCAAGGCGGTGAACCCTGATGAGGCTGTTGCCATGGGTGCTGCCATCCAAGGTGGTATCTTGGCTGGTGAGGTGAAGGACGTTGTTCTTTTGGATGTGACTCCATTGTCGTTGGGTATTGAAACCATGGGCGGTGTGTTTGCGAGATTGATTTCGAGAAACACCACCATTCCTGCCAAGAAGTCTCAGATCTTCTCCACTGCTTCTGCCGGTCAAACCTCCGTGGAGATCAGAGTCTTCCAAGGTGAGAGAGAGTTGACCAGAGACAACAAGTTGATTGGTAACTTCACCTTGTCTGGCATTCCACCAGCACCAAAGGGTGTGCCTCAAATCGAGGTGACTTTCGACATTGACACCGATGGTATCATCAAGGTGTCTGCGCGTGACAAGGCGTCCAACAAGGATGCTTCGATCACTGTTGCGGGCTCTTCCGGATTGTCGGACGCGGAGATTGAGAAGATGGTGCAAGACGCGGAGAAGTTTGCCGAGTCGGACAAGGCCAAGAGAGAGGCGATTGAGAACGCCAACAGAGCGGACCAATTGTGCAACGACACCGAGAACTCTTTGAACGAATTCAAGGACAAGCTCGAGCAAGCTGACGCGGACAAGCTCAGAGGCCTCGTTGCGTCGTTGAGAGAGGTTGCGGTCAAGGCGCAAGCTGGAGAGGAGGTTGACCCTGCCGAGTTGCAAACCAAGACCGAGGAGTTGCAAAGCGAGTCCTTGAAGGTGTTTGAAAAGTTGTACAAGAACAACGACAACTCCAACGAGTCGCAACAAAACTAGTTGACGAAGTGACATGAACCTACAGCTGTTGCCTGTTTCTTGTATATATAATAAAGTTCGTACCTGATGCATATGTACCTAGCGGTAGTCGGCGAGGCCCATGCGGATGTTGTGGGACCGGGGCAAGGTGCCGCGGGACTGGAGGCTGGAGCCGCCGGAGTAGGATGCGGCGGCGGAAATGGGCGCGGGCGCGTGGAGCGACGGCCGCACCACGGTGGTGGCATCCGTGCGGGGACCGCGCGGGCGGTCCGACTCGCGCCGGTCCGACTCGCGCCGGTCCGACTCGCGCCTGTCCTCGCGCCGGTCGCGGCGGCCCGACTCGCGCGCCGGCCGCGCGCGCCGCACCGTGCCATACCGCCGCACCCCGCCCTCCGACTCCACCGACACCTCCGACGCCTCCGAGTCGGAGCTGTAGTCCAACATGTCGCCCAACATCGAGCGGCGGTTGAACACGCGCGCCACCTTGTCCATGTTGGCCGTTTCCGGCTCCAGGTCCGTGTCCGCCGCCGCGTCCTCGTCCATCTTGCCCGTGGCGCCCGACATTTCCGTCATGGTCATGCTGGCGCGGTGCGACCGCGCGTACTGCGGCGCCAACGGCGGCGGCAACGCCTGCTGCGCGAGAAGAAGCTGGTACACCGCGATCTCCTGGCGCAAGCCGATGCGCTGCGCCAACACCCGCACCAAGTACTGCCGCCAGAGCGCCTGCGCCTGCTGCCGCTGCCGCTGCTGGTCGAGGTACGCGTGGAGCGTGCCCGGCGTGTGCGGTGGCGGAGTGGGCGGCACGTCCGGCGTGAGCGGCACCTCCACCACCTCCACCACCTCCACCACCTCGGGCGCGGCACGTGCGGGAGGGACGGCAGGCGCCAGGGGCGGCGCCAGGGGCGGCGCGCGAGACTGCCCCGCCATCTGCCTGATCTCGGCCGACAAGTGGGGCACGCGCGCGGCGCCGGCGGCGTTGCCGAGCGCGGCGTTCTCCACCGGGGCGGAGATGGTGGGGCGGCGGCGCGGCGCGCGGCCCAGGCGGCGGCGCATCGGGCGCGCCACGGCGCGGCGGGTGCGGGCGACAAACGCGCGCACGCCGCGCGCGGCCCGCGCCGCGGCACGGCGCATGCGCACGCGCGCGCGGTACCAGAGGCCGCCGTTGCGCGCGCGGAGGGCGCGGCGGCGCACGAGCGGCGGCAGGCGTGCGCGGTCGTCGGCGTCGTCGGCCCGCGTGGAGAAGATGGTGGCCTGCGACCCCATCAGGTCGGAGATGTCGCGCGTGTGGCGCGGCGTGGCCGCGCCCTGCTGCTCCACGATGAAGGACGAGAACCGCTTCGGCACCTGGTCGAACGCAGTGCGCGCGGCGCGCGGCGCGCGGGCCCCGCCCAGGCTGGACGTGGGCAGCAGCTGGCCGGAGTCGCCCAACAAGTTGACGGTGTCCATCAGGCCGGAGTAGGTGGAGTATGTGTAGAGGCGGTGGGGGTTGTGGGGGTTGTGGGGCCGGGCGGCGAGGTGCTCCGGCGGGGCAAAGCTCAAGCCGTGGATGAGTTCGGCGAACAGGTCGTCGATGGTGTGGGGCGCCAGGCGCGCGGGCAGCGCGGCGGGGCGCGGCAGCGCGGCGCGCGACGGCGGCGCCAAGAGCTCACACGTGAGCACCTCCAGGGCGGCGGTGGCGCTGTGGCCCGAGCTGAACGACGCAGACATGGCGCCGCGTGAGATGGGCGCGTCCGACTTGGCCGGCGACTGCGGGAGCGGGAGCCACTGCGGCGGGGCCAGGGACATATGTATAAGCGGTGAGGTAGTTGAACCAGAGTCAAGGTTCAAGTCCTGGTCACAGTTTCACTGGTTCAAGTCAGTGACTAGTTCAAGTCAGTGACTAGTTCAAGTCGCTGGTGACAGTTAAGTTACTGGTTCAAGTCAGTGACTATTGGTTCAAGTCACTGGTCAAGTCACTGGTCAAGTCACTGGTCAGGTCACTGGTCAGGTCAATGGTCCTGGTCAAGAATGGTCCTGGTCAAGTCAATGGCTGGTTTCTGCCTCTGCCTGTGCACGGTTCGCCTGTGGTCTTGGTATACTGCCGGTTATGTCAAACCAGGTTCCGAATAAAGTTGTAGGCTCCTGGCCGATCGCTCGATCCACTTTTACCCTCCCGCGGCCGATGCGCAACACCTGGCTGGCTGTCCCAATCAGGAAAGGTGATTGCGAAATTCTGCACAAAATACCGCCACCCGCATCCCCACCCACCGTTCGTGGTGCATATAATTCGTGTATTACTGGCACCGGAGCTAAATATCACCCTGTTTCCCGACACACTGGGGCAGCCGCGCCGCCTACTTCGCAGGCGCCAAGCCCACCGCGTCCCTCTTCAAGTCGTACACAGAGTAGTATCTTCTCAAGAACGCATCTCCAATAATGGCCAAGTCTCCAATGGGCTGGGGGAAGTCCATGGGCGTAAAGACAGACACACACGAGCCCGACACTTCCAAAGTGTAGTCGTACGCCGTCAACGTGAAGTTGTAGCCTCCAAACGTCAACGTCAAGTCGGGCAAGCTGTCACGCGTGTCACAGTCAACCTGGTACTGGCCCGACCACGTCTTGGTCGCACCAATCTTGGCGTTCATGATCTCCGCCAACGCAGATGGCAACGTCACCAACGACGTTCCAGTGTCAATGGCAGCGCCAGTCAGCGCCAACTCCGCGTACTCGTCGCCCAAGCCAATACCGTCAAACGACACCTCCCAGTACGCCTTTCTTCTCACGGGCAACCAGGTGATTTTCCCGCTGAACAACGACTCGTCGTAGCCTCCAAAAGTCGCCAACCCGCCATTCTCCTCGTCCTTGTTGGTGTCGCCGAGGTAGAAGCCAAACTGGGGCGAGTCCAAGAGGCCCTGCGCAATCGCATTGTATACGGGTGGCACAATCTTGTTCACAGAGATCGTGTCGTACGCCAATCCCAAAATACCGTCAAACTTGCCAAACGCAAATGCCAAGCCCGGCTCGGACGTGGCTTCGGCAAAGTCCTGCTTTGGGATCACCAAGTCGCCAATGGTCAACGTGTCCTGCGACACAAACCCTTCCATGGCTCCGGAACCATACTTGATGGAAAACTCCGACCCGTTTGCCTTGTAGGACGACGACGAGTCGTGGTCATACTTTGTGTGCAAGTAGCACGCCAACGACCCGCACTCCTGCGATGGCACCCACAAGTTGGACGACCCAGTGTCCAAGATAACCTTGAAGGTCTGCGCAGGCGTACCGAGCTGGATCTCGGTAAAGTATTGCGCATTGAGGTAGTTGGTCAAGGGTGCCTCGTGCTCCCCACTGGCACCAGCAGCAATGTTGGCCACTTGCTGCTTCTCAGAAGCAGCGCCAAAGCCAGCAGCAGAGTAGGCGTCGATATACTTGTTTGCCAACGCCTGGGTGTAGCCATTGAAGTTGCGGGCGTCCAAGGTTTCTTCCACCGGCACCTTGTTCAACTTAGCAGAGAATTTCTTAGCATCGGCTCCAGCAAGTGCTGTGGCAATTGCCACCAAGACAGAGAGCTTCATAATAGACGGTGTTAGCTGTTAGTTCTTTTCCCAAATAGTTTCCGTGCCCAGGTGAACGAATGTTGCGGAGACTCTAGATAAAGAACTGTGGTTGATAAGATAATAACCCTAGTGGCGAGCGCTCCTTTATATACTGAATGGGGTCATACCCCAGCACGGGGTGGCTGCAAAAGTTGCGTTTGTGGCACACACAGCACAATCCGACCCGCGGCGACTACTTGCACGCTTCCGGCGCCAAAACATTCTCTGTTGCCGGTGACACCGACAGTGTTGCGGTTTGTCTGTGTTTGTGGCTGAAAATCGGCAGAGGTCACGGGCGGGCATACACCCGTGCCTCCCTCATCAACGGAGCAAGTTGCGGAGCCAGCATCCATGTGCAGGCGATAGCCGGATCCACAATCGGGTCTGGGGCCAAGCAAATGGGCCAGCAGTTTCAATCGGTTTTGGGTTGAGTCATGGGATCAATCGATCAATCTTCACCTGTAGCGACCCGAAAAAAGAGACGAGTTTATAAAGACGAGTTTATACCTACACACGTGCCGAACCGACAAATCTGCAATATAACTACAACAATCCCAAAAGTTCCAATAACTACAACAATTCCAACTCCAAAATGTAAATAAATGTAAACGGATTGCGCCGGCTACCACTCTCCAATACCACAGCACTGCATAAACATTCTCGAAACAATTGCCTGCCAGCTGTTCTCCCAGTACCTCATTTGCTCCACCTTCAACACGGGCAAATCGAAACTTCACCATGAAAAACTGGAACGGCACTGGCCTTTATTGTAGATGGGCAGCAAGCACCCCGTAACGCCGCTGCGGCCATGGGCCAGTCCGTGACCCAATACGTCTCGGAGCGCCGCTGCGGCATGGGCCAGTCCGTCTCGCAGCGCCGCCGCGCTACGACACCGCCGCCGCCACAAACTCCGCCATTCCCTTGTCCCAGCCCTGGTCCCATTCCCACACGAACTCCAGGCGGCCGTGCGCCGCCACGTGCTCTGCCCGGCGTGCCATCTTCACCGCCTGGCGCCGCCCCACCAACGCGCCCTTCTCGGCAAACGCCGCGCCGTCGCTCCACGCGGCACAGAAGCCCGCCTTGTACTGGTCGTGGTCAAACGAGGCGCCGCCGCCGTGCTCGTTCCAGTAGCGCACATGGCCGTCCAAGTTGGCGGCCAACGCATCGTCCCGCTGCGCCGGCGCCGGCACCCGCACCCGTGGCGGCGCCACGCCCGCATCCACCATCTGGCGAAAGTCCCACTCGCCGCCCGCGCCCGCCTCGAACTTGTAGGTCCAAAAGTACAGCGCCGCGGCGCGCTGCGCAACCAACCGCAGCTGCGCCGCGCCGTACTGCCGCACGAGCTCCGCCCGCTTGGCGCCGTCCGCGTGCGACCGGTCCCAGGTGGCGCCGTCGAGCACACACGACCACTCGCCCACCATCAAGTCCACGCCTGCGCCCGCGTCCGTGAGGTTGGTGAGCAAGTCGCCGTCCAAGTCGGCAATGATCTGGTCCGCGGCCTTGCTCTTGTCCTTGTCGTCGAAGCAGCGGTAGCAGTGGTGGTCCACCACCACGCCCGCGCCCGCGCCGTCCGGGCGCTGCTGCTGCTGGAGCCACTGCACCCACTGGTCCGGCCACCACCCGTCCAGAATCACCACCGGCACGCCCGCGTCCTCGCGGCGGATGGCGCGCACCGCCCGCGCGTAGAAGCGCTTCTGCTTCTGCGCCGACTGCGAAAACTCCGCCTCGTTCACCACCTGGATGCCCACAATGTTGTCGTAGCCCTTGAGGTCGCGCGCCACAAACGCCAACGCGTCCGCCGCCACCGCCTGGTGCGCGGCACTGTCCCAAAAGCCGGCAGCGCCGTGCGCCTGCTCGCCGCTGTGGGCGTCGCCGTTGGCGCCGCCCGGCACCCCGTGCAAGTCCACCAACACGCCAATGCCGTGCGCCGCGGCCGCCTCCACATAGTGGCGCTTGAACACCGCCCACGCGTCCGCGTACACGTCCGCATACGGCGCAAACCGGGTGTTGCCGGTGTACTTGCCGCCGCCCACGTGCCAGTAGCCGAGCGGCACGCGCACCGCGGTCACGCCGTGGTCGCGGAGCCAGCGCCAGTCCGAGTCGGTCACGTACTCCGTCCACCGTTTTTGCAACCGCGCCTTGTAGTCGTCCGCGCCCGCGGCCGTGCCCGCCGCCACCGCCTCCAACTCGCACTCGGTGCCGTCGGGAAATGCGCCGTGGAAGATCCATTTTTCGCCCACGAAGCTGCCGCCAAAGTTCACGCCAAAGTGGAAGCGCGTGCGGTAGAGCTGGCGGGCCAGAAGCGTTCCGCCAACCGCGGGTTCCGCGGGGGGGAGCTCCTCCAGTGTAGCCGCCTTGAGTTTGTGCATGAGTTTCGAAAGGCCCATTTTTGGTCGGGGGATCTGTCGGGTTAGGTGTCGGTAGTCAGTGATCTGTCGGTAGATCAGTCGGTAGTGCTGTCGGTAGTTAGTGATCAGTCAGTGATCTGTAGTAGGGGAGAAACTGGGTTGGATCAGAAACACTGTGGGGTATGAGCAATGCAATTGTGCAGGGAGCAACTTGATGCAAGCAAGGATTGAGATGTCCGGGGTACGGATGGATATCGGCAAGTGCAGCAGAATGTCGAAAAGGTTAATGCCGGGTGACTATCAACCATTCTCAGTTCTCATTTCATTTCTCATCTCAGTTCTCATTTCAGTTCAGTTCTCAGTTCAGTTCTCAGTTCAGTTCTCAGTTCTCATCTCAGTTCTCAGTTCGCGGTCTATAAATCACAATTGGAAATTCGTTAGCACAATTTGGGGACAGGCATATAGATGTAACAGTAAATTAAGTCAAAGAGTAACCAAGAAAGACTCGAAAAAATGAAAAGTTGGCCTTGAATAATTCAAATGCCACAAATCTGCCCAAGTGCCGGGTATGAGTCCAAATTCACATGATGGGTTATCCATAGTGATACCGAAATCACACAGCTCTGGGATTCTCGGAGCCTCTGTACATCCACTTTTCCCAACCATGTCTGCATTTGAATTTCTTGACCAGTCTTGTGATTTCCATTTCTTGCTAAGGAAATGGCTGGGCCTACCGGCGCACTGTAAATCTGTCAAGGTGCATCTCCCCATTTGAGCCGTTGGCTAATTCCGCCATTGGGCCGATATCACCCCGGCGCAGGATGCATGGAACTCCGACTCGAATGGGTGTGCGATTTGTTGTAGGAAAGCCTATACTCTGTGGTTACTGTGGCCGAACACTGTGATGTACTGTAATAATGCCACGGAGCTTCGGATAATAATCAAAACCACTGGAGTCGGGAATTGCATCTGCTGTCGCTATACTCCGCCTTGTCCCACTGGCTCCGCGCGGCCCACGCACTCGCCCACGCACTCTTCGCCCCATTTTCCGCCCATTTTCGCGCCCTCCCGCCCGTTTTCGCGCCCTCCCGCCCACTTTCGCGCCGCCCATTCACATTTCCGCCCTTTCCGCTACCGCGCCCTCCTTCTCCACCATATCCGAACCGGCCGTCCCCCCGGCGTTCGCGCCCCTCCGGCGCAAGTTCCGCCGCATCAACACCCACTTGACCTTCCTCGCGTCCTTCTCTCGCCACACGCTCCCGTCGCTCGCCCACCTCCAGACGCTCGACCCCTCCATCACCGCGCGCGACCTCCAGATGATCCGCCTCCTCTTGCCCGCCGGCGACGTGGCGTTCGGCTACGTCGACGAAAACGAGCGCATGCTCGGCGAAAAGGTGCGCTTTTCTCCCCGCTCCGGCTACGCCCTGCAACTGGCGGTGGACGCGGCCTACGCGCCCGACCCCGAGCCCGCGCGCCCGGTGCTTCTTTTTGAGTTCTGCGACGCCAAAACCCAGACCGTCGGCGCGGTGGCGCGCAAAGGGCGCGCGCGCGCGCCGCGCGGCGGGCGCAGCGTGTTTTCGTCGCCGCACCTCGCGGTGACGCCGTTGCCGCCGCTGCAGCTCCAGGCGACGGTGCGCGCGCGCAACCACCGATTCGACGCCGCGGCCGCCGCGTGGCCCGCGCTGTACGCCCACCTCTGTGCGCGCGCCGACGCCACCGTGCCTGTGCCGCCGCGGCTCGACGACCCGGTGGAGGCGGCGGGCCGCCACGGGGTTTTGCAGCCACCGGTGCCCGGCGCCGCCTCCGCCGCGCTGGGTCCGCACGCCGTGCTGACGGCCGAGATGGTGGCTGCGCTCGCGGCCGCGCCGCTCTTCCGCCACCAGCACTTTGAGACGGCGCCGTTGACGCGCGCGCGGCCCGCGCGCCACGCGCCCGCGCCCGCCGCGCTCCACCCCATGGCGCTCGCGGCGTTGCGCGCGCACGGCATCGACCCGGGCGCGCTCTACACCCACCAGGCGGCCGCGCTCGCGGCGGTGGCGCGCGGCGCCCACACCATCGTGTCCACCGCCACCAGCCTGGGCAAGTCGCTCGTTTACCAGCTTCCGGCCATCAGCCGCATTCTCCACGATGCCGACGCCAACCTCAACCACCACACGCGCTCCGCCACCGCGTTGTTCGTGTTCCCCACCAAGGCGTTGGCGCAGGACCAGAAGCGCCACCTTCTCCAGTTGCTCGCGCACCTCCCGCCCGGCGCGCGCACCATTTCCGTCGACACCTTTGACGGCGACGCCGACACCGCGCACCGCCGCCACGCGCGCGCGTTCGCCGACATTGTGTTCACCAACCCGGACGCCATCCACGCCGCCATTCTCCCGACCGCGGCTGCAGATGCCGATGGCGCGGACCGCGGCTGGTCCGACTTCCTTGCCCACCTCCGCTACGTGGTGGTGGACGAGCTCCACGTGTACCGCGGCACGTTTGGCGTCAATGTGGCGTTTGTGTTGGCGCGCCTCAACCGCATGGCGGCGCGCGCGGGCGCGCGCCCGGTGTATGTGTCGTGTTCCGCCACCATCTCCAATCCGGAGGCGCACTTCCGTGCCGTGTGTGCGCTTGGCGATGCGGACGAGGTGGTGCACGTGGCCGAGGATGGCAGCCCGGCCAAGGAAAAGACGCTTGTGGTGTGGGAGCCGCCGGTGTTGATGAACAAGCGCGGCCAGCACCCGGACCGGCCCGGCGCGCGCCAAATATCTCCGCCCCAGACTTCGCGCCAGACTTCGCCCCAAACTTCGCCCCAGACTTCGCCGCCCCAAAATCCGCCCCGCGCGCCGGCTTCGCTGTTTCTTCCCCGCGAGAGCATCCTCTCCGAAACCGCCAAAATCCTCGTCCACCTCCTCACCACCTTCCCCACAATCAAGGCCATCGTGTTCTGCCCCATCCGCCAGATGTGCGAGCTCGTAATAAAAGAGGTGCGCGCGCTAGTGAAGGACGCCCACGCCCTGTGGTCCGGCCTCCACGAACACGACGTGATGGCGTACCGCGGCGGCTACTCCAAGTCGGATCGCCGTGCCATCGAACTGCGCATGTTCCGCGGCGAGCTTCGCGCCATAGTCGCCACCAATGCCCTCGAGCTCGGCATCGACCTTGCCGACTTGGACGTGGTGATCTCGTGCGGCTTCCCCCAGCTGAAGCTGAACTTGCACCAGCAGTTTGGCCGCGCCGGCCGCGGCCTGTCTCCCAACGGCAGCTTGGCCATTCTTGTGTGCGGCGCCAACCCTGTAGACCGCTACTACTTGAAGAACCCGCAAGAGCTCTGCGACATGTCGTCCTACGAGGATCTCTGCGTGGATGCCATTCTCAACAGCACCCTGAACCAGATGCTCAAGTCCATGCACTTGCAGTGCGCGGCGTTCGAGTGGCCCATCGACCTTGAGCTCGACCGCCACTGGTTCTCGCCCCACGACAGCCCCAACATGAACGCCGAGTTCGTGCGCTTGTGCCAAGAGTGCCTCCACCCGGACAACCGCAACCGCTACCGCACCGACCCGCGGTACTTGCCGTGGCCCGCGGACAAGGTATCGCTTCGTGCCATTGAGCAAACCGCGTACGCAGTGGTGGACATCACCAACAACCGCAACATTGTCATTGAGGAGATTGAGGAACTGCGCACGAGTTTCACCCTCTACGAAGGTGGTATCTTCTTGCATCAGGGATACCCGTACTTGGTCAAGGAGTTCAATCCGGATGAGAAGTACGCCAAAGTTCAGCGTGTGGATGTGACGTGGCTGACGCAGCAGCGGGACTTTTCCGATGTGGACCCGGTGCAGATCGAGCTCGTCAAGCAGCTTTTCCCGCCCAGCATAGCCACGCCTTCGGATATCCCCGTCTTTTATGGTCTGATTGAAACCACCATTGTCGTGTTTGGGTACTTCAAGGTCAGCCGCAAGCAGGAAATCTTGGAGGCCGTGGATGTGAAGAACCCGCCCGTGGTACTCCAGTCCAAGGGCTTTTGGATTGATATTCCCCGCGGAGTGGTTGGTGCCATCAAGGAGAAGGGTTTAAGCGCAGCTGGCGGTATCCACGCGGCACAACATGCGATCATGAGTATTCTCCCCATGTTTATTGCCGGCGGCGCCACCACAGACCCAAACGTGCGGTTCAACTCCAGCCTCGGAGACGCAGAGTTGCTGACAGAGTGCAAGGCTCCAGAGAAGGAGTTTGCTCACCGGCAAACCAAGCGGGTGCGGCCGGCGCGGCTCATTTTCTACGATTCCAAAGGCGGGCCTCAGGGAACGGGAATGTCGGCCAAGACCTTCGAACTCATTGACAAGATTATCTATAAAACGTATCGGTGCGTGCGTGATTGTGAATGTGACTGGGGATGCCCCCAGTGTGTAACCGGCTCTTTCTGTAAAGAGAACATGTTGGTGGTCTCGAAGCCTGCGGCCATCATCATCTTGGGCAGTCTTCTTGGCTACAGCTTGGAGGAATTGATGGCGCTGGTGCCCGACGGACCCGAGCCAAATATGCCGCCAGTACAGGTCGAGACCATCACCGAGAGCGGACGCAGCGTCAAGTTCTCGCCGGACGTGCAAATTGTGGCGGTACGGGAGGTGGGGCCCGCTTGCAAAGAAGAGGTGACAATAAAGCTGGAGGAGGAGACGATGTTGAAATAGAGAATATCACTCGGCAGAATATCACTCGGCAGAATATCACTCGGCAGAGTATCATTGTAGTGGCACGGGAGTGTCGGCAGACGCCTCAGTGCTTGATCCGGGCAATGATGGACGCCTTGCGCGAGATCTTGCGAGAGAAGCTCTCCTTCCGCTCCGAGTCGGCCGAGTCATAGGCATCTGCCGACCGCTGCGAGCGGAAGGTGGAGACGCTGGCGTTGCGGTTGATTTCCGGGAGAGGCTTGAAGGTATAGGCGCGGTTGACGCCCGGCGGGGTCTCGATGGGGCGCCCCGTGGCGTGGTTGAGCGGCGGGTCATTTTTGCGGCGCTTCTGCAACGCGGGCGACGGGACAAGGTGCTTGGGCTTGGCGTAGCGGAACACGTGCTTCACGGACTTCAAGTACACCAGCGCAAGGGTGCCGATGTTCAACTCGAGCTCCTCGAGGATGTTGGGGTCGATGTTCTCGCTCTCGGAGGTGATGAGCGGGTCGGCGTCGAGCACCACCTCCTTTGTTTTCTCCTGGAACTCTGCGGCGCGGCCGCTGTTGGCGTCTGCGGTGATCATGCGCCAGTAGAAGAAGCCGCGGTCGCGCACGTCGGGGTTGTCGGCCTCTGTGGCGTGCTGCAAGGCCTCGAGCACGAGGGCCTCGCCGGCCACGGGCTGGAGGAGGTAGTACTTGACGGCGGCGGTGACGGCGGCGTACTGCACCTCGAGGGGCCACTGGGGGAGGCGGTGCACGTAGTGGCGGAGAACCAGCTCCGCGGCGTCGATGCGGTCGCAGTACTGGCCCGTGATCCACACCACGGCCTGCATTGCCTCCGGCTCGTCCATGGCGCGGTAGTGGCGCACGATCTGGGGGATGGCAAAGTCGAAGACGCCGGGGTACTTGCGGAAGATGTTCTTGAGCACGGTGACGGCCTCCTGCACCACGTGGGGCACGGCGTCGGACACGAGGTCGAGCAAGATGTCGACGCAGCGGGCAGCGGCCGGGGCCAACTTGACGGCCAAGTTGCCAAAGGCGCGGATGGCCTTGCGGGCGGTGCGCTCGTCAATCTCGGTGGCGTACTCCTCCAACTCGCGGAGCACCACGGCGATGTTGTGGTCCGCGGCCATTAGGTAGATGATCTCCAACTTTGTGTCCTTGATGTAGATGGGGTCGTCAAACGCCCAGAAGAACTGCTCCACGGCCAAGTGCACCAAGTAGCGGCGGCCGAGAAGGAGCAAGATGACGTTGCGGAGCACCAAGAAGCGCACCTCGGCGCGGCGGCCGAGAAGCAGCAGCACCGCGGAGCCCATCTTCTGCGGGAGCAGCGGGAACACCGCCTCCACCGCCGCCACGTAGTTGCTCAAGTACACCACCACCTTGACCGTGTGGAGCACCACCGCCAGGTTGGCGTGCAGCAAGCACGGGAGCACCGCGTCGAGCACGGCCACCGCGCCCGCCTCGTCCTGCGGCACGAACGCCATCAAGGCGTTGAGCACGTAGCACTGGCGCCACTCGTTGGCGCCCTGGAGCCCGCGCGCGAGCGTGAGCAGGTGCGCCGCGTCGATGGTCAAGCCGAGCTGCGGCCCCGCCTCGGTCACGGCGGTGAGCGCGGCCAACGCGTTGGCCACCACCGTGGCGTTGTCGTCGTACAACAACGCGTTCAAGTCCTCCACCAAGCCCGCGTCCACGACGCGCTTCGGGTCGGACGAGAACATCCGCGCCACGGCAAACGCGGCGGTGGTGCGCACGCGCGGCACCGGGTCCTCCAACAAGCGCTTGGCCGCGGGCACGCCCAACGCCACGTACGCCGGCAAGTTGACGCCGGAGACGGTCTTGAGCGCGAGGGCGCGGAGCGCGGCGCTGGGGTCGGTGAGGAAGCGCGAGTAGAAGGACAAGGCGAGCGGCGCGTCCTTGGGGTTGAGCGGCGCGTAGTGCGCCACGTAGAAGCTGCAGTGTTTGCGGATGGCGAGGTCGTCGACGGCCATGAGCTCCACCACCGGCGCCATGAGCACGGCAAGGTCGTTTTTGCCGAGGATGATGTTGGCCACGAGTTTCTTGACGATGGCCAACACGCGCGCGTGCGGCTTCAGTTTCTTTCTGGCCTCGTCGATCTCGGCGCGGATTTCCGACGCCTTACACTTGGCAAAGTACTTGGCGTCGCTCATAGCCCTGAGGAGAAGTGGTAGGTACAGGGTTCGAGTGGGTGCGCGGTGCGGGTGGGTAGTGCGGGTGGGCGGGTAGTGCGGGCGGGCGGGTAGTGCGGGCGGCGGGCGGCGGGCGGCGGGCGGCGGGCGGCGGGCGGCGGGCGGCGGGCGGCGGGCGGCGGGCGGACTCTCCCATGCCACTTCCAGAGGTTCATCTATTCCATTAATCTCGGTATTCTTCGAAAAATACATTTATATATAGCGTGGGTTATTTTTTGACTACTATTAATTATATTCATATTTAGTATTACAATATCAGTATCGCTCGGTGTTCCAAAAGCCAACCCTTCACCAGTGCGGATAAATTTGCTACGTTTCGTACCATTTTATCATTAAACAGCGTCGCATATCTTCTAGCTTGATATCTAACTGCATACGACGACGGGAGTTGTATTTGATATCGGCGACAGTTTGCATTCCTGTACAAGGGTGGCTTAATAGGGTTATACCCTCTACTGGTATACATTTAACAAGTCTTGTGAAGTACTTGGCTCAAGTATTGCAACTCGTAATAGTGTGGTGGTATGCGCACTAGTATCAAGTGTTTGTGAAAAGACTGTATACCCGGCCTATGAGACGAACACGCCCTGACAGCATTATCGTGTGCCTTGGTTCAATGGGCCACATGACCTCAAAAGGCTTAGACATGGAGTCAATGGCGGAGAGTGATAGCATTTTCTTGCATGTGGTGGGCCCGACACGGCGACACGGCCCGCACTTTCATTTCATGGAGTCACATTTCATGGAGTCCATTTCATGGAGTCCATTTCATGGAGTCCATTTCATGGAGTCACTTCATTTCTTGAGTTATGTCCCGGTCTGGGCCTCACTTGCTGGCTAGACTACGCCAACCGCACATACCCCGACGCATACGACACGCTCAGGTCCACCACCGTCTCCGCATGGCTGCTCTGCAGGTACCCGAGCCACTGGAACACCGCGCCGTCCGCCACGCGGCCCCCCTGCGCCACGTAGTGCTCCACGAGCCGCAACACCACCGACATGGGTTTCTGCCCGCAGATGGTGTTGCCCGTGGCGTCGATGTACGCGTCCCACGCCGCCGAGCCGTCCGCCGCCGCGGCCATCGCCCGCCGGTCCAAGTACTCGATCGACCGGTGCACCGGCTGGCCGTCCTGCCGCTTGTACGGCACCAACTGCGCCAAGTCCGGCTCCGCCATGTACGCCGTGTACCCGAACCGGCTGCCCCAGTGGCAAAAGTCCGACGACACCACAAACGTGTTCTGCGGGTCCATCATGTACGGCCGCAACTGCTCCACCACCCGGTCGCGGAGCCGCGGGCCGAGCCCGGAGATCATCACCGGCACAATCAGCACCGCCACGCGGTCCCGCTGGCTCCGGAACGCCACAAACGGCGCGTGCATCTCAAACAGGTGCTCGTCCTCGTCCTCCTCCTCGCTCATGTACGTGAACCCGGAGTCCGGCGCGGCCACGAGCGCGCGGCACACCGCGGTGTCCACCGGCAACAGGCCCAACGGCGTGTCGTACCGCGCGAACGGCGACACCTTGGCCGACGCCAGAAAGTACACGTGGTGCGACGGGCCCAAGATGAACACCCGCCGGGCGCCCGCGGTGTCCCACGCGGCGTACGTTTCTGCCAACCGCGCGCCGCAGAAGGTGTACCCCGCGTGGGGGCCCACAAGCACGCGGGCGCCCGTGGCGACGCCGCCCGTGGCGTCAAAAACTTCTTCGATCTGGCTCGCGAGCCGCTTCTTGTCTCCCGAGTACCACCCGCCCGCGTGGGTCGCGGGTCTCAGCATGTCGAGGGCAGTGGTTTGGTTGCAGTGGTTTGGTTGCAGTGGTTTGGTTGCAGTGGTTGCGGTTGTAGTCTTTTGGGTGGCGACTTTTGGGTCGCTTTGGGGTCGCTTTGGGGTCTGACTGGTGTTGGATGCTCACTCCGAAACAAGTGGGGCGGATGCTCACGCCGAAACAAAGTGCGGAGGGAGAACCCGCCTGGCAAACGCAGGCCATGCTGCATGAATCTCATACGCAATCACCCTTGCATGATGCGCTGGCGCACGGCCGCAGGGCGGCGGTTTTTTTCGCGCCCGCGCGCGGCTCTGCCGCGGCCGCGCCCGACTGCGGTGGAGGCGGGTCGGGCCACGGCAGTGGCTTGCGCCATGGCACGCCAGCTGCATTGGCGTAAGCGAGTCTGGAGCGCCGCCGTGTGCAGGCTATCGCACGCCGCAGGCGCAAATGCATCCGCCGTATCAGCCAGTCCGCACTGAAACGCCCGAACTCCGCAGTCCGCACTACTCCTCCCGCACTACTCCACCCGCACTACCGCACTCCACCCCACTACTCTTCCCGCACTACTCCACCCGCACTACCGCACTCCACCCCACTACTCCACCTGCCAGCGCCTCTTCGGCCTGGTGCCCAGACGCCAGTATCGCGGTTACTATAGGGGCACCTTTATTCCGTATGCTAAGCCGCAATGCCTGTAGCCCTCTCCTTCTGAAACGACTCCACCTCCGTCTGGAGAAGTTTGCTGAGCTGAGTTATATCCTTCTCCTGCTCCTCCGGGCCTGCCTTGTACGGAGCAGGAGCCGCCACTTCTCGCTGGAACCCCACAGGCATGAGGTAGTCATGGCGGAGCGCCTGCGCCGCCAGAAGACGCATCGTGGGCTCCCACACCAAGAGTTGCCCCAAAAGGTCCAACGCCTCCTCCGATGCGTACGGGTACACCGCCTCCCACGCCACCGGCGACATGTTGCACGCGGGCAACTCCCAGTTCGAGTGCGCAATGCTGTGCGGCGGAGACCCCAAGTACTTGATGATCTCGTGGAGCTGGTGGAGCAGGCTCTTGCCCGGCATCAACGGCCGCCGGCCATACAACTCCGCCAAGATGCATCCCACGGCCCAGAGATCCACCGCCTTGCCGTAATTGGACTGCTGGAGGATGAGCTCCGGCGCGCGGTACCACCGTGTGGCGACGTAGTTGGTGATGGGGCTGGGCACGGCCGCCGGAGACGCCACAAGCGAGCGCGCGAGTCCAAAGTCCCCAATCTTGAGCACGCCGTGCGAGCTCACGAGAATGTTCCCCGGCTTCAAGTCGCGGTGGACAATGTTGGCCGAGTGGGCAAAGTGGACGCCGCAGAGAATCTGATGCACAAAGCTGCGGATGTGGAACTCGGAAAACTGCACCGCCGAGTAAATCACCCGCGCCAAGTCGTAGTCCATGAGCTCCTGGAAGCAGTAGAGCCCTTCGTAGGGCAGAAGCGTCATAAACTGGACGTCCACGAGCGACACAAGCTGAGGTTAGAGCCCGACACAGACACATTGGCGCCTTGGACACGCCGGCTATACGTACGTTGCGGTGGCCGCGGAAGAACTTCATCATGCGAAACTCCCGGATCGCCCGCCGGAGCAACACCTCCTTTCTGAGAATACGGCACACCTTCTTCACCGCCAATCGCACCGGCTCGGACCCGTGGGCACTGGTGTCTATCGCCAGGCACACCACTCCGTAAGACCCTTTTCCGAGGATCTCTTGGATTTCGTACCGTTTGTGCACGTAGAAGTTGGCGGGCTTGAACACTTTGAACTCCATGGTGGCTGAATGCAAAAGAAGCGTGTAGCGGAGTTGCGTTTGTGTGTGCGCGGCATTTGCACCCATTGGACCAGCGCGGGTGGGACTTGACACAATGCGCCGGCTTCTGGGAGCGAAACCCGGCAATCTGCCCACCTGTGGATGTCCCCTTGGAACCTGCGCTGTGAATTTGCGCTGTGGACCTACGCTGTGGACCTGCGGTCCTAACCTGCCCTGTGGACCTGCGGTCCTAACCTGCCCTGTGGAACCTGCGGTCATAACCTGCGCTGTGGAACCTGCGGTCATAACCTGCGCTGTGGATGTAACCTGCGGTCCTAACCTGCAAATGTCGCTGGTCACCGTCATGGCACCGCCCAGACCGCCCAGACCGCCCAGGCCTCCCAGACCGCCCAGACCGCCCAGGCCTCCCAGACCGCCCAGACCGCCCAGGCCGCCCAACTTATGTTACTATGGTGCTGGAGGGTGTGCATGCGCACTGGTGGCTAGATGCTCCACCACTGTCGAGCGCACGCCCAGCCAATGTTCGATCACATGGCAAGGCCACGCGGCCCGAGGCGACCAGCTTGTGGTATAAAATCGCTTCTTTTTTCTCCCCAGCATTCGTCGCCACATGCCGGCTTCCCCCACGCTGGGGCCATGGGTCGGATCCGGGTCGTGCGCGCCCCCACTGGAAAATTTTAGATGGCTACAGCGCCAGTGCAATCTCCAACCGGAAGAACCACAACATGAGTAGCTCCAACTGCCGTTTTTACGAAAACAAATATCCCGAAGTCGATGAGGTGGTGATGGTCAACGTCCAGGAAATCGCCGAGATGGGTGCGTACGTCAAGTTGCTTGAGTACGACAACATCGAAGGTATGGTTTTGTTGAGTGAGTTGTCGAGAAGACGGATCCGTTCGATCCAGAAGTTGATCCGCGTGGGCAAGAACGAGGTGGCGGTTGTGTTGAGAGTCGACAAAGAGAAGGGCTACATCGACTTGTCCAAGAGAAGAGTATCCACAGAAGACATTGTCAAGTGTGACGAGAGATACAACAAGTCCAAGGCGGTCCACTCTATCTTGAGACACTGCGCAGAGAAATTCAACTTTTCGTTGGAGAAATTGTACCAGACCGTCGGCTGGCCCTTGCTGAGAAAGTACGGCCATGTCTACGATGCCTTCAAATTGCTGATCACCGACCCATCCATTTTCGCTGAGGTGGAGGCTCCTTCGCCAGAAATTTTGGAGGAGTTGAAGTTGTACATCAGCCGCAGATTGACACCCCAAGCAATCAAAATCAGAGCCGATGTGGAGGTTTCTTGCTTCTCGTACGACGGTATTGATGCCATCAAGACCGCGTTGAAAGCGGCCGAGGCCGAGTCTACCGAACAGATGCAAGTCAAGGCCAAGTTGGTCGCTGCCCCATTGTATGTGATTTCAACTCAAGCATTAGACAAGAACCAAGGTGTCGAGTTGTTGGAGAAGGCGATCGAAAAGGTGACGGCATCCATCGAGGCTGTCGGCGGTAACTGCAAGGTGACGATGGCTCCTAAGGCTGTCACTGCGACTGAAGACGCAGAATTGCAAGCTCTCTTGGAGAGAAAAGAGGCCGATGACAAGGAATCCTCTGACGAGGAGGAGGACTAAGCGTTCGGGTGTTTCCCGCATGTATATTAACCATCTTATTATATAGTGTAATGCCACGACTTGGAAGTGTGTCAATGAGGCATGGTTGTTGTATTAGCACGAGCGGTATCCGCGGGCACATCTTTCGAGTGTTTTGGCTTGGACTCGGGTGCGCCCTGCTACTGTCAATCATACATTATTCCCAGTCTATACAGTGTACGGCAACGATTTGGTAAGCGTCAACTCGTGCTTATTGGCACGCTCGACAATAGAGGCCGGGAGATTGTTTAAAAGAAGCGACGGTATCTTGAACTCGACTAGCGACTCGGGAAAGATCACGCTGTCGACGCTCATGAGCTCCTGGTTCCCACTCAAGTCCAATACCCGCAACTTGGGCCCAAAGCGAATGTTGCGAAATACTCGCAAATCGTTGTACGCCAAGCTAAGCTCCTGGAGGTGGAACGGGAATTCCATCGACTCTATGGCTTTTATCAGGTGGTATCCCAATCTTAGAATCTGCAAATTCGGTGGGAAAACCACATCCTTCAAGGATGTTATGTACTTCTCGTTTTCCTCGTCGTAAGGATTCATTTCAATGTCAAGAACCTCTAAACACGAAGGAAACTGAACGTTCTTCAATGTGGTGATCAGGTTGTTTCCTAAGTAGAGCTCACGAAGGGCAGAAGGAAATGCCACCTTGTTGAGAGTCTTGATGTTGTTGTTGGACAAAAACAACTTCTCGATCAGATTAGGCAAACGAAGTGGATTGATGCTGTTAACTCCATTGCACGCTAAATTCAATTCTTTGACAAGCAGAGGAATTTTGAGGCCACGCGTGTTCACCATGGATTGTTGAAGGTTTAGGTATATCGTCGCATCCGGAAATTTTATGCCTGTCATTGACTCGTTGGGAATGCACGAAATGTCCAAGTACTCGATCGATTCGGGGAAACGCACGCCCTTGATGCATTCAATCGGGTTATGTGAGACTGAGAGAAACTCTAAGCCGCGGGGAAACACGACATTCTTCAAGCTATCAATCCGATTCTGCGAGAGGTCCAATGATTTCAAGTGGGGAGGGAATTCAATGTAGTTTAAGAAGAAAATTCGGTTATCCAGAAGATCAAGGCGCTCAAGCGTGTGAGGAAACGTAACGTAGTCAATTGACGGTATTAGCCCTTTGCATGCCACAAGTACCTTTAACTGAGCTGGCATCTTGAATCCGGCCAATGTTTCAAGAGAGGACCCGCCTCCGATATTGATAACCTGAACTGAGTCCGAAAATTTCACCCCCGGAAGAAACCGAATGCAGTTGTCTCCGTAATCGAATACCTTCAAGTTTTTCCACAAGGCACAATCAGCTTGAATTTCTTGTCCCAAGCGTGCCAAGTCGTCCTTCTCAGTAATATACACAGTGCTAACGTCGTACTTGTTGACCAACGAGCACTGGGTTACCTTCTCACCCGCAATGCGGTTCAAGCACTCGAGAAAATCTGTGTACAGCGATTTTTCCGCCTCTGTGTAATCGGTCCACTTTTTCCCCTTCTCAAATATGATGTGATAGGCAATTTCATCCACCTTGGCAAAGATTTCGCGCTCGCTTTCGCAGAAGCGTTTTATTTTGTCGAGCGAGTCGATAAATGTCTCGTCGTACTCGATGCAGAAGTTGATGTATGCGTACTGCTTGAACGGAAACGTCGAGAGTCTGTCTGCGGAGACTTCTATTGTTGGTACATTATGCACAAGGCGAAGACTGCGCAAGTGGTCAAGAATATGGTGTTGGAGGCATTTACCGGCAAGAACCACAAGCCGAGACTTGGGCGCGGCAGGATCTGCTTTAACACCTTCTGGCTTTTCTTCGGTGACATTTTGCTTGGGGTTATCACCCTGGTGTCCAACTGTAACAGGTGATGGAGGATGCAGAGAAGATACAGGTCCTGATATAGCCTGGGGAATGGCCATATGAGAGGGTTGGTGTGAAGGCGAGTGCACGGCCACTTCTGACTTTTCCCCATTTTGGCGGGTGGCCAAGGCAGTCTGGGAGGTGGCATTCGTGACGGTGGCAGTAGGAGCCGAAATGCTTTTCGGAGCGTTCCCGTTTTCGGGAGCAGATAAAGCATTGGATAAATCCAGTCCAAGGCCGCCATGGCGTGTTCCGTCGACAGTGGAATCCTTTTCTGGGGGGTCTATGATCTCAATGATATCGTCATGTGCTGCAGAATCACTCTTAGCCGCAGCTTGTGGGGTGTTTTGACTTCCCGTGTTGGAGTCATTGGGTGGTGCAGATTGAGCCATCGGCGGTGTTTCCGACAGTTCAAATGTCAGCAAAGCAGTGACAGCTTGCTCCGGCTCCGTTTTCACGCCGCTGCTTACCACATCAGATGCGGAACCGATGGGTGGAGCCGGGTTTTCTTCCGCTGTGACATCGGCCAATGGGAGCTGCGGGTTCTGCGGTGGCAGCGCTGGTCGCAGAATATTTTTGCTTTCTGGGTCCATTTCTAGCGATGGACTCGAAGGTTCGGTTTTTGCCCGCTTTGGCAACGGGCTGGTAGGGTCATCCATGGGAAGAGAAGAAGTGATTATAAGAAGCGATGTGTATGTGTGCAGGCACATGGTATAAGCTCCGAAGATAGCAAACGAGAAACATGCTTTTCCTACCACAGGGACAGAAAGTCTGTGCTAAACTGCTGGCGGGCATGTATAATATTCGTCTTTACTTTTTATCTTCTTCTTTTTCCAAAAATATGCAATAAGACGAACAGGCGGTGGATGAATCTTGCCTCCTCATGCAGGCCTCGCTCATGTTGCACTCCACACTGCGCGGTGCACAAATCGTATACACTACCTATGAGCAGACTTGTTGGAGGTGGCAGTAGATCCATAGTCTGCGGCGTCTTCAAGATGAATGTTCAGTTCATCCTGAGGTATAATTTTTCTATTGGCAGCAGGATTCATCTCGGGTCAGTATATTCTGAATATTTAAATATATTCCATAGTGTGGGTGGGTCCTTAAAGAACAGAAAACGTAGAGGGAACCTATCTCAAGTCAAATCAAAGAAAGACTTCCCTAAGGTGATTAACTCAAGGTTGAGTCAAAGCCTTTCTATGCGATACATTATGTGCCCCTAAAAAGGCTGGTTTTCACCCCAGTTGTTCCTAACTTGGTGGAGACAAAAGTCTGCTCAAATATGCTTTTCTTGGCGGAGACAGTTTCTCAACATGGATTTGAAGGAAACGTGAACGTGGATATGACATTTGTCGTCATTTCCGCTCACGGCTGCTCTTGATACCAAGTAGCCTCTCATCACGAGAAGAGTGAAGGAGCACACAAGGAACGATAAACCACAGAAGAGCGCACTGTAGTGATATTGTCCGGGAGAGACGTATCCATGGTTCCCTGTCTTCAACGCCAAGCCGAATATCGGCGAAACTATCGAAGCAGCTCCCAAAAATACCCATCCCATGCAGAGAGACACCCCTACCTTTTCTAAGCCAAAGAGAGAGGACAAGACTGCGGGAATCGTAGCAAACACTGTTCCCATTAGGGAACCTGAAATGAGGCAAAATATCAAAATGGTGGCATAGTTCAGTGCCGGGATCCACATGGCCAACACAAATATTCCACACAAGAGGTAGGCACCGGTAGAAACAGTTACCGATCCAAATTTATCGCAAAGGCGACCAACCACCGGTCTACCCAAAACCGACCCCACCTGCACCATTGCAGAGGAAATTGATCCTTGGTATGGGGTGTATCCCATTGATGTGGTGACATTGGCCATAGTATATAGCACCACCACGTATCCGAACATGCAGAACACCAAGTAAATGCACAAGAGTAGGAATGGGGTGCTCTTGGCGCACGAAGCATCAAATAAGGCATATTTTACTTCCATCCGGGTACGAATGGCAAAGACGGAGATCCATAGAAGACCAAAGCATATTATGGATTCACACCGCAATGCCCACGATACTGAGCGAACTTGTATCACTTTCTGCATTCCCAAGTTGTAAACCACACCGCCACATCCAGACCCAGCAGCAGCTAGAGATGATGCAAAGGCTCTTCTTTTTCTGAACCACTGAGGAATCACTGAAAGCGCAGGTAAAGATACGAACGCAAGACCAAATGCTTGGAGCACGCCTTGAGTCAAGTACACCTGCCAAAGTTTAGTAGCAAATGATGCCAACATCAATGCTACAAATTGACAGCAGTTTCCAAACAGCATCGTAACACGAATTCCCAATTTCCCTTGAACAAAGTGAACAAGTGGAAATAGGATGAAGGCTAGTCCAAATCTCAATCCCCCAATGAGTGCATAGTCGTACTTATCAGCGCCAGCAAAAACCTGGTGGTTTAAGTAGTATGAGAAGTAAACAGCGTAACCCGAGTTAGCTCCCCATGTATTGAAATTGATAATGAAACTAGCAATAACAATAATCCATCCATATCCTCCGTCTGGAATATCTTCTTTCTTGTCTATTTGAGCTTCAAGTGTTGACTTGCTAGCGGTAGAACAAGCTGAGTTGATCTCTGGTTGAGAATTTTTTTCCTCTTCAGCTGAGATTGGATTTTTTTTATTCTCAATAGTCGCCATATTCAGATGGTATACGTATATATTTTGCTCTAATGGATGAAAGGCGGTGATATATATACCATTGCAAGGCGTTAAACCACTAAGCGCATACATGTACGGCAATGCACGATCGCTCTAGCTGCAGGCACTGTAAGAGATCCGTCCCAAGGATTTTGGCATGTCCCAGACATACTCTGTAGAGAAAAATCTGGTTGTGCCCTTTTTCTCTCTCTTCATTATACGACTGTTGAATTTATGAATCAAATTAGACTGCTTCTTGCCTAATTCTACCCGTTCTTTGGCCCAAGATGCGAAATGATTATATGCACTCGTACATATACTTGTCCTTGACGATCCCCAAGAACTACACGTAAATGTAGAGATGGATGGGTATTAGAAAAGATTAAGTGGGCCCAGAGAAGAAATCTAAACAAATTCTACCATACTCTTTTTTTCAATTAGGCGGGTATGGTAATTTTATGGAGGAAAAAAATGTGCGGGTTTGAGTCTTGCTTGTATGCTTTTAGCAATCCCTTCCGTGAGTGAATTCCGCAAGCCAACAAAATTGATTGCACCCTATGCGCACAATAGAAATTAATGTGCGTGCATTTATTTAGCAAAATCAGAAAGTGGGGAAAAAATATTTCGTGCCAGGGTGTTGCTATGGAACCGGTCGATAATCACTCTCGCAAGGTCAATCCGTTTTCCTAGCACAGACGGGGACTTGTAGAAACTGACCCACATTTACTGCTGACATTCGGACTGCGCTGAGCCCAGATAACGGGGAGTACAAAAGCATTACTATAGACATTTATTGCATCCTCAAATTCTAGACTCCGAGGCGAAGGAGTTTCAAAGATGCTCCAAACAACGCTTATATATGCTTGGATCTACTCAAGCAGTGCTTGAACGGAGCCCAGAATGGAACTCTGATCAGGAGATGATCGTGGTCGTCGTTCTTGTCTGCCATCATATCGTGGCGCACGGCCAAATAGCCTCTCATGATAAGGAGTGTGATTGATGTAGCAAGGAACGCAAATCCACTGAAAAGAGCACTATGGTTATATTGACCCGGGGATACACTGTTATTGCCATCTTCCTTCAAAGTCAAACTAATAACGGGCGAGCCAATAGCTGCAAGAGCTAAGAACATCCAGCTCATTCCGAGACCCACATTGATACGGTGCAATCCGAACAACATTCCCAATATCGGAGGCGTAGAGCCGAAAACCAGCCCCATCAATCCACCCATCATCACACAGTAAGCCAAAATTGTAGCATAGTTGTTTGCAGGGATCCACATTGCCAATGTGAGGATGGCACAGAGAAGGTAGGCGATACTAGTAACTGTAACAGCGCCAAAACGGTCAGCAAAGACTCCCACGAGCGGTCTTCCCACAACAGAACCAACTTGCACCATAGCTGACGCTATTGAGCCCTCATAGGCGGAGTATCCCATAGAGGTTGTGACACTGGCCATGTCATACAAGACCACAACGTATCCAAACATGCAGAACACGTAAAAGCAAATAAGGATGTAAAAGCCCGCACTTTGGGCAACCTTCTTATCAAACACACTGTACTTGATCTTGACCCTGGTGCGAAGAAGCAAGATGGAGACCCAGAGAAGGGAAAAGCAGATGATTGACTGAACCCGCAATGCCCAAAATACGGAGCGCTCTTCTAGCACCTTCTGCATGCCCAAGTTGTACAAGAGCCCACCACATCCCGATCCGGCTGCCGACAACGACGACGCCAATCCTCTTTTATGCTTGAACCACTGCGCAAGAATAGAAAACGTCAGTAACGACACAAATGCTAGCCCGAATGCTTGTAATACTCCCTGCGTTAAGTAGAGCTGCCAGAGCTTCTTAGAGAATGACGCCATCATCAATGCAGAGAACTGGAAGCAGTTTCCCATGATCACCGTGGTATGAACTCCGATCTTTCCTTGGAGAAAAATGATAAAGGGTGCACAGAACAAGCCCACACCAAAGGTGAGACCCCCGATGAGAGCATAATCGTACTTGTCTCCTCCTGCAAACGTATCGTGGTTCAAGTAGTATGACAAGTAGATAGCAAAACCCGAGTTGGCACCCCAAGTGTTAAAGTTGATCAAAAAGCATGCAAGCACAATGAACCATCCATAGCCACCATCAGGGATGGTTTCTGCAGGGTTTTCAATGGCTTCGTCGCCCACAGGCTGCTCCTCTAATGACTTTTCAGACATGGCAACTTCTAGAACATCTGAGGCACTGGATGAGTTGCACATCGAGGACTGTGGCGAGTTGTGTTGTTGGTTCAATCCCTCGGATCCACTATTCATACTTGGTGTATATTGCCTTTCCTTCGTGGCGACTTCGATGGGGATATTAGTAGCGTTCGGATTAGTCATGGCAATATCCGATACACTGTAATGAAGAAGATTGGAAACTAGTTGGAGTTGCGGAGGAAGCTGCTTAGACTGTGGCAAATTATCTTGCTGTGTATCCACTTTAAATGTGTTTGGCGTATTATTTATAGAAGAAGGTGCCTGGATCAGCAACCAGTTGTAATTTTTATCTCCGTCGTTTGATGGTAACGGAAATCTCTGGATAGGCGGGCCGGTCCTATGCGCAGGCCATGCATTGCTTATAAACGGCGCAAACGCAGCTTATCATGGCCAAATCTGGTGCTAGCGCATTGAGTCCCATTCACCCCGATTTAGACCGTGTTTCTCAGAAAATGATGTCTAATAGGTACTGGATTTTTTTATTTTCTCTTTAGAACAATTTTCAAACGAATTTAGAGGGTAAAACTAGCATCTTGCGCCTAAATCTCCGTGTACAAGGTTTGGAGAAATGGTTCTGCATGTTGAGACTAAAGAGGAAGGTGCAACTGCTCGGGCCGAATTTCCGCACGCTTGTTATATTCCGGGTGCGATGATCGGCCACGCTATGTTGAAATTACCTGATCCTATCAAACATACTTATTGGCGGGTAGAGATTGCAGTGCCGCGTCTCCGGAGTTCTTTAACCGATTTGGAAAGCGGAGATTATCAGCCGCCGGCGGGCCGGTCTGTATGCAGATCTACGATGGCTCATAAAAGTTTAAAAAAGTCCGAGGGGCAGGCCGGGAATCGAACCCGGGACCGCCCGCACCCTAAGCGAGAATCATACCACTAGACCACATGCCCTTGGACAGCGTTTGACGTTTGTGGCTGCGTCTGGGTCAGTCATATGAAAAAATGTGTCTGAACAGATAATGACCCGATTAATCAAAGACAAGCTTTTCTCGGTAAAATAGTGAGATTATATCAGATCTAATGTTTTGCTTTTGCTTTCGAGGAATGGGCTTGTGACTGCTTCAATGAGAAGGAGCAAACTCTTCTTCTATGCTTACAGATACATCGGGAAATATGGGTGCATGGAAACAACCCGGGGTAATGGTATGGTCAATTGGGTCTGGGAAATGTAGGCGGATAGATTTGCGAGTGCCAAAAAGTCCAAAAAAATAAATCCAAGGGGCAAGCCGGGAATCGAACCCGGGACCGCCCGCACCCTAAGCGAGAATCATACCACTAGACCACGTGCCCTTCGGATATTGTGGTAGACGTTTATGCTTGCTATGAACCAATATATCACCACTAGCATCAATCAATTTTTTAAAGATATTTACAATTGATCCACAATCATGAGGCCCAACATTGAGTCAATGACGGCAGTTGCAGCAAGACTTGTGATCTCACTGTTGGTGTCGAAAGGAGGGCTTACCTCCACCACATCTCCGCCAACCAAATTTATTCCTTCAAGCCCATCCAAAATCGTGAGCAACTCGCGACCAGTCCATCCGCCTATCTCCATTGTTCCCGTTCCTGGGGCATTGGCCGGATCAAGCACATCGATGTCCACCGAAATGTATACCGGCATGCCCTTCACGGTTTCCTTGACCGTGTCGATGATGTGCTGCGTTCCCAACCTGTCCAAGTCCCTAGCCGTGATGGTTTGAAAGCCGCAGTCATGGTCATGCTTCTTATCATACTCGGCCTTGATGTAGGGTGCGCGCAACCCCAAGTGGAAGCAGTGGCCGTCCTGCAAATATCCGTTTTCTGCGGCATAATGCAAGAAGGTGCCGTGGTTCAAGGACATGTAGTCGGTGATGCCACCTCCCAACACTTTGGGGTCCCAGGTGTCAATGTGGGAGTCAAAGTGTAGCACTGCAACTTTGCCATACTTCTCGTATGCCGATCTCAATGCCATGAGCGTGATGGTGTGGTCTCCGCCCATGGTGATGATTTTGGGGTGGCGAGTCAGCTTCAATCCGCTCACGGTGTGATTGTGCACCGCCCTCTGGCCGCGGTAAAGCTGGTTGAGTGCGATTCTGTTGTCAAACGGGGTCATGGGAACGTCACCGCAGTCGATGATGGTCAAGTTGTGGTTGGTGGGGTCATACGGATCAACCTGGCCGAGCTTTGAGTTCGGTCCGTTTCCCCGCACGGGAGTGACGCCCTCGCCGAGTCTGCGAGCGGTCAGTCGGATCGACTCGGGCCCAAACCGGGCACCGGGGCGGTAGGAGGTGCCGGTGTCAAACGGCGCACCCACTATAGCAATGTCGATGGGCAGCCCGTACTGCTGGGGGTCAAAGCAGTCAAAGTGCTCAAATCCGCCAAAGGTGAGAATGCCGCCAAAGAGATTGAGGCCCGCCAAGTCGTCGGTCTCGTCGTCGTGCGGAAGATGGACTTGCAGCCGGTACTTCATGTATCCGTCATGGGCCTTGCGGCGGTGGGCCCTTTTGTGGTGCTTCTGGTGTTTTTGCAACTGGCGGAGATTTAACAGACCGTCGAATGCATCCGGAACCTCCACAAATTCTTCCGCGTGTGGCGCCACCCCTTGGGCCATCATCCTCTCTTTATGCTTGGCCGCTTCAGGTGTAGATACAAGCTGGCCATAGAGCTGGTCAATGTAGGAGTCCGGGGTGTCATGTTGTAGAAGCGGGACTTGGGGCCCTTTTGGCGTGGGTGACGCAAGTACAGCTGCCGCAATCGCTAACCAAACGGGGCTTTTCATTGTCGAGTTACCAACGGAGTGGTGACTGACGGTCACTATATAGGGCGCGCGAAATTCCGTTGAAGTTCCGTGGGCCGGCTGCACTCGCCTAAAACGGAAGCACGGCAAAGCCCGCGGGCTCCGGCTTTGCACGCTCGGCTTGACCTGCTTGTAGTTGTGTAACACTAAGGGGGGGGGCGTTTCTCATCGCAAGACAGCGGTACCGTAGTTGCTCGTGCGTTTGGGCTAATGGATGGGTGGCCTGTATACAGTGGGTTCGGCCACCGGTGCTGGAGCCTCGGGCAAGGAAATGGCGGAGTGAGAGCTCACTGAGGTGCTAGCGAAGGTGCTAGCGAAGGTTCTCACTGAAGCTCATCGCACATTTCTGAAAACTATCTGTTTTCTCTTTATCCCGGTGCCTAGTCGGCTTCTTTGGCGCCCGGTGCGGCTGGCCATGCTTCTCTGTGCAGGCATGGAACTACCCCAGCATATCCGATTTGGCCAGCGGCCGTCTTTCCACACCCAGCGGTAGTTGGCCCTTTGGACGAATGTAGTGTTTCTTCTCGCGTGGCAAGTTATGTGCGCAATTCCCATTTTGGGAATGGTTGCTGCCGCGTCTGCTCTAGACCCTTTGGCAAAGGGTGCGGCTGAAGCCTTAATGGAGATAGTGGGTGCGAGGCGCCAAACCTTGTATTTCCGTTGCTATTGTGTCCGAGCTATGTGTATGAGGTCGGTATCAGCTATCCAACTGCCGGTGCAAGGATTTTGTTGCCTGCTATTTTTGGACCTCGGCCCTCTCTGCATGGAACCCAGCATACCCCAGGCACTTTTGCTGTCTGCAAGAGTGGGCTACACACAAAAATGCCTTCTCAGGAGCATCGATTGCTACGGACTTTATCTGTACCTCTGTACTGAATTGGGTCTTGGCTTTCCTATCTTTTGCTTCCAGTACCCCCAATGAATTACCAACGGCCTTCTGGTCCTCCTCCAAAGCCTCAGCAGGAGCTTTTTCTTGATGAAGCAAGTCCTCCATACCAGGAAAAACCACAACCGTCACAAAACTATGACGACTCGTTCAAAATTGAAAAGCCGGGGTATAATGACGTTCCTTTCGCCATTTTTTTCCTATTGGTGTTTGTAGGCTTTTTGGTTGTGGCCGGCATCACCCTCCACGCTATGAAGTCTACTTGGAGTTTTCAAGGATCCATATACAACGGAGGAAATTACTTCACGTTGAATGCTAATACCGCTGTCCTCTTTGGCTTTGTGGTTGTGATTTCAGTCACGCTCTCCTTCTTGATTATTGTGCTTGCCCGGTTGTTTGCTCGTGCCTTCATTACTCTTGGGTTGACATTGAATGTGGTTTTGGGCCTCGCAACCTCCATCTATTACTTCGTTATGCACTACTATTCGGCAGCAGTTGTGTTTCTTGTCTTCACATTGATCACTGCCTGGGCTTATTGGAGAGCTCGTCTGAGAATTCCATTCAGTGCTACTGTGCTTGAGATCACTATAGATGTGATGAAAAGGTACAAATCCACTCTCTTGGTGTCGCTATTGGGGATATTGATATCTGGAGCCTTTTCTGCGTTGTTTTTAATGGTGGTGGTTGCGACATACATCAAGTACAACCCTTCAGAAAACAATCCAGGCTGTGATGTAAATGGCGGATCCTGTTCCCAGAGCAAGTTGGTTGGCCTTCTCGTTTTTGTCTTTTTTGCAGGCTACTACATCTCGGAGGTAATCAAGAACATTATTCACGTCACTATTGCCGGAGTCTATGGTACATGGTACTACTTGTCAGGCTCCGATCAAGGAGAGCCCAGGTTTCCTGCTTTGGGTGCATTCAAGAGAGCCATGACCTACTGCTTTGGTTCGGTGTGTGAGGGTTCGCTCATTGTTTCTTTATTGCAATTGCTTCGACTGTTTATCAGCATCTTACGGAGCAATGCCATCTCCAATGACAGCGCATGTGCTGCGTGTGGGTATCTTATTTTGGACATGTTGGTGGGCTTTATCGAACTGTTGGTGCGATACTTCAATCATTATGCGTACATTTACATTGCTCTTTACGGGAAGAAGTATATCTCAGCGGCAAAGGAAACATTCCAGCTTCTTAGATTCAAAGGCATGGACGCATTGATCAATGACTGTTTTATCGGTACCTCCGTGCAATTGTTCTCTGTCTTTGTGGCGTATGTTGTGGCATTGTTCACCTATCTCTACTTGAGATTCACCAGTCCAGCGTATAACAGTAATGGTCTGTACTACGCTCCTCTTGTGGCCTTTAGCTTCCTTGTGGCCGGTCAGATCACGCGAGTGTCATTGACGGTAATCGATTCTGGTGTTTCTACCTTTTTCGTGGCGTTGGCAAAGGACCCAGAGGTGTTCCAAATGACTAACAGAGCTCGCTTCGATGAGATATTCCAGAGGTACCCACAAGTATTGAACAAATTGCTCTCTAGTGATGATCACTCAGGCAAACCTTTTGGTGACCAGAACCAGAACTCTCCTCAACAGCCATACTACCAGCAACCTCAATATGGTCGCGCATAAATAAGTACAAACTAATTGCAATAAAATAAACGGTAAGCACATGTTACTAACATCGGAAATCTTTCTTTTTGGATCTATGATGAACATTTGACCCGATGCCAACCCAGGTAGACCTTGGCATGAGAGGGGCGCCCACTCGTATCCTGCATGAACTAATGGCGGATTATCACCGCCTCGTTATCTACTATATACTACCACTTCCTGCTGGATAATGCTTACTCTTGCTATCGGAGATCTTTTCATTCCGGAAAGAGTCATTGACATTCCTTCTAAATTCCGCAAGCTTCTAGCGCCTGATCCAAAATCCGTTCCGTCCAACCCAAAAATTGCCCAAGTACTATGTCTAGGAAACATCACCCAGTCTGGTGAAACGTTGAAGTTCCTCTATAACTTGTCACCTTCGTTTAATGTTGTTCGGGGTGAATTTGACGATAGCAGCATTCTCGCGCAACAGCTCGGCAATCTCTCGGGTCAAAAAGATGGAGCAAAAGCCCTCCCATTCTACAAAGTGGTCTCCGCTGAAAACTTCCGAATCGGATTCACAAGCGGGTATCAGATAGTGCCTAGGAATGATCCATTGTCGTTGCTTGCATTTGCTCGTGAAATAAATGTTGATATCTTGGTGTGGGGAGGTACTCACAGGGTGGAAGCCTACACCTTGGATGGAAAGTTTTTTATCAACCCCGGGAGTGCCACTGGAGCTTTCAACTTCGAGTGGCCGGAACTAAATGATGATGACGACGACAGCGTGAATCTGGCCGATTCCAATGCCTCTGAAAATGATAAAGGCAATGCCAAGGATGTCGAAGCAACAGAGAGTGAATCCAAAAATACGGATGCCTCCAAGGATGACGGAAGCCAGCTAGAGCCCACAGCCAAAGAAGATAAAAAGGAAGAACACGAAGAAGAAGACGAAGATCTAATTGATCTCCAATCTTCAATTCCTTCCTTCTGCCTTATGGACACCCAAGGAAGCAGGTGTACTCTTTACATTTACACACATATGGATGGAAATGTCAAGGTGGACAAGGTGATGTACCACAAAGAGTAGGATAACTAGGATATACGACAAATAAAACACGCAATCGCATATACGGTTTTTTTCTATTTTTTGACCTACAGAAAGCGCTACTCGTGAGGCGGGTGAAAACAGCAGCTTGGAGCTGGCGATCATTATTCGAGTTTCTAATATACACGGCCCCTATGCTTGAACAGAGGAATAATGTAGAACAAATTCTTTTCTAATCTTTTCCCAGTTATGGGGGTCAAAGAAGATGTACACGCCTCTCTCAACATCCGGACTGATAAGCACTGGTTCCACATTGCTGTCCTTCGTCAACCACACTTGGATGTCTCTGTGGTATCTCCAGTTACGGGCCACAAGCTCCCTAGCGGCATACTCCTGGAGGGTGTCACGGGGCTTGGTGTAGAAAATGTAGAAAAGCGTTTCGTCCATAAACGACAGAATCTTGGTGTCACAAGGTTCAGGTGGGGGCATGTTCTTCTGTAGTATCGACTCGTCGAAGGAAAAGTATGGCTCGACTTCGGAACGCGATGTCTCTTGCCATGGGGACGCCAAGTTTTTCAAAATTTCGGATCCTTCCCGCAAGTCAAGGTCCAAAAGAGACAAGTCCTGGCCCATGGCGGAGCTGGTCTGGCTATTTTGCTCCATCTTCACAAGCAGCGAAATGCCCGCGAGGCCGAACTTCTGAATGTCTGGAACATCAGCTCCATGTGTATTGGAGTTATTATTGCCGTTGGCTCCAGTTTGCAAGCCAGGAGGCTGAATGGCAGTCATTACCGTGGTCTTGGTCAAGGTGTTGGGGTGGAAATGGTCAGGACGTAGGTGTACTGATGTCGCTCTGGTGATGGGGTACGGATGTTTTTCTATGCGCTGGAATTGGAGCAGTAGAGAGCATGGGGAGCGAAGAAATCGACGTCTTTTCCCGAGAGAAATTTTGTTGAGTCGATTTAATTTATGCTTAAGCGGTATACTATGCTGGACTTGTGGTGTTTGGTGGCCAACTCGGAGGGGTTAGCTATGGGGTGGCCATAAATACAGTCAAGAGTCCATAAACACCAGAAATACCAACAAATACCAGAAATACCAGTCCATAAATACCAGTCCATAAATACCAGTCCATAAATACCAGTCACAAATACGCAGAGTCCATGACAGGCCATAGTCAATAAGTAATGATGCAGAAGAACATTTATCGATTCTTTGCTTTCTTCGAACCATTACTATTTTTTAGATGCAAACAAGTTTATAGTATCTGGTAAAGTTCCGCGAAACCGCGTAAAAATACATTTCTAGACGAGAAGCACAACCTAGTAAAAATGCAAAGCCACGAGCAAAAATAGAAACAAGTTTGTCGCTTGGCAGAAAAATACTATATTTGAATAAGAGCCAATTTTTACAAGTCCTACTGTAGTACAACTGTACGGGATATAGGAATGTGACGTTAAAACCGGCGGTATGGGATTGCCACTATACGCCTCGCCGTTCTCGGTTGTATGCATACCTTAAACCCCGAGGATATCACCCCAGCCTGAGGACAGAGAATAGCCACATTCTTAAAGTAATTCTGGATACCGTGGCAATTCAAAGTCTGGACTCTCGCCCAACATTTCACCCATCACATACTGCCTCCTTAATCCAGAACAGTGCCTCACATGCATGTGGTGACCAGAATATCAGAGCCACAGCATGCTCCGGTGATGAGAATATCCGAGCCACAGCAGGGCTACAGTTTTCTTGGGTTGCTTATATTCTTGATCATCCCTATCGTGTATTTTTGTTTACAGAAGGTCCGGACCAAATATGGCAAGCAGCAGCCGTCTCCAGCTCCCGACGTACAGAGGACAGAGATGGAACCCCAGACTATGCGATATTCTCGACCACAAGACGGGCAATCCCGACGAACGGAGCAGCTTCCGGCGTATGAAGAAGGCCCTCCTGCTTATGAAGAAATTCCACGGCCGGAAACGGCGCATGTGGCGACCTAAGAGAACCTCAACAGACGGAGACCTCAACAGACGGAGATCTCAACAGACGGAGATCTCAACAGACGGAGACCTCAACAGACGGAGACCTCAACAGACTGGGGAGCAGCGTCCTTGCAAAGATCGTCCCATAAATGCCCAAAGTTTGATATTCATTGAGCCACGTGCAAATATTGAAGTTGTACATATGAACTATGGCGGTGTGGAGCCGCTCTGTGGTATCTTTCACAGGCCACATGATACTTTAATGGCAAGGATGTGGTGGGTCTACAATAGTGCCAATTGGGGCACTTTCAATTGCACGAGGGTCAATGACTGGTTCAACCTAGCCACCGTGCGCATACTGCCAAACTAAGAATGCTCCATGAATAATGTACACCGTTGACATGATTAGTAGATTACAGCTGCACACTGAAAAGAACAAAGAACAGGGTAGCCATGCATTGTGGCCGGATGGCAGTCTTGTCCCATATCGTGGGTGCCAACCAAGCGGCCTGCATACAGCCCGAGTGTATAGGTGCTCATCTGGGACTACTACACATCAACCACTTGCACCAAATGGCACCCTCAACCAGATTCCAGCCAAACGTGATCATCACAGGCACTCCGGGATGTGGCAAAACGTCACATGCCGAAAACTTGGTTTCCCAGCTCAAAAGCCCCTATGTTCACCTCAACATTAGCAACTTGGCCAAAGAAAGAAAGTGCTTTGAAAGCTACGACGAAGAGTTCGACACCCACGTGGTTGACGAAGACAAGCTCTTGGACTCGCTCGAGGTGGATTTAAGGAAAGGAGCAGCTGTGGTCGACTGGCACTGCTGCGACATTTTCCCCGAGAGGTTGATCGACTTAGTGGTGGTGCTCAAAACGGACACGGACAAATTACACGGGAGATTGAGCAAGCGTGGCTACAAAGACAACAAGATCCAGGAAAACTTGGATTGCGAGATCATGGAGATTGTGTGGCAAGACGCTGCGGGTGCGTATATTCCGGAAATCGTGATTCCCCTCCAGTCGAACACGGTGGAGGACATGGAAGAGAACGTTGACCGCATTGCGGCCTGGATCGAAAACTGGATCAAGGACCACCCCGAGGGCGTGACCAACGAAATAGACCCAGAGGTGTTGGCAGCTCGCCAGGCCCAGGAAGAGGATGAAGACGAAGATTAGGTCGGCAGATACCCGAATGCTAGGAGCCCCACTGTACTATGGAACGAGACGGATACTTGCCCCAAGTTGTGGAGGGAGATTTCACGACGCCAGAGACAATGTCTTCCGCCTGCAGCCTCCGGCTGCCGGGGAACAGGGCCAAGTACCGGCATTACAAGCTTGGGTATTAATGATATTTATGGATTAATCTTCGTTATCAGTATATTCGTAATGCTAAAAAAGGTGGGTGTACACTCTGCGGAGGGCCAACCATGCAAGCAAGAGGAGGACAAGGAGCACCGCGTAGTAGCCTCTGGTGACAAGAAGGTAGGACCAGGTGGTCTTGATGCGGGCCAAGTTGTGGTGTTCCAACTCGATGATACACTTGGCGTTCTGCTCGAAAATGTAGTAGGACTCCTTGATGATGTCGAGCTTCTGCTCCTCGGTCAAGTTGTTTCTCGTCTGCAACTCGTAGTCTCTCTTGTAGAGAAGGCGGAAGGTGCTCTCGTCCTCCACGTCGAACTGGAAGAAGTTGGTGCCGGCGGCCTGCATCTCGCGGTGGCTCAAGCCATCCTTGCGAGGGAACATGCCCGCGGCACGCATGAGAGAGGATCTCATGACCCGGCCGCCGGCGAAGAGGGCCAAGTACATCACATGCAAGTACGCCAACAAGAGGTATGGCTTTTCGGAGGTGACGCGGCGGATGTGCTCGGCAAACTCGATCTGCGCAGGCATGATGGGCGTCATGAATTTCTCCTTGTGGTTGTCGTAGTAGAACATCAAGTCCTGCTGGCCGCGTTCGCGTCTGGCCATCTCCGGCTTCCACACGTTCTTGAGGAGCGGCGTCCACTCCGACAGCTCATCCTCGAACTGCTTGTATAGGCACTCCTCCACGGTGGCAAACACGTGGTAGAAGCTTTGCAACCCCTGTCTGAAGATCTTGTAGTCGCGCATGGCGATGGCGAACTTGAGCGTCACCAACTTGTCAATCTTGTTGTGGAGGCTGCGGGTTTCCAAGTTGATTCTGTTGGCCAACGCGCCCACGTCGGTGGGGCGAGGAATGATTTCCTGTTCGTTTAACTTGTGTGTAGAGGCTGCCGATGACATGGCGGGGTGGTGTGTTTTTGGAAAAATGCCGGCGGAAAAAGGTCGGGGTATGTGCGCCTGATATAGGCTGGCGCAGAGCCGATAACTCCGGCGGCGCGCGTCGCATATATCGGCACATTCCCTGAAATCCCCCACGGCCGCCACCGCCTTGGGTCCGCGTGGCGTGAAAGGGTCTGCATGGATTTGTAATGGCTTTGGGGCGTTGCTTTGGGGCGTTGCTTTGGGGCGTGGCTTTGGGGCGTGGCTTTGGCTCGGGCTGATGCAACTGATGGAAAAGATAAACAGGGGCCTCGCCCGTGTGTGCAGGCAGAGCGTGGCGTGCGCGCCCCGCGGTGGAACTTCGCTTGCATCAGTGCCAACCACCATATTGGGCACTTTGGACGGCATTCAACCCGAGCGCCGGATGTGACTTGGCCTACACTGGACATTCGTAAACTCATGCATGCGATATATAGACAGGCAGCAGCCCCGCAGAAACACATCCAACGGACTCACCTTTAAAACCAAAGGCAAGGCTTCTTCCACCAAGGTGCAGCCGCAAGCCTCTGCTTCGCCTCCTCCTTCTCCATCTTCATGAGCTCCGCATCGTAGATGGTTCTGCCCGTGTGAATGTCAATTTCGTCGACGCGGAGCCAAAGTTTCGTCCACTTACCCGTGTAGCACTTGTGGCCAAGGTAGCACACCATAAAGAACGGCACGCACGCATAGTTCTGGAAAAAGTTGGACACGTTGGCCGTGTTGTCGGGGAACAACGCCACCCAGAACTGGCCCACCAAAATCAAGCCGTTGACCACGATCGAGTACCACGAGCCCAAAATACCGGTGTACGACACGAACCCCAACGACTCCAAGGGCACCTTGTTGTAGGTCAACGCCGCTCTCCACCTCAAGTGGCAGATACAAAGAGAGGGCCACACAAACACAATCGACAACGCCACGATCGACAAGAGCCAGTTGAACACCGTGTCTTGGTTCTTGTATGTGGCAATGAAGGCAAAGCATGCACCAAGAATGGACACAAACCACGCCTTGAGAGGACGCCCGCTCTTGTCGGTGTACGACAAGAACCGCGGAGCGTATCCTTGCTCTGCAAGAGAGCGCAATAGTCTGGACGAGGAGTACATGGCAGCAGTAGCCACAGACGTCACCGAGTTCAAGATCACCGCGTTGATGATGTGGGGGACAACCTTGACGCCGTGCATGTCGGCCGCCAACACATATGGGGACACACTGACGCCTCCAGAGCCCAAGAGCCGCTTAGAGTTGTGTGGAACAAGCAACCCCACCATAGCCAAACTGCCCAAGTAGAAGAAAACGATACGGATCACCACAAGCTTGATCGCCACAGGCAAGGCCGATCTGGGGTTCCGCACCTCGGACACAGACAAGGCCAAAAACTCGGTACCACCCATGGAAAAGGACGCAGTGGAGAAACAGGTGACGAATCCCTTGAATGAAACCCACGCGCCCGGGTCTCTCCAGTATTTGCCCCCAATGAAGCCCGCCTCGGATGCTCCCAAATCGAGACACAAGCCCATGATGAAAAAACCAGTCAACATGGTGAGCTTAAGCGAATTCATGAAAAACTCAGCGTCACCATAGCCCTTGACACCAAACAAGTTGATCAAAGTAATCACAACAAAGAAGATAACCACAAATGCATCCGAATTGATTTTATCATTCCAGAACTTAATCGTGATAGATGCAGTGACCAACTCTAACGAGATTGTTGTAACCCACTGGAACCAGTAGTTCCACCCCAACGCAAATGCAACCGAATCGTCAATGAACATTCTGTACCACTCGTTGAAACCACCTTCGAGGTCGGTATAAGCCACAGTCAACTCACCCACGGCGTTCATGGTACAAATACACATGGCACCGACAATAGCATATGCAATTAAAACCGCAAGAGGTCCTCCCAATCTTAATTTAGAAGCAGAACCAACTAAAAGTCCAGTTCCCAAGCCACTGCTTAGGGAAATGACAACCAAATGACCCATTTTCAAGTCCTTGACCTTCACATGCTGGCCGTTTCCCTCTTTGAAGGAGTCGGCAAATTTTGCCCATCCGGTGAGATGGGTTTCGGAGTCCGAGCTTGAGTCGTATACTTTAATTTCCGAAACCATAGGCTCAATATAGTTGTCGTTTGAAGACGATGGAGACTTATGATTCTTCTCCATTTTGGTGAAGAGAATATTAAAATAGCAGGCTGTCGACAGGTATGTGCAACAGAAATATGAAGAGAAAATGCGACGCCTAATTCAGAAACAACGGCAAATATCTATTTTTGAATCCAGTCGCCACAAACGATAAAATCAATAAAGCCAGACTGAAGAAATGCCGAGAAATAAAGAGCTATCAACTAAAAAAAATTTACGGGGAGAAATGCCACTACATATAATCCCCGTTTGATTACGCAGGCTGTGGGGCGATTGGTAAATGCAAAGATATCGCACTGACCTCCTGCGGAATATTATCGCTTCTCCAACTGGAGATGATAGGGTCAGCAAATGATAAAAACGCCTTGAAGCGCATCACAACACCGTTTGCAATCCATGCCGAACGCCGCGCAATGCGCCGAAATGCCAGTACATGTGCCGCATGCACGCATAGAACAGCGCAATCGCCGCATACTGTATGGAAAATGGCCGTGAATGCCGTCACTGGAAACAGGACAACGCTACTTGACAGGCAATATGTCTTCCATATTGCAGATCCCATGCATACACACGCCAATCAGTCGCACCAAATACCGGACAGGAAAAAAAAGAAAAGAAAAGCCGTTGATTGAGGACCAGCGGCAATGCCGGATTAGTACAGTCGTGTGCGAAGACATTGGGAGCCGCTACCGGGAAATTGTGCTACGATGCGACAATCGGAGGGTCGAGCTTTTGTTTGTGCAGAACAAGGCACTCCATCTCAATGCCTTGGCCGCTTTCGTTTGGTTCCGGCGGGGATTTTCGGCGGGGATTTCCGGCGGTTCCGGCGGTTAGTGTCTACCTCCTGCCCCCAGTGGCCCTTTGGAAATGCATGAGAGTATGCAGAGGTGTCAAGGGCGGGGAGCGGACTTAAGGGTTTGCCGTCCTCGTCGAGTCACCAATGCCGCCCACCGCACGTGAGCGGGCACGTGGCATGCCACGTGCGGCAAGGCGACCGCCGCCGCCGCCGCCGACCGAGCGATCCGACGATGCACCCGTACACCACGAGCGCCAGCTTACCATTTTGTTCTGGCCATTGGCCATCCACCCCTCTGCTCAATGGTCCAGCTCCTTTCCAGCACCTACTCGTACAACTCAGACTTCTATACGACATCTGTGGCCTACCTCAACAGATACCCCAACCCATACGCCAAGCACGTGCTTTCCTCCGATACCTTAGACACCAGCGTCGATGAAAACGGCCGTCTCCACACCACGCGGCTAGTGGTCAAAACGGGCCTGTTGCCCGACTTCATCAAGCCGATATTGGGCAAAAAGCTCGATTCGTGGGTCATTGAAAAGTCAGTGATCGATCCCAAGTCCCAAACGGTAATGGCGTATTCCGCCAACGTCGACCACCGCCGTTTCATCAAGGTGGAAGAGTTCTTGACGTACCGCACCGAGGGAAATGTCACAAGCCTCGAGGTGAACGTCAAGTTCTCGTCCAACTTCTTTGGGTTCAAGCGGCGTATAGAGCAGTGGAGCCGTGACCGGTTCCACCAGAACATGAACAACTCGAGAGAAGGGCTAGTGTACGTGATGAAGCGATTCAAACGCCCGAGCTGGACCCTTTCGGCCTAACGCCCTTGCATATGTGTATATAGTGAATGAGTTACGAACAATAGCAATATTGGGGTTCAAGTCCGCACGCGGGCCAAAAACCACCGATTCCTCGTATGGGGTACGAGAAGCGGAGGGCCCAATTGGTGCCAGCGGCGCTTTTTCGGTTCCATCTCTGTCACCGTGCCGTACCCCCGCCATTTTGGATCCACATACTCTAGTCATCCAGACATCGCTGTACCAGTCAGTGGTACATCCACACAGTACATCCACATCCACATCCACACAGTACATACACACAAACATAGTACACGGGATTGCCTCTAAAGGCTACAAGTTCCAGCCAACCATTCTGTGATTTACCGAGCCGGTACGCTCAGGAGATTGCAACCCATGGCACAGAAGGCTACACCAGACAAGAATGCGACAGTGTTCATGACTATAGAACCTAGACCCAGCACCACCGGAATCACGAATTCGCCCAAACCCGCCGCCGCCACACATCTCAACCCCCCTGGGCTCTGCTATACGAACCTCGCCCCAATCTCCCACTGCTCTTGTCTGCACCACAATCGCTATCGTCCTGCAGAAGCAACGGTTACACCCCCAGACTACTTTGCCAGGCACCTTCTACCCTTTTCTTGCGTGACCCGTGACACTGACCAAACCCCATACACGCACTGCAACCGAATACTTTTGCCCGCCACAAGCGCACGCTCCGATCCACCCGCAGTTTTCCTGACACCACAGTTCCCCACCGCCATGAACCCGCCCGCTTCCGGCCGCAACGGAAACAGATCCTCCTTCACCTCCACCAGCGCCCCCTGCTTCCGGCGAAACTCGTTTCTTTCGCGCAGCATGATCGAGCACGAAAAATCGTCTGTTTACGAGCCGTTCAGCTTTTTCCCCGACTCGCAGCAACTGTGCATCATCTCGCTCAGGGAATGCCAGGGCTTTGTGTTCAACCAGAATCTTTTTGCCACCCCGTACCAGCAGCTGCGTTCTGCAGCCAAGGAAGAGCGCCGGCGTGCTCTAAGCTACTCCAAACCTCGATCCCGCAGCCACGGCGCCAGAGAAGCGGCCCCACCGCGCCGCCACACGTCGCATGAGCTCCGCCCGCATTTTGACTGGAGCCGCAAGGGCAGCGACAGTGCAGTGGACGACGACCTGATGGACGTGGACGAGGCTCCGAAGAGGGAGGTGGCGTTGGCCTTTGGCGACGATATATGCGAGGAAAACGAGAATGCCGACGACGTGAGGGAAGACGAAGAAGACGACGACGAAACCTCCCGAGAGTATGACGACTACGAAGACACAGAGTATAGTCTGTATGGCGCTGTGCAGGTCACAGACATTGTGGTGGAAGCTTCAGACCACGATTACCTTCCCAGCAAGGACTGGTGATGGACCACTGGACTGGACCTGGACCACTGGACAAACACGGCACAGGCAGTTTCGCAATGCACAAGTATATAGTGAGGGCGCAGCGGTACGCGCCCATACAAGAATGGCTCGGACAAGAATAATGCAGGTTAACGGAGGCTGGGAGATGTAGCGTACAGCAGCCAACGAAATGCAAAGAAGCACACTGAAAACAGGCCCCTTAGGGCCGGTATTCCTTCAGCAGGGAATGCGCCCGAATGCGCCCCAAATGCGCCCCAAATGCGCCCGAATGCGCGGGCTGAATGCGCGGACCGGCAGATGGAACGGCAAAACTCTCCATCACCACACCCAGCACACGGCATGGCTGACCTCAAGCAGGAGTTTGAAAAGCACTCGTTGGAGTTTTCTCGACAGCAAAACGCCATCAACGACTTGGCGGATGCGCGCACGCAGCTCGAGACCCAGTACCAGGAAAACAAAATCGTGCTTGAAGAGTTTGAGTTCTTGAACCAAGACTCCAAGATCTACAAGTTGACCGGTCCCGTGTTGATGCCGCAGGACTTTGGCGAGGCCAAGATGAACGTGAGCAAGAGAATCGAGTTTATCCAGGGCGAGATCAAGCGCGTGGAAGACAAGATCGACGCGGAGCAAAAGCTGATGGAGGAGACCCGCACCCAGCTTTTGGCGGTGAGGGCACAGATGGCACAGTAGGACAGATAATAAAGGACTATTAAGTGAACCTGTAGATTTGTTGATCCATTTCGACAGTTGATCCATTCGATGAGCAGTTGATCCAGTTAGATGAGCAGTTGATCCATTTAGATGAGTATTTAGATGAGTATTTAGATGAGCATGACCCATCTACACTTGATGGTCACATTATTGTTTTTAGTTAAGAAGCAAATAAAACCACCGACATTGAAGTTGTAACATTGAATTCGTAACATTGAATTCGTAACATTGAATTCGTAACATTGAATTTGTAACATTGAATTTGTTATGTTTGTTTTAGTGTGTCTCCTGCTCCCTGGTGCTCATACTTATTCGCACTTCCACCCATCAAGAAAGAGGCGGTTCCAAGACAGAGGATACACGCGGCCGTGAAACACGGAGCCACGGCAACCGCGAGGCCGCCCGCGGCGGCGCACGCGCTACACAAGGTGGTGTGGTCATATATTCGGGGGCACAGCTAGCCACGGGCCAACTGCGACTTGATCAAGTTCACCGTCAGGATCGCGGTGAAAACGCTCCACTGCTCCACCGCACTGTAGCCCGCGCCCATGGCCTTCAAGCTCGCCACGCTGGAGTCGACATATTCGTTGGTGCGCGCAAAGGCGTCGCTCTTGTCCTGGGTCATGAACAACTCGGCCCTGACGTAGATGGACAGGAGCGCAGCGCGCTTCGCGTACCACGCCAGGTCGTGCGAGTCGTCGCCGGCGTAGAAGGCAACGTCGTCGCTCAAGTTGTGGAGCTCTTCAAGCGCCGCGGGGAGGTTGTAGGGAAGCACCAACTGCGCGAGCGCCTCGGGCAAGCGCGCGGCAATGGCGCGGTTGTAGGCCAAGCGGGTCTTGATCAAGTGCGCGGCGCGGTCGTACTCGTTCGCCACCTGGTGCACCGGCAGCGCCGGGTCGCTGACGTGGTCCCACAACTGCTGTCTGCAATGCTTGAGCCAGAACAACACGAGCAGAAACTCGGGGCTGTTGCGCGACGACGCGGTGATGGCCAGCTGCACCGCGTCCAGGAGGTCCAAGTCTCTGACTGCGGCGGAAATGGCGTGCTGGGAGAAGCCGGACTGCGGCACATGGGCAAGCGCTTTGGTGAAGAGGACGGCCTCGGGCAGCTTGGCGTCGATGATCACGTTGGGGTGCGACACCGCGTGGTATGCGCGGGGGGAGGCGACAGCAACGCGCTGGCCGACTTTGGCGGCTTTTTGCACAGACTGGCGGAGCATGGTGTGGTTGGAGGTGTGGGGTGATGTGTGATGCACGGGTGTGCGGCATGTGGAGTGTGGGTAGTCGAGTCGATGGTCGAGTCGATGGTCGAGTCGATAGTCGAGTCGATAGTTTGGAGAGTCCTAGTGGTGTCTGTGTCAGTGGACCTGTCCATCTGTCCTAGTGCTATGGCGTCGTACCAATGTCCACCCAGTGCCTGTGTCTAGACCAGTCCAATCCACCATCCACCAATACCTATACCTATACCTATACCTACTACCAATACATACTACCTACTACCAACACATACTACATACTACCAATACATACTACCTACTACCAATACATACTACCTACTACCAATACATACTACCTACTACCAATACCTACTATATACTACTTATACCTAATACCTAATACCTACCTACATGCCGCGTTTTGGCTTCGCACCTCCACTCGCACCTCTCGCACCTCTTCCACCTCCACTCGCACCTCTTCCACCTCCTCCACCTCCATTCCCTCACCATGCTCGTACGTACCCCCACCCACGCCCCCAACGCCCGCTAACCTCAGATTAAACAATGGGGCGAAACCCAAACCCCCCGCCACCTCTTGGCCGACGACGAAAACGCCTCGCCGCCCCACATTTCCAAGCTGTCCATCTCCCTCGCCGACCCCGCCGCCCACCCCAATCTCCTCGTGGTGGTGCCCCAATCGCTCGTCCTGATTGTGGACTCGGCCCCGCACAAGAAATCCGTGGGCGAGTATGTGTTCGAGTTCCGCAGCAACGCTGCCGCCCCGCACCAGCGCTCTGCGGACGACGCCCACTTTGACCACGACGACCAGCTCTACGCGGCGCTGCGCGAGGCGGCCACCAAAACCGCCCGCGGGCCCATCTATGCTCTTGGGCCGCATGGCTCGGTGTATGCGGTGGCGGTGCCCCATGTCGGCGACGTGTTGGCGGAAAAGGTGCTCGCGCAGCTCATCGCCTCCGTCGCGCCTCAAAACGGCCGGTGGATGGCGTTGGCCCCGGCGGCGCTTGGCTACAACCAAGCTCTCTGCCGTCTAGATCTTGGCTCCGGAGAATACGCCGACGTGCTGCCCCTTCGACCCCCGCACTACGTGTCGGGCTTTGCCGCGGCGTTTGTTTCTGCCTTGGTGGACAAGCGCATGGAGAAGAACGGAACCGTGCTTGTATTGCACTCCGAGGGCCAGATTGGCTTCGAGAAGGTGGACGCAGACTCCATCGTGGCCGCTGCCCATACAATTGCGGACGCTTTGGTAGGCGCCGCAGCAAGGGCCGACTACTTGGACAAGTTGAGCCGCACAGTGCGCCGGATCACGCTGTCAGCCACTTCCGGGATGTACTTGTAATACGCGTTCCGCTGCCCTGCTGCCCTGCTGCCCTGCTGCCCTGCTGCCCTGCTGCCCTGCTGCCCTGCTGCCCTGCTGCGTGGGCTCGAGTGCTACGTAATCCCCTGCCTGATTGTCTATCTAATAAATGCATCCCTAACAGCCCACATCACGAGGACGAGTTTCTCATGGATAGGAAACAATTCCAGAGCACCGAAACCGAAGAGGAGAAGGGCACCTGGAAGCTCCGCGGCACCAAAAGAAAGTTGATGAATTGCACTGGAAACCACACAGAAAAGTTCACCACCAACGTCTTCAAATAGATCCGGTACAACTTCTTCTTTGTGTCTTCCCAGGTGCCACTCTCGAGCACCATGGTGCCGTATGTGAAAAACGAAAACAACGACACGGGCGAATAACAGAACTGGTCCGACATCACCTTGCGAAGCACCTCGATAAACTGCGGGTGGACAGAGTAGATTTGGAGAAAGTTGTACCACCAGCATTGCGCAAAGGCGAGTATGAACCCCCAGCACATGAATCCTGCCAACCGGTTAAAGTGGAAGTACGTCAAGCGGAGATCCGGCTCCTGCGGTTCGGAAGCACTTGGGCCGGCCGCAAGCGCTTCACTGTCAGCCGCCTGGAGGTAGCTGATGAACCGATCGAGATTCTCCTCATCAATGGATTCGGAATCCACATCATCCATATGAGTTTCCCGTTGTGGAGCCAAATACGCCGCCTGTCGTTCTCTGACGCGGACGCTGACCCTCGGAGCGCTCGAACTGTAACATAAAAGAGTCTGGGCCAAAGTTTCCGAGATGCCGTATAGCACCAAGTTGGTGACTATGATGGTGACGAGGGAGTTTTTCATATATAGCTCCTTGTACTTGGTGGTGAGCTTGGCAAGAAACCCGCCCAAGATGGCGATAATGACAAAATTGATCGCCGGAACATCGTAGAAACGAACACAATTGGCAATTCGAGTGAAGAGACCGACTGAAGATTCTTGTTTCACTGTATAGGGCTCGTCAAACAAACGCCCATCATCTTCTGGAAGTGCAACCATGTTGGGAGTATTGCGTTTTAGATCTCGCGGACAGAGCAGTAGCAATAGGTGAGTGCGAAGGAGGGGGCACTTTTAGAAACCAAGAAAGCGCTGTAGCCGAAAATAATGGAGCCGGCTTTTCGTAACGGCTCAAGCACAGACGCCAAGTTATAGATTGGTCCCCACTGTCACCAAGTTATAGAGTGGTCCCTACTGTCACCGCCACCTCTAGATATGTCAACATGCAGTATCCACCGTTATCGTTGGGGCCATCACATGTAGGGGAGGTTTGAAGAGGGGAGGTTTGAAGAGGGGAGGTTTGAAGAGGGGAGGTTTGAAGAAGATGGAGAGAGCCAGTAAGTCGATACATGCGGAAAATACCACGATCATAAAAGCTAAACGGCAGTGAGGTTTGAAAAGAGGCTTGTCCATTTGGTGGAGTGCACCGAATGTACCAATACTCTACAGAGTCACGGCCCAGAAAAAGCAGCCAGCGAGAGATACAAGACCCCCAGCTAATTAAAATGTGCTGCCGGCGCCAGAATTGGCAAATTACTACTCTGTCCCACCGACCGGGCGCCGTTGGCGAGTCGGGGTCCGGAGTCACGTGACCGGCAGGTGGTGGAGGCACGTCGCCCAATCAAAAGATGAGAAAAGTCACCAAAAGATTTCTAAACCAAAAAACCGTCAATGTCGTACAACAAAGCATACGAACCGGTCAGAGGCCTGCCTGCTCAGAGCGACTACGAGCTCATTGATGTCGACCCCCACTTCAACAGAGTGGTGTCCTACTTCAGAGGATCGGACATTGGACTCTGGGCCGCCAGCACGGCCGCCTTCCCTGTTTCGTTGGTGGCATGGGAGAAATTGGAGCCAGTTGCCGGCGCATTCCAGAAGCCAGGCAAGGTTCCGGCTGGAGCCTTAAGAGCCGCTACTTTGATTGGTTTCTTTGGCGGATTCTACCTCGCATACATCAGATCCTCCAAGAGATTCTTGGGATGGTCCGAAAACGCCAGAGAGGTCAAGAAGGACAGATATGAGATCAAGAAATTGTTGTCTCAAGGAAAGTTGCCATACCACGAGAACGAGTCCAAGTTGGACGACAGAATGAAGGATATTGCCAACAGAAACTCCCAGTACTCTTTCACCACTTTGGCAGTCTTGCCATGGTTCAACTTGGCATACCACCCATACCACGGCGTGAACATTGAAAAGTACTATGAAACCAGACCTGGCGAGGAAAGCTGGGGTCTCACTTTAACGCCATACGAGGAGATTAAGGCCAAGTACGCCAAACACATTGAATAAGTTATTTACCCCTGTCTATTCGACGTAATTTACGTTTTGCATTGATCAACGAATGCGTAGCTATAGCGGACAGTCTCAAAAGAAGCATTAAGCACCTCCGTAGCCTCGTGGCTATGGTGGAGTGCAGAGGAGTAGGTTTGATATGCCAATATCCGTGTTTGAGGCTTGGACCTGGTTGTGCTTATCCAAACCAAACTGTATAGTCTCCGCCGGATTGCTACATCTGGATATGTATACATACGTGGATAGAGAATTCTAGCCCATTTATACCAGGCAACCCTCTGCTCGGGTGTGCCGCCTGCACATACACGGGTTTATTTACAAACAGTGATACACACTCATTCTTTTCCCATGGCCGATCAAGAAGACTATTCCCAACTTCTGGTGGAAGAGAAAATCTCCCATAAAGTGTGGAAGGTCCGCTTAGAAGGATACAATGCGCTCATAGACCAATTTTCAAATTCCAGAGACGCCAATGATCCTGTGTTCGGGCCCTTCACCCAACGGCCGGATTCGCTCAAGACGATCGTGACAGACGCAAACGTGGTGGCCCAAGAAACGGGTATTTTGGTATTGGCCAAATTCTTGGAGTTGGGCGGAACATCTGCCAACGTGCAGAAGTTGGCCAATGCTGGAGTCATTGCTGCTGTTTGTGAAAAGGGATTATCGTCTAGCCGAGCCGGCACAAAGGCAAAATCGGTAGAAGTGCTCCTATTGTTTGTGGAGAATTTCAACTCAGCGCAGCCCGTATTGGAGGTCATCTCGCCTTACTTTGAAAACAGGCTTCCTAAATTGGTGGCCGGCTGTGTCAATGCGGTGTATCAGATGGTGGAGAACTTTGGGTGCACGGTTGTTCCGGCTAAATCGGTGATCCCGAGTTTAGCCAAGCTCTTTGGCCACGCTGACCGCAATGTGCGCGCAGAGACAACCAAATTGACCGTCGAGTTGTACAAATGGCTAGGGGACGGACTTACTACCCTCTTGTTTCCCAATTTGAAGCCAGTGCAGCAGCGCGACTTGACAGCTGAATTCGAAAAAGTGAAAGGCGAGAGGCCTGAGCAAAAGCGCCTCACAAAATCACAACAAGAAGAGCTCTTGGCCAAGCAAAATGAGCCGCAAGGAACGGAAGACATTGATATGGAGGATTCCAAGGAAGACGCAGAGCCTGCATTTGATGCGTATCTGATGTTGGAGCCAGTAGATGTGTTGTCGAAAATCCCCGCCGATTTGAGCTCGAGGATGGCTTCCGCTAAGTGGAAGGATAGGAAGGAGGCATTGGATGAGGTGTATGAGGTGCTTTCGAAGGCGCCTAAGCTAGTGGATGCGGATTACAGCGAGCTTGTGCGAATCTTTGCCAAGTGCATGAAAGATGCTAATATCCAAGTTGTACAATTGGCTGCTAATGGCGTTGAGTTTTTGTCTCGAGGATTGAAGGACCGCTTCCATAAGTACCAACATTTAGTTGTGGGGCTTATGGTGGAACGGTCCAAGGAGAAGAAGCCGTCCGTTGCAGATGCATTGGCTAACGCATTAGACTCCATCTATGCCAACTCGTCGCTCGCAGATGTGCTAGATGACATTATTACCGGAATGAAGCATAAAACGCCCCAGGTGAAGATCTCGTCCACCAACTACCTCCAGCGGTGTCTCGCGACTGCGACTAACCCTCCCAAAAACACCCAAATAGACTTGATAATGGAAAACGGGGTGAAGCTTTTGAGCGATTCGCAGGAGCCTATTCGACAAGCCGCGACCGAGATGATCGGCACCTTGATGAAGATCACAGGCGAGAGGGCCATCAAACTGTTTTTGGACAAGATCGACGAAAATAGAAAAGCGAAAGTGCTTGCGGCGTGTGAAAAGGCCGAGGTCAAGTGCTCTTCAGGTGCTGTGTCCAAGCCGACCGCGGCCGCTTCGAGGACGCCTAAAACTAGCGGCGCACCTTCTACAAGACTAGGGGCGACTCCCGGCCTCGGCAAACCCAGCGGAATACAGTCGATCCCGAGTAAAAGGAGTGCCACATCGCCGGTAAAGGGGATTTCATCCAACCCAAAGCTCTCCTCGTCAGTGCGCAGCTTTACCGGGCGCCAGCTAATATCGCCCGGCACCAAACAAGCCCCAGGTGCGGCAGAAACCGCCAAACCTGGAATTAATACAGCGGAGAAGGAGGAATTGGAAAAGCTTCGGCGGGAAAATGCGGCTATGCAGCAGCAGAACGAGCAGCTTCAGAAGATCCAATTCAATCTTACAGAGGACCAGCTACGCGCCAAGCAGGAAATCGAAAGCCTCCGGGGACAGCTCGAGCTGATGCAGAAGGATAACACCAATGGAAACCTCATGGTGAAGCAGAAGGACACGCAGATCCTCCGGCTCAACAGCGACTTGGAGAATGCTAAGCTAAAGATCAAGAGCCTCGAGCAAACGGTGGAAATGATGAAGCTCCAGCAGAGCACAAACTCCGACACCTTGCTTCAGCCGTTCGTGTCGGATGGGGACAGAAGATCGCCCTTCCGTTCCCCGACGAGAAGAGAAATACCTCGCATCAGTCTGGGAGAGCTCAGTTCGCATGTTAACCGCTTGTCCATAGACGGCAAGTTGGGGGCCGAAGCGCCGCCATTGACAGGCATGGAAGATGTCTCTGCTGGCACCCGACTCCCGGGGAATAGCGGAAGTGCCCCATTGGAGCGGGAGGTGGTGTCGGAGGAAGAAAACTGGCGAAAGGCGGCGGAGGTGACGGCGCAGCTTAAGGCCAGAATCGAGAAGATGAAGCAGAGAAACCGGCTTACGTTGAACCGGTAATCGGTTCTGGGGCGCCATAGTGTGGGGCCCGGTGGAGTGGGGCCGGGCGAATGCGTCAACGGCGGCGCCTGCATATGGACCGCCGGTCTCGGGTGGAAAAATTTGGTGTATACACCAGAAAAAACCCCATAGTAACCCACACCATGTCGTCGAAATTGAAGATTTTGGTGCCGGTCAAGAGGGTGATTGACTTTGCCATCAAGCCCAGAATCAACAAGGCAGGTACTGGCGTTGAGACAAAGGGTGTCAAGTTCAGCATGAACCCGTTCTGCGACATTGCTTTGGAGGAGTCGTTGAAGATTAGAGAAGCCCACAAGGGCTTGGTGGAGAAGATCCACGCGGTGTCGATCGGCCCCACCAAGGCGCAGGACATCTTGAGGACTGCTCTTGCCAAAGGTGTGGACACCACCACGTTGGTTGACGTGGGAGACGCGGAGGTGGAGCCCTTGACTGTGGCCAAGTTGTTGCAAAAGGTGGTGGAGAAGGAGGAGTCCAACTTGGTGATTTTGGGCAAGCAGTCGATTGACGACGACGCCAACCAGACGGGCCAGATTTTGGCGGGGTTGTTGAACTGGCCGCAGGCCACCAATGCGTCCAAGGTTGAGATCAAGGACGACAAGATATTTGTCACGAGGGAGGTGGATGGTGGAGCGGACACGTTGCAGGCGTCGTTGCCCATGATTATCACTGCCGACTTGAGATTGAACGAGCCCAGATACGCGTCGTTGCCCAACGTGATGAAGGCGAAGAAGAAGCCGTTGGAGAAGTTGAAGGCGAGCGACTTGGGCATTGAGTTGAGCAGCCGGTTGGAGGTGCTCAAGGTGGAGGAGCCTGCTGCGCGTGCGGCGGGGGTGAAGGTTGAGTCAGTGGACGAGTTGGTGAGCAAGTTGAAGGAAGCCAAGGCGGTTTGAAGACGGCTCGACGCCGAATAGGACAGATAGAGATGCACAAGCACGGATGCAGAGTAACATGTAGACCCAACCAACCCAACCAACCCAAGCTTCACATGTATGGAGTCCCGCATTTATAGGAAACTCAATCCTATTATTTGTTTTTTTCTGTAGAGATGTTTGGCCATTCTTGTTGATTTTCTCTTTCCTTAGACCATGTTTTATAGGCAATTGATTGATTTAGTGTCACTTTCAAAACTAAATAATTTTCAAGTTCTTTATACATCATATTATATTCTTCAACTATATTTTCACAAAATGTTTTAAATGGCCTTTGATGGTACTAAATAATGGATCCAAGTCTCCATGGAAAAAAAATTGAGAGCAGTTACAATTTCTTTGTATAGTAATCACGAATGTCTAAGGTCCACTCAAAATGGGAAAATAACATACAGCCGCCGACCTTCTGTTATCCAAAAATCAATCATCATTCAAAGATATGCTAAAAACAATTGCCGACACAACTCTACACATATATCACCAAGAGTATATATAATTTCACCAAGAGTATATTTATATATATATATATATATATATATATATATATCACCAAGAGTATATTTATATATATATATCACCAAGAGTATATTTATATATATATATCACCAAGAGTATATTTATATATATATAGCACCAAGAGTATATATATACTCTGGTGCGGCCCCGCGCGGCCAAGTGGTGCAGGTCGCGCCGCACAAGTACTCCCTTTCTTCCTTAACATGACTACGGTGGACTACACACTCGCGTTTGTGGAGAAATTGCTCGAGACCGAGCCGCGGCGCCCGCTTGTAATCGGCATCAGCGGCCCCCAGGGCTCCGGCAAGCTGTACCTTGCTGCCCACGTGATTGAGCGGCTCCGCCGCGCCCGCCCCGAAGTAGCCGCGGAGGGAATGCTGCTCGACGACTTCTACTGGACCTACGACGAACAGGCGCGGGTGCTGGCGCGCGCGCGGCAGGAGCACAACACCCTTCTCCAAGGCCGCGGGTTGCCCGGCACCCACGACTTGGGCATGTTGCAGCGGGTGTTGGCGGGGTTGGACCGGGGCGAGGCGGTGGAGGTGCCGCAGTACGACAAGGGCGCGCGCGGCGGGGCGGGCGACCGGGCGGGCGTGCGCGCGGTGGCGCGCGCGGACGTGGTGGTGGTGGAGGGGTGGTTCTGCGGGTTTCGCAGCCTCGACCGCGGCACGGTGGCGCGCGAGTGGGCGGCCGCGCCCGCGGCGGTGGCGCGCGCGCACCTGGAGGCGGCGGTGCAGGCAGTCAATGCGGCGTTGCGGGGGTACGAGGCGGTGTGGGCGCGGTTCGACGGGTTTGTGTACTTGGAGGGGGACGTGGCGAACGTGGTGCGGTGGCGGCAGCAGCAGGAGGAGGCGATGCGCGCGGCCACGGGCCGCGGCATGGCGGCGGACGAGGTGGCGCGGTTTGTGGAGCGGTACATGCCCGTGTATTACTTGTACTATAAGCGCATGTGTGGCGCGGCGGGCGCGCGGCGCCTCGGGCTCCACATTGGCGCGGACCGCACGGTGCAGCGGGTGCAGCCGGCCGCGGCCGCCCCGGTCTAAATCCCAAATGCACGCATGTGGTGGGGACGCACCCGCGCCGCTACACCCGGTACTGGTCGGGGTAGAAGATCAAGCGCTCCACGCCCGCGGCCGTCAACACCACCATGCGCACCACGCCGCCCGACAGCCCGTCCCACTTGATGGCCTCTGCGAGCGCGCTCTTGATGAACGCCACGCACTCGTCGCGCTCCATGGCGGGCTTGAAGTTGCGGTCGCACCACCCATAGATGAAGGTGGAGCCGGAGCCGGCAATGGCGTACTCCTGCTTGTGGATGGAGCCGCCGATGGGAACGGAGTACACCGCGCCGCCCGACGCCGCGTCGTAGCCGGCGCAGATGATGCCCGCCAGCAAGTTGTCCTTGTTGTTGTAGCAGAGTTCCTGGAACACGTTGGCCGCCACCTCGGTGGTGGGGCTCTGGCCCGCGGGCAATTGCGCCGCGTACATTTGCAAGTGGTACTTGACGATGTCGGCCACCGCCTGGGTGTCCGCGGCCGAGCCGGACCGGCAGCAGTAGATGGTGTCGTGGATCTGCGTCAACTTGTCGCTCACGCGGTTGGCAATGTATGTGCCGGTGGAGGTGCGCGAGTCTGCGCCGAGAATCACGCCGTCCTTGAACTTGACGGCCATGATGGACGTTCCGAGCGAGACCTCGCCTTTTTTCAAGTGGTTGATGTCGACTGTGATTCCGTTCATCGTGGTTTGCAGTGGAGGAGGAAGTTGCCACTTTGCGCGGGCCGCCTCTGGCGCGGGAGGCAAGGGTGCGCTGCCCGTCTGTCTGTCTGTCTGTCTCCATCTGTCTCCATCTGTCTCCATCTGTCTCCATCTGTCTGTGTCCATCTGTCTGTCTGTTTGTCTCCATCTGTCTGTCTGTATGTTTCCATCTGTCTCCATCTGTCTGTCTCCATCTGTCTCCATCTGTCTGTGTCCATCTGTCTGTCTCTGTCAGCCTTGTCGCATTGGGTCGGCTGCGAGCGCGCCCGCACTGGTCCGCTGCACCTAGCAACACCGATCCGCCTAATCCTGCCATCCACTGATCCTGCCATCCACTGATCCTGCCACTACCACTCCTGCCACTACCACTCCTGTCACTACCACTCCTGCTACCACTTGATCACAGCACTCCGCATTTTTGGCGACAGTTCGCCATGGCCTGGCTCCGGTCGGGTTCATGCCTGCATCCGCGGGCGCCTGCGACACCAGGCGCCAACTGGCGTCTGCGGATCTGCCTAGTGTCGCGTGAACCACACACTACTACACTACTCCACTACTACACTACTCCCACTACACCACTCTGCTACACTACACTACACTACTACACCACACTACTACACCACACTACTACACCACACTACTACACCACACTACTACACCACACTACTACACCACACTACTACACCACACTACTACACCACACTACTACACCACACTACTACTCTACTCCCATGCTATACTGGCACGCCTTGACGTGGGCCGTGATTGCACTCTGCACCGTGGCACAGGCCATCCCCACCGCCTTCTCCAAGCTGGAGCTCGACGTGCTTGAAAACGACCCGTTGGCCACACACAAGGTGGTGCTCCACATCTCCAAGGACAACACGCCCGTGGGCCTGTTGGTGCTCGCCATGTTCGGAGCCACCGTGCCGAAAACAGTGGAAAACTTTGTGGGGTTGGCCACGATGGCGCCCGGCTACGGGTACCACGGCTCGGCGTTCCACCGCATCATCAAGGACTTTGTGGTCCAGGGCGGCGACTTTGAGCGCCACGACGGCACCGGCGGGTACCTGGTGTTCGGCAAGGCCAAGTTTGCCGACGAGAACTTTGACATCTCCCACAGCAAGCGCGGCCGCGTGTCCATGGCCAACTCGGGCAAGGACACCAACGGCGCGCAGTTTTTCATCACCACCTCCGCCAAGAGCACGCACCTCGACGGCCACCACGTGGTGTTTGGCCAGGTGGTGGGCGGCTTTGACCTTCTCGACGCATTGAACGAGGTGCCCACGGAAAAGGACCGGCCCGTCGACCGGTGGGGGATCGACACCGCCGACGTGTACGAGGTCACCAGCGAGGACTCGCGCTTGGGCTCGTACCGCTTCTTCATGGGGCTCTGCCTTGTCTCGGCGGCGTGCTACGCGCTCATACAGTGGAACCACCGCCGGAAGAAGGTGGTGATAACTGGCTTCCGTTCGTTGTGAGGAGTTGTGACTGCCTCGACTCGACTCTGGCTTGACTCCGACTGCTCTGTGAGGTGTGCCGCAGCCGGATTGTGGTCACTGGCTGCAGGTCCATCACCACGGCTGACGTCAGCCGCCCATGCGAACCTCTCGCTGCGTAATTTATATGCTTAATATTGCAACATATTCGGTGGGGTTGTAGATTTGAATTGGGTGTATTGGGTGTATTGGTGGATTTGGTATTGGTGTATTGGTGTTGGTGTATTGGTGTTGGTGTATTGGTGTTGGTGTATGGTGTTGGTGTATTGGTGTTGGTGTATTGGTGTATTGGTGTTAGTCGGAGGGCGCGCGATATCCAACCACCTCATGGCCGAACTTCCCATTGTGTTGGTGAAAAACCTCCCGTTCGGGGCGTCCACAAACCTGCTCTACGACATTTTTGGGCGCTTCGGCCAGATCCACCAGCTCCGTGTCTCGGACGGCCTGGTGCCTCAAGGCACGTGCTATGTGGTGTATACCAGCATCGAAAGCGCCCATCGCGCCGCAAAGGAGTTGAACGGCGTAAACTTCCAGCTGCGGTATCTAGTGGCGCACATGTTTCAGGTGGATGCGGATGTCCAGCGCAGGTTGAAGGAGAAGGAAGCCAGTGGCTAGGCGAAGCTAGAGGCGAAGCTACCTTAGTGCCTGGTACCCATGGAAACTCGGTCCTGAGCCCGGCGGGCCAGAGACTAGGCAGACCAGGCAAGATCTTGGAGGGTTGATATTGTATACGCTATATACACCGTCGCTAGTACGACAAGTCGAGGAGCCCCAATGCGTAGTAGGAGGCCAAGGCGACAAACACAAACGCTGCGATCTTGGCCACCTTGCGCCAGTAGCTCTGCGCCGTGTACCTGTACTTGACGTACACCTTGGTCTGGCTGTGCACGTCGTGCAAGTCGTGGAAGCGGAGCTGCACCTTGACATGGCCGTCCGCCACGTCAAGGAAGCTCAACTCGTGGTCCACCACGGTGTCGTCGGCCGCCACAGGGGCGCGCACCGCCACCACCTCCGCGTGCTCCGGCAAGTAGACGCTAAAGTGCACGTCGTCGTAGGTGATGTCGCGCAAGTTGCCGACTAGCGGGAAGCGCGCCACGTACGTGTCGGGCTCCGCGGCGCGGCGCACGTAGTTCTCCACGCGGCTGTTCCAGCCCATGGTGAAGTTGTACTTCCAGCCGCCAAAGAGCGGGAAGCGCGGCAGGAACAGCACGTGCGACGGCGCCGCCTGCCACGACGACACCTTGCCCACCTTGTCGGTGAAGTACACGTCGTCGAGCGGGTCGCGCGGGTCGACCGGGAACTCCAAGCGCGAGAGCGCGTGGTGGTCCTTGACCAACTCGTAGCGGCCCTTGATCCACTCCGCGCGCGAGTAGCCGTGCTTCAACGCGGCGCCGGCATTGACGAGCTCGTAGTAGTCCTCGGTCTGCACCACGCCCACGTCGGAGCCCGGGATCCACACCGCGCGGTGCAAGTTGACGGCGCGCGTCAAGGGCCGGTTGTGGTCGTACACGAGGCCGAGCGGCACCACGGCGCGGGGCGGCACGCGGTGGGCCAACGGCCCGTAGGTGAGCGACTGCGTGTCCGCGTCGATGCGCGCGGGCAACGGCGGCACCTGCGCCGGCACCGCCACCGCCACCTGCAAGTCCACCTCCTGTGCCACGGGGAAGCCGGAGAAGGAGAGCAGGTACTCCTCGGTGGGGTACGGCAGGTACGGCAACTTGTTGGTGCGGTGCAACAACCGCTGCACGTCGCCCATGCCGATTTGCTCCGGGAGCGGCACCACCGTGTTGGTGTACACGTGCTGCACCCGAAACTCCACCGCCGACCCGGGGGCCACGGGGACGGGAAACGTCAACAGGAACACGCCGGGCGCGGTCTCCGCGGCGCGCACCTCCACGCGCTGGTCCACCAACACGCCGGCAAACAGCGACACGCTGCGCGGCTGGTCGAGTCCGGAGTTGGTGTCGAACACGTAGGTGGACTGGGGCGAGGCGCCGGTGTTCTTGGCCTCCACGAGCGTCAACTCGCGCACGTACAGCTTGGAGAGGTCCACGGAGCGGAAAAAGTGCACGTTTTCCCACAGGGGCTCGGCCGCCACGGCCAATGCCAAGGCGGCGGCAAATGCGTACAACCACCAGAACATGGTGGAGAAAAATGGGTGAACACCTGTCAATGCGGTGTGAGGCACGGGTGGGAGGCACGGGTGCGGACCGCGGAGATCAGCGAGGCACGGGTGCGGGCCACGGAGATCAGCGAGGCACTGAGGGGAGGCACTGAGGGGAGGCACTGAGGGGAGGGGAGGGGAACAGGGGGTCGGGCAGGGGATGGATCTGCTCCAGTGGCGTAGTGGATTTGTTGTGGGCGGAAAAGGTTGCGGCAGAGTGGCCGGACCGCGCTTTTGACAAGAATTGGAGCAATCGCGCCCAAACCCCAAACCACGTAGGCACTCACACCAGTCCGCTAGAGAAGTCACGAGAAAATCACGAGAGAACCTGGAGAACCCTGGAGAAGTCACGAGAGAACCCTGGAGAACCCTGGACCTGGTCATCCCCGTAATTTGCATGCGGATCGCCTCCGCCGGGCCCGGGTCACGTGACCCGTGGCCATGCCCATCCTGGCCCGCTACTTGCCCCGCTCCTGGTCCGCCCTGCCCCCCCGACCCACTCTTTCCTCTTTCTCCCCCTCTCCCCCTCCCCATCTCCTCCTCGCCCGCCCGTGCCTCAGTGGCCCCGCAGGCGGCGGGGGCAAGCACGCGTCTGCCTGCAGTACGGCGGTTCTCGAAAAACATTTCCCATTGCTCCCAATCTCTCCCCCATAGTACTTGGCCATGTCGTTCCACGACCTCATCCCCGTGGTCAACAAACTCCAGGACATCGTCACCTCCACCCAGTTGGCCGACATCGACTTGCCGCTTTTGGCCGTCGTGGGCCTGCAGCTGTGCGGCAAGTCGCTGGTGTTGGAAAACATTGTCGGAAAGGACTTTTTGCCCCGAGGCACGGGCATCGTCACCCGCCGCCCGTTGGTGTTGCAGTTGATCAACGTGGCCAAGGACGACCCCTTGGTGTCGCAGTACAACGCCGCCGACTTGGACGAGCCCAGCTACTCGCTGCTGTCGGACGAGGTGAGCTTGGAGGCGCACCTCAGAAAACACTCGCACAGCACCTCCGCCAGCGCCCCCTCCGAGTGGGGCGAGTTCTTGCATATTCCCAACAAGCGCTTCTACAACTTCGGCGCCATCCGCCGCGAGATCGAGGCCGAGACCGCGCGCATTGCCGGCCAGAACAAGGGCATTTCGCGCTTGCCCATCAACTTGAAGATCTACTCGGACAAGGTGTTGAACTTGACGTTGGTGGACTTGCCGGGCCTCACCAAGATCCCGATCGGCGACCAGCCCTCCGACATCGAGAAGCAGACCCGCACCTTGATCTTGGAGTACATCCAACGCCCCAACTGCATCATCTTGGCCGTGTCCCCCGCCAACGTGGACTTGGTCAACTCAGAGTCGTTGAAGTTGGCGCGCCAGGTCGACCCCACGGGCAAGCGCACAGTCGGCATTCTCTCCAAGCTCGACTTGATGGACCAGGGCACCAACGCGGTCGACATCTTGAACGGCAACGTGTACCCGTTGAAGTTGGGGTTTGTCGGCGTGGTCAACCGCTCCCAGCAGGACATTGCCGAGGCCAAGCCGTTGGAGGACTCGTTGCAGGCAGAACACCAGTTCTTCCTCAACCACCCCGCCTACCGCGCCATGGCCAGCCGCTGCGGCACCCGCTACTTGGCCCTCACCTTGAACAAGATCTTGATGAGCCACATCCGCGAGCGCTTGCCCGACATCAAGGCCAAGTTGAACACGTTGATGGGCCAGACAGAACAGGAGTTGGCCTCCTACGGCGACTTCCCGTCCCTGACGGACTCCGCCGAGGACCGCGCCGCGTTGCTCTTGAACTTGATGACAAAGTTCGCCTCCAGCTTCATCAACTCCGTCGACGGCACCACCTTCGACGAAGTGTCGATCAAGGAGTTGTGTGGCGGTGCCCGCATCTACTATATCTACAACGAGGTGTTTGGCGCGCTGTTGGCGTCCATCAACCCCACGCAAAACTTGTCCATCAAGGACATCCGCACCGCCATCCGCAACTCCTCGGGCCCCAGACCGTCCTTGTTTGTGCCGGAGTTGGCGTTCGACATGTTGGTCAAGCCCCAGGTGAGGTTGCTAGAGGACCCCGCCCGCCGCTGCGTAGAGTTGGTGTACGAAGAGTTGATGAAGATTGTGCACTCCATCTGCGGTGCCGGTAGCTCCGGCGAGATGAACAGATACCCTAAGTTGCAGGCCAAGCTTATGGAGGTTGTGTCTGACTTGTTGCGCGAGAGGCTTGGCCCCACCATCAAGTACGTCGAGTCCTTGATCGAGATCCAACAGGCGTACATCAACACCAACCACCCCAACTTTGTCGGCGCAGCCGCAGCTATGCTGCTGGTGGTGGAGGAGAGGCGCAAGTTGCGCGAGTTGGAGCTGAAGTCCAAGTTGCGCCTTGCCACGCAAAAGATCTTGGGCAAGTCCACTGACAACAACGCCAGCGACGACGAAGCGAACTTCGACGTCAGCGAGGTTGATGACGAGGTCAAGCCAGTGACTCGCCACAAGCGCTCCGACTCCACAAAAACCATATTATCTGTGCGCTCTGAATCCACCTCCGCCCATGCACACACCCAGGAGTCCTACTTCAACTACTTTTTCGGCAAAGACCCAATCATGCACCAGCAGCACCAACAGGCACAGGCCCAGTTGAATCCAACTCCGTTCAAATTTCCTCATGCCCAGGAGCAGCCCTTGCAATTCAACAATCACTTTGTTAATGGAAGCCTTACTCACGACATGAAGATGATGGCGGTAGAAGATCACAGTCTCAATGGCCATGAAAACGGTATTGCGGAAGAGTTTGGCCAGATTAAACCCGCAGAGGATGATATTCTTCTGGAACTCAGCGAGCGCGAGCAGTTAGAATGTGAGTTGATCAGACGCTTGATCGTGTCCTACTTTGGTATTGTGCGTGAAATTATCCAGGATCAAGTTCCTAAGGCCATAATGTGCTTGTTGGTCAACTATATCAAGAGTAACATCCAAAATAGACTTGTGGTGAAATTGTACAACGACAACCTATTTGAGGACTTGCTCCAGGAGGACGAGACAACCCAGTTGGAGAGAGAAAAGTGCTTGAACTTGTTGAAAACGTACCGGGAAGCCTCGAGAATTATCAGCGATGTGGTCTAGACTGCCGCAGACATGCTTTGTACATACTTATCTATTATACTTATTCTTTACACTTATTCTTTACACTTATTCTTTACACTTATTCTTTACACTTATTCTTTACACTTATTCTTTACACTTATTCTTTACACTACTGATCGTCGCGATCTATTTTCCATTGTATGTCATAGGAGTCTGGAAAGTATGACTCGACTTCTTATGCGATGCTAGTTTTCATTTTGAATAATACTAAGTTGTCGCAATGCGGTCCCCCCAATATCCACTATTACCCCCAACCCTTCTAATACCAATGGAAACATTAATTATATTCCAATCAGCCGCGGGGTCTATGTAACACATATATGCTCAAACTATCAGTCACACGACTGTTTAGAACTGATATCCTCTTGAGTTTATAAGAGATTGCTTTCTTATCTTCAATGACCACATCATCATCTGTTGGTTCTTGAAACGAAAATTTAATCTCTCTAGTAAGAAGCGCCAATTTATTCGATTCACCCGGTGTGATGGTAATCTTCTTTTCTTCTAGGAACGCAATGTCATCTTTATGCACCAAATATCCCATTTTGTACCGTAGGTCTGCCAAATACCCCAAAGACATCACCACGCGACATTTCCACTGATTATTAAGAACCCTCAGAGTCTGGGTGGTTTTCAGAACAGAAGTTTTAGGAAAAAGATCTCGTAATGGGGTGTCGAACATCAATTCCTTGAGTCCATGCTTCATGTCATCCACCAATTTGGTCATGTCTAGATTAGATAGCCGGATCATGCTCACGGATGATAACTGTATAAGGGACTTGTCATTGATAGCGACTTGACTGCTCAGCAATATCTGTTTGCGATGCACATATACCCGAACGGGAATACACGTATGGGAATCCAACCGTATAAAAGAAACAGTAGCAGGCATTGATTACCAGGAGCAAGATCTGCATATGAGGTTTCATAGAGTTGTCGGTCAGATTGAAAAATTGGTTGCCTAAAGTGATATAGTGTACTACTTAAATTGAATATACGCCAATCATAGAATGAAGAGCAAATATAATAGCGATTGAAGTTATTAATGTATAACATGATAACATTAAAGTAGGGAACTTCTTGTACAAGCTGTTAAGCGCAGTGGCGCAGTGGAAGCGCGCAGGGCTCATAACCCTGATGTCCCAGGATCGAAACTTGGCTGCGCTAGTTTATTTTTTCTTTGCTTTTAGTACTCGCTTGTTCTCAACTTGAACATGAAGTAAATTTTTTTATTTATACTGCGTTCAAGGTGGGTATAGCGTAAATCTGGATTAGATACGGTCGATATTTGTTGACTATCACTTGGTTTGAGGAATAATCGCTTGGTTTATGCCAGATGGGGCGAAAGTTTTTCCGTGCGGAGTCTTTTAAATTTTCATCTTATTTCATTTTTTTGACTTGATTCTAAGTGTAAATTAGTATGATATACGAGAATGCCATTTCGAGCATTAACTAAAGGCTCGTGTATCACATAATTGTAATCGGGCCGCGAAAATGCATGTCTCTACATATCATGCAGTACCAAGATATTTTTGTACGACGCAGATTTGCGACGTTAATGAACGGATTAGGTTATTTGGTCCCCGATTAATATACAATATTTCCCACGTAGGTGGGTGTTTGTTGAAGGTGACAGTGCACAAAACCAGAACGTTAGAGCAAAGTTCCCAAATGTGTAATTTATTGTAGACCGATATATTGAAATAACAGGAAATGTGGTATTTTACTAATTATTTATTGTACATCCATATATTGTGATTTGAAGGTTCTGTATGTCAGTAGACTCCCATTTTAACACAATTTTGTCTATTCTCTGTTAGTGATGTAGTATTGCATCCGCTTCAATGGCTGTAGAGTTCTTTCAACAATAAATTTCAGACTTTGGAATATATCCCCCAACGACAAACTATCAAAGAACAGAAAACTATTTCCTTTTCCGAAAAAGAAGCTCTTCTTACTCAACACATGTCCGCTCTGGAATTTGAGTGCTCGAGCGGTATCCGATATTGAATCGGTAGGTCTTTCAAGCAAGAGAGAGAAGGACCCCGTCTTGCTGAATGTTAGTTATATAAGTTCGTTTCAACACGTCTTTTGCTTTTTATCTATATTAGAATTTAAACACTTGTCTCAATCTAGGTTACTAGCAGCTATTTAGTGATAACTAAATATAGAACCACTCCGTTTAGAATCGTACGACATGTATCTACCCAAAGTGGAAAAAATGGTCATATTAAATACGTCATCCATATCCGCAGCTTGGTGACGAGCTCTCCAGAGAATCCACAGATTGGTTCCTTTTGATAGATAGCAAAGAAGCGATTCATGGAGAAGGAGTAGAAACACGGGTATCGGTATATCGAGAAGTATTTAATACTGCACCAATGTATCGATCAATTGGTCTCTATGCTAAAACTATTCAGATTTGTGCAGCAAGAAATGCAATGGAAACCATTTTGTAGCTTCCTTAGTCTTTTGAACTTTTCATACTTTTGGCTGACTATTCAAGTAGCCTATGCATTTCCAGGTGCCCTCTCCCTTTTTAGGATCAAACACCCTCTTCTTCGAATATAAATATAACACTCTCTTAACTACCTTATCTTAACTACATTATGGTTAACACAAAACTACATAAAAAAACACTCATTAGACTCAGACTACGCAAACGATAATATCTATGAGTTTTCGCTTGATACTGGGTGAGGTGTGCACAGTTGTGTCAACAATACGCATGCCGCTTCACACATTATATTCCGGCACATAAAACGCGACTACAGTCAAACGTGTCTACATCTTGAACAAACTTCTCGATTTGAACTTCTATTCCACATCATGGTATGTATCGCTTCTAATTGGAAAAAGGGATATCACTAACATTTCAGGCCGTTCAAACACCTAGGCAAAGAGTCGCGAACGCTAAATTCGCCAAGTTGAATACCAAGAAGCAGGGTAAACCAAGAACTAAGGCTGAAGCCGTTCAATTTCCGATTTCTAAGGGGTGGATCTTTGCGTTAGTCTTTTTGGTTTGTGGAGGCGCTATTCTCGAACTCCTTAGAATTATCTTATAAGGAGCTTAAGCGTTTTTGAGAAGTTGGTGCCCGGAAGCATAATAATTCGAAACTAAATAGGTACGAATGTTCATGAGATTTTGTTATTTTCTTATTTATCCATATCGAGAGAGTAGAGTAGATGAAATACAGTCGATAAAACAATTCACAGAAGGCGTTATCGCAACTCGATCTGGCAAGAGGCCTATTTATTATGGTTTCTGCCCCGAGTCCGCGTTTCTGAATGTGGAACTAGGAACACATTTACCAGAAACTTCGCAATCAGAATTTCTTGAGACAATATCGCCCAGCAAGCTTATATGAGACAGGTGGACTTGAAGTGGCAAACCAAACTCCAGAAAAAATTCAAAAAATTCAACGTCGTCGTCACCAAAATCGTATGTGGTGAATTCAATGCTTTTGTCATTTACCAAGCTAAAATATGGCTCGCTTGTTTCTATCTCGGCCTGAGACAATGGTGTCTCGCAAACTTTATTGTTTGAAGACACTATTGTGTGCCAAAATCCAGGTCTCCATACTATCGAATTTTGCAGCATCCGTTCTTCAAAGATCACGGGCGACAGTGGGAGAACGTACTTGAAGGAGTAACTGCCATTCAATGGAGAAATAAGTCTCAAGTTGTAAGAGGCATCAATAAAAGCCAACTGAACTAATCGGGTTTGCCTCTCGGTCCACAGTGGCATCCTGTCCCGAGTCCGAGATATATCAGGTGGAACATTGGATAAGCCAGGAAGTTTGCAGAATTTGATTGCTTTAGCAGAAGGCAAGATCCACGAGTCGGAGAATTGATTCTTTTGCGGTCTATCATGAGCACCCTTACTAAGAATATTGGGATAATTGCTAGCTTCGTTCCCACCTGATAGATAGTTAACATTGTACCAATGTACCGAGCCAGAGTTCTTGGTTATGACACCAAAGCCAAAGTTCGTACCGCTGAGATTTTCAGCATTATTGTCGTTGAAGAACCACACCATATCTCGGATACTGGCGCTAGTTTTCCCCCGAACAAACTTGCCCACCAATGACACCTGTTTAGGTAGTTTGCAGAGGTCCCACATATAGAGACTATCTCCCCTGAGATTGGCGTGTACCAAATGAAGATCATAAGGGCTGAGTGAAAGATGTGAGATACCCCCAGGGGGTTTGAAAAATGCCATGGTTTGACCATTGGTGATGTCCATGACGCGGACAATCTCATTGTTACGACTCGCAGTAGCTTGCTTAATTTTTTCCACTGTCGAGAGAAATGCGCTGCCAATCGAGCTGCTGACTGAATGGAGCGACACGTCCTTATCGATGATATTCTCCTTCTTTTTCAAATAGCTCTGCATCTTTTTCGAACCCATGTCTGAAAGCTTAAAGAGCTTATCAGCCGCAGTATTGGACACAGAAGACAAAACACGATTAAGAAGGGGCCCAGACAGTGGGAGTTTCACCGGAGTGGAAAGCGCCAGCGCAGATTTTCCACTTCTACCTAATGTGCCATTCTCGCTCAGGTGGATCTGTTTATGGTACTGAACCTCTTGCTTTGTCGGGCAGTATACGAGCCAGCTGCCCACTAGATCGAATACGGGCTCTCGGTCAAATACTCCAGTCTCGATCACGAGCACGTCATCTTGAATTGTGCTGGCATGCCCTATAGTCCGGCCCGCATTTGACATAACAAAGTTGCGGATTGAACGCGAGTGAGGGTTATTTTCGAGAGAAGGAATAAGAACTTCCAGACTGGTGGGGTCAATCCGGAGCACATATACTAAACCATTCTCAGACGCTACCGTGGCGTAAGTAGTGCTGATTTTGAGCAGAAGGGTTCCCTTTAGATAGAAAGGAAGTGGGAAGGAAACTATTCGCCGTTCCCGTACCTCCAAATATGCTTCGCCAGCCTCTGTATCCTTGCGGTAAAGGAGAAACACCATCGCGTGCATTCCATCCCAGTATGTTTTCATGCCGTGCAACTTGCGGTCCGGAAACGCACACCGGGACATCAAAACCAAGCAATCTTCTGCTGGATCGAGGGAATGGCTCCACTCCACTGAGCCTTCGCTCCCGACATCTGTACAACTGGAGTAGCCATCGCGCTTTCGCCAATCCCAGTGCTCGTATACCCTTTCGTCGCCGTAGTAGAGGTGAAGGTCACCCAGAGGGCTTTGCTCCACAATGCGCCGAGACACTTTGGCTGCATAATCATCGGTGGAGGTGTCTGTATTTGGCGCGTCATCGTCGTTGTTCGACAAGTCCTTCCAGGTATCGATATTAGCCGCCAGTTTGAACTTTTGCCACGTGGCAGTGGACGTTCCTAGCCGGTGTCCCCTTCCAGGATTTGTGAGACTAGAAGTCAGTAAACAGAAAACAAATCCGCATTCAAATTACGTACACTTTTATCAACTCAGTGTCGTGGGACATGGTGAGACACGTGGCTGAGGATGGTCAAGATAACAAAAGGCTGTTTGGAAAAGGAATTGGCGAAGTGAGTTATGGGCAGAGACAAATTTCAAGGAGAATTTTTTATATTTTTTTCAACTAGAGTGGGGTATGGTCCAAAAAGCGGTAACTAAGGGTTTGTGAGTGTAGGAGTTGTGTTTGGTGGTTGGTGATTAGCGATAAGGAGGAGTGACTGCCTGCACACCCACAAACATGAGGCAGTTTATCGCCTATCGCGGAGAAAAATAAAAAATATGCGCAAGCCCGGAATCGAACCAGGGGCCCAACGATGGCAACGTTGGATTTTACCACTAAACCACTTGCGCTGTTGTTGAAGAAAGTGGTCACGGGAGAGATGAAAAGGAAAGCCAAAGGATACGACGACAGCACTAGTGATAGCACTATTGACAGCACTATTGACAGCACTATTGACAGCACTAGTGATAGCACTATTGATAGCGAAAACTGCAGGTGCAACAAAGTGCACAGGCTTCCAAATGCGGCACAGCCAAGTTCCTAACAGCAATTACAAATATGGATCATGTTAATAGTCCCGCCGCGACACATTTTAGCTCGAAAGCCGTCAGACAGGGTGGAGATGAACTCGATTTTTCTTCCAACTGCGAAAGTGTTCTCCTGTGCCAGTTTAAACTGTGAGTAACCGAATACTCTCAGGGCAAACGAGAAGGCATACGCGTTGGAATGTCTACGTGCTGTTTTTTCTTGGAACGTGTATTGGTTGGCGTAAGAAGTGAGGGAAATGTCGGATATATATAGGGCGCGGGCGGGTAACGGGTCCATACAGGACCGATGGCCGTGAGTATGGGGGAGGCAAACGCCGACAAAGCGGCAATAACCGAAGAAGGCCGCTCGCATAAGCGGCCCCTGCGGCTTGCGTGGAAATGCTAATAAAGTTCGACACGTGACAATAGCAGCGACATTGCAGTGAGATTGCAGTGAGATTGCAGTGACAAATTGCAGTGACAATATATCGGGGATGCAGTGGGTGCAGTACCGCGAATGCCCAAACCCCTCCTGCACACACGGCCCCAACATCCGCGCGCCCAAATCCAACCTTTGCCTCTCCTGCACACGCCCATCCTGTACCTCCCCAATATATAGCCCATCCACCCCATTCTTCCACCCACCAGCTTTTTCTCCACCATGAGACCAGAAATCCAGCAGGAACTCTCTCACGTTCTTTTGACGGAGTTGTTGGCGTACCAATTCGCCTCGCCCGTCAGATGGATCGAGACCCAAGACGTGTTCTTGAAGGAACACAACACCGAAAGAGTGGTGGAAATCGGCCCCTCGCCCACATTGGCGGGAATGGCGTCCAGAACCATCAAGGCCAAGTACGAGTCGTACGACGCGGCCTTGTCTTTGCAGCGTCAAGTTTTGTGCTACGCAAAGGACGCCAAGGAAATCTACTACACCCCTGACCCTGCCGACCTTGCGCCAGTGGTGAAGGAGGAAGCGCCGGCGGCGGCCGCGCCTGTGGCGGCTGCGCCTGTTGCGGCTGCGGCTCCTGTGGCTGCGCCTGCCGCTGCCGCGGGCCCCGTGGCGGCCATTGCGGACGAGCCAGTCAAGGCCGCGTTGGTGTTGCACGTGTTGGTGGCGCAGAAGTTGAAGAAGCCATTGGAGTCCATCCCCATGAGCAAGGCCATCAAGGACTTGGTCAACGGTAAGTCCACTGTGCAGAACGAGATCTTGGGTGACTTGGGCAAGGAGTTCGGCTCCACCCCCGACAAGCCCGAGGACACGCCGTTGGAGGAGTTGGCGGAGCAGTTCCAGGACACCTTCAACGGCCAGTTGGGCAAGACCTCCGCGTCGTTGGTTGGCCGTTTGATGTCGTCCAAGATGCCCGGTGGTTTCTCCATCACCGTCGCCAGAAAGTACTTGGAGTCCAGATTCGGCTTGGGTCCCGGCAGACAGGACTCGGTGTTGTTGACCGCGTTGGTCAACGAACCCGCCGCCAGATTGGGCTCCGACGCCGACGCCAAGGAGTTCTTGGACACCGTGGCCCAGAAGTACGCCTCCACCGCCGGCATTTCCTTGTCCTCTGCCTCCGCCGCTTCCGGCGGTGCTGCCGCGGGCGGCGCCGTTGTCGACAGCGCTGCTTTGGACGCATTGACCGCCGAGAGCAAGACCTTGGCCAAGCAGCAATTGGAGGTGTTGGCCAGATACTTGCAAGTGGACTTGAACAAGGGCGCCAAGTCCTTCATCAAGGAAAAGGAGGCCACGGCCGTGTTGCAGCTGGAGCTCGACTTGTGGGAGGCGGAGCACGGCGAGTTCTACGCCCAGGGCATCAAGCCAATCTTCTCCCAGTTGAAGGCCAGAACTTACGACTCCTACTGGAACTGGGCTCGCCAAGACGTGTTGTCCATGTACTTTGACATCATTTTCGGCAAGTTGACCTCTGTGGACCGCGAGACCATCAACCAGTGTATCCAGATCATGAACAGAGCCTCTCCAACCTTGATCAAGTTCATGCAATACCACATTGACCACACCCCTGAGTACAAGGGCGAGACCTACCAATTGGCCAGAAGATTGGGCCAGCAGTTGATTGACAACTGTAAGCAGGTGATGGACGTTGACCCAGTGTACAAGGACGTGTCTAGAATCACCGGCCCCAAGACTACCGTCGACGCCAAGGGCAACATCGTTTACGAAGAAGCCAACAAAGAGTCCGTGCGCAAGTTCGAGCAATACGTCTACGAAATGGCCCAAGGTGGCTCCAAGACCAAGGTCTCCCAACCTACCATCCTGGAGGACTTGTCCCGCGTGTACCAAGCACTCTCCAAGCAAGCTTCGGTCTCCAAGAACACCAAGGTCGAGCTCGACAAGTTGTACTCCGAATTGGTGCTGTTCTTGCAAACCAACAAGGAGATCGAGACTGCCCAATCCACAAAGTCGGCCTTGCAGAGCTCCGGCCAAAGCACCCCTACCGAGGAGGAAGAATCCACCACCCCTAATTCCGACGACGAGATCGCCTCCTTGCCAGACAAGACCTCCATCTTGCAACCAGTTTCTTCCACCATTCCACCTCAAACCCTCCCATTCTTGCACATCCAGACCAAGAGCAAGAGCGGCTGGGAATACGACCACAAGTTGTCCTCCATGTACTTGGACGGCTTGGAGAGCGGTGCCGTTAACGGCTTGACCTTCAAGGACAAGCATGTTTTGGTGACCGGTGCCGGTGCTGGCTCGATTGGTGCTGAAATCTTGCAAGGTTTGATTGCGGGCGGTGCCAAGGTCATCGTCACCACCTCGCGTTTCTCCAAGAAGGTTACCGAATACTACCAAGCTATGTACTCTAGATATGGTGCCGCGGGTTCGACTTTGATCGTTGTGCCTTTCAACCAAGGTTCCAAGCAGGACGTGGAGGCGTTGGTGGACTACATTTACGACACCAAGGAAGGTTTGGGTTGGGATTTGGATGCCATCATTCCATTCGCTGCCATTCCTGAAAACGGTAACGGCTTGGACAACATCGACTCCAAGTCTGAGTTGGCCCACAGAATCATGTTGACTAACTTGTTGAGAATGTTGGGTGCGGTCAAGACCAAGAAGGCAACCGACACCAGACCAGCCCAAGTCATCTTGCCACTTTCTCCTAACCACGGTACCTTCGGTTTCGACGGTTTGTACTCCGAGTCCAAGATCTCCTTGGAGACCTTGTTCAACAGATGGTACTCCGAAGACTGGGGAACCAAGTTGACCGTTTGCGGTGCTATCATTGGTTGGACCAGAGGTACCGGTTTGATGAGTGCCAACAACATCATTGCCGAAGGTATTGAGAAGGTTGGTGTTAGAACTTTCTCCCAAAAGGAGATGGCTTTCAACATCTTGGGTTTGTTGACTCCTGAAATCGTCAACTTGTGCCAAGAGCAACCGGTCATGGCTGACTTGAACGGTGGTTTGCAATTCATCGACAACTTGAAGGAATTCACCTCCTCCTTGAGAACCGACTTGATTGAGAACGCCGACGTTAGAAGAGCTGTCTCCATCGAGAACTCCATCGAGCAAAAGGTTGTCCACGGTGACAATGTTGATGCTAACTACAAGAAGGTTAGCGTCCAACCTAGAGCCAACTTGACCTTCTCCTTCCCAGGCATGAAGTCTTACGAAGAAGTCAAGAAGGTTTCTCCAGACTTGGAAGACATGTTGGATTTGGAGTCTGTTATTGTGGTTACCGGTTTCTCTGAAGTCGGTCCATGGGGTAACGCTAGAACCAGATGGGAGATGGAAGCCAATGGTGAATTCTCCTTGGAAGGTTGCATTGAGATGGCCTGGATCATGGGCTTGATCAAGTACCACAACGGTAACTTGAAGGGTAAGCCTTACTCTGGTTGGGTCGATGCCAAGACCCAACAGCCTGTCGATGACAAGGACATCAAATCTAAGTACGAGGAGGAGATTTTGGACCACTCCGGTATCCGTCTTATCGAGCCAGAGTTGTTCGATGGTTACGACCCTAAGAAGAAGCAAATGATTCAAGAAGTTGTTATTCAACACGACTTGGAGCCATTTGAAGCTTCCAAGGAAACCGCTGATCAATACAAGCTTCAGCACGGTGAAAAGTGTGAGATCTTCGAGATTGAAGAGTCTGGTGAATACACCGTCAGAATCTTGAAGGGTGCCACTTTGTTCGTGCCAAAGGCGTTGAGATTTGACAGATTGGTTGCTGGTCAAATTCCAACTGGTTGGGACGCCAAGATCTACGGTATCCCTGAGGACACCATCTCTCAAGTTGATCCTATCACCTTGTACGTTTTGGTTTCTACTGTTGAAGCGTTGTTGGCTGCCGGTATTACCGACCCATACGAATTCTACAAGTACGTGCACGTTTCTGAGGTTGGTAACTGTTCTGGTTCCGGTATGGGTGGTGTGTCCGCTTTGAGAGGTATGTTCAAGGACAGATACTCGGACAAGCCTGTTCAAAACGACATTTTGCAGGAATCTTTCATCAACACCATGTCTGCTTGGGTTAACATGTTGTTGTTGTCTTCCTCCGGTCCTATCAAGACCCCAGTGGGTGCCTGCGCTACTGCTGTTGAGTCTGTTGACACTGGTATTGAAACCATTTTGTCCGGTAAGGCCAAGGTCTGTATTGTTGGTGGTTACGATGACTTCCAAGAGGAAGGTTCTTATGAGTTCGCCAACATGAACGCTACTTCGAACGCTCTTGATGAATTCGCTCACGGCAGAACTCCATCTGAGATGTCCAGACCTACCACCACCACCAGAAATGGTTTCATGGAGGCTCAAGGTTCTGGTATCCAAGTTATCATGACTGCTGACTTGGCTATTAAGATGGGTGTTCCTATTTACGCTGTTTTGGCTATGACTGCCACTGCCACCGATAAGATTGGTAGATCCGTCCCAGCTCCAGGTAAGGGTATTTTGACTACTGCCCGTGAGCACCACGGTGACTTGAAGTACCCATCTGCCATGTTGAATGTCAAATACAGAAAGAGACAATTGAAGAACAGGTTGGACCAAATTGGTGCATGGGAGGCATCTGAAATTGAGTACTTGTCCGAGGAGGCTGAATTAGCCAAGGAAGAGTACGGTGCTGGTTTCTCTCAAGCCGACTTCTTGCGTGAGAGAACCGAAGAGATCCACCGTGAGGCTAAGAGACAATCTGGCGATGCGAAGAAGCAATGGGGTAACTTTTTCTTCAAGAGCGACCCAAGAATTGCTCCTTTGAGAGGCTCTTTGGCTGCTTTCGGCTTGACTATTGATGACTTGGGTGTTGCTTCTTTCCACGGTACCTCTACCAAGGCCAACGACAAGAACGAGTCTGCCACTATCAACTCCATGATGAAGCACTTGGGTAGAACTGAAGGTAACCCAGTGTTTGGTGTTTTCCAAAAGTACTTGACTGGTCACCCTAAGGGTGCTGCTGGTGCCTGGATGTTGAACGGTGCTATTCAAATCTTGAACACCGGTATCGTTCCAGGTAACAGAAATGCCGACAATGTGGACAAGATCATGGAGGACTTTGAGTACGTGTTGTACCCATCCAGATCCATCCAGACCGATGGCATCAAGGCTGTGTCCGTTACCTCTTTCGGTTTCGGTCAAAAGGGTGCGCAAGCCATTGTTGTTCACCCAGACTACTTGTACGCTGTGTTGGACAAGAACACCTACGAGGACTACGCCTCTAGAGTGTACGCCAGAAACAAGAAGGCTTACAGATACATGCACAACGCTATCACCCGTAACACCATGTTTGTTGCTAAGGACCACGCGCCATATGCCGACGAATTGGAGCAACCAGTTTACTTGGACCCATTGGCCCGTGTGGAGGACAGCAAGGGCAGTCTTGTTTTCAACAAGAAGGGTGTGCAGTCCGGAAAGAACTACGTTTCTGCCGCTGCTGATGCCACCTCTAAGGCTTTGAGCTCATTGAACAAGGGCTCCAAGGGCGTGGGTGTGGACGTGGAGTTGCTCTCTGCTTTGAACTTGGATAACGAAACCTTTGTGGAGAGAAACTTCACTTCTGCGGAGATTTCGTACGCGTCCAAGTCGGCTTTCCCTCAAGCGTCTTTCACTGGTACTTGGTCCGCCAAGGAGGCTGTCTTCAAGGCTTTGGGTGTCAAGTCCCAGGGCGCTGGTGCCTCTTTGATTGACATTGAGATTGTTCGTGACAGCAACGGAGCTCCGCAAGTTGTGTTGAACGGCGCTGCCAAGGATGCTGCGGCCAAGGCCGGCGTTAAGAGCGTCAGCGTGTCTATTTCTCACGATGACTTCCAGGCCACAGCTGTCGCTTTGAGCGAGTTCTAAAGCTTTTATAGGTAATGTGTCAAATTTTTAGAGTTACAGTCAATTGTGTCAAATTTTTTACAGTTATGGAAACAGTGTAGACCCGCAGCTGATTCGGTGCATAAACAGTTCTACGTTACAGAGGAAGAATGTGAATCCTGCCAACTATTCGCTTGGACGCTTACCATACAGGGCCTGATGTTGTCAGCACAAAATTAGTCAGCATCAGTTTCAGCATGCTCGGTGGGTATAAATATGAACCGAATGACGACCGGAGAGGTCAATCAAAAATCAACAAGAACACAAGCCAAATCTCACAATGTCTACCGTTTTTGTTTCCGGCGCCAACGGTTTTGTCGGCGCGCAATAGCCAGCACCTTCGAGCAGGGCGATCACGTGGTTGGGACGGTTCGATCCGCCAAAGGTGACAGCTCAAGTCCCAATTGGGCGCTAAGTTTCCATACGAGATTGTCGAATTTCTTTCTCACGACGATGCCTTCGATGAGGCGTTGAAGATCCCGAGGTTTCTGTGTTCTTGCACACTGCGGCGCCGGTGATTTTGCAGTCGGACAATGCCGAGAACCAAGTGGTGGAGCCGGCAATTGCCGGCACTCTTAGTGGGAATGCGGCTCACAAGTATAAGAGCATCAAGAAGTTTGCGTACACTTTGTCTGTGGTTGCCGGCACTCTTAGTGGGAATGCGGCTCACAAGTATAAGAGCATCAAGAAGTTTGCGTACACTTTGTCTGTGGTTGCGTTCGGCGACTTTTCGGCGGGAGGTACATTGACGAGTCGCAGTGGAACCCAGTGACGTAACAAGCGTCGTACGAGCAAGCAGTCACGGACCCGGTTACTGGGTCCAAGAAGTTGGCACAGAAGGCGGCATGGGACTGTCGAGACGGAAAAGCGTGCATTCAGCTTGACTACGGGGAAGAAAGATCAAGTCATTTAGCTCTACGCTGAGTGGCTTGTGAATATTCTAGACAAAAGGCGAGGATTTGTTATTCTCTCCTGGATCAGAGATGTGGTAGTGCGAGAGTACTACCCGGAAATCAGTGGCGAGTGATTCGCGGAACCAGGCAGCGTTGAAGTAACAGCGAGACAAGTCACGGGAATTGGATTCCCCTCGAAACACTTGACTCGATTGCGCCGTAAGGACTCGAGCCAAATCGCACTGGTGTTGGAGGTATATGGGTTATTGGTAATGTATACGGCAACCTAGCATCAGTAGACCACTCCAATGGAGCAGACCACTCCAATGGAGCAGACCACCAACTATCAATGGAGCACACCACCGGCTAATATACCCAACCACTGGCCATCCAAACCAGCAATGGCCCACGGGGTTCCACGTCAGGCTGACAGGCCGGGCCGGAGGCTATGCCGGGCTGCCTGCAGTCCGCACCATTATCGCGAAGTGGAGGTTCTAATACAATCACCAGCGGCCGAAACACAAGTCACCACGAGCCAATTCATCACCCAACGCGTGTGTTGAAGTTACAGTGCATCTGAATATGAGTCATGAGTCCGATAGCGTGACGCCGACTGCTGAAGCGCGAGATCTGGAAGTGGCGGCCGACGTGGCCGAAACCGGACTAAACGGAAAAGTGGAGGCGGCCGAGGTTGAGAACGGGGCTGTTGGCGAGTCTGAGAGGTTCGAGGCCGGATCGAGCGCGCAAGCTGAATTGAAAGAGGAAGAGAAGGAAGAGAAGGAGGAGGAAGAGAAGGAAGAGGAAGAGAAGGAAGAGAAAGAGAAGGAAGAGAAGGAAGAGGAAGAGAAGGAAGAGAAAGAGACAAAGGAAGAGAAGGAAGAGAAAGAGACAAAGGAAGAGAAAGCGGAGACAGAAGAAGCAGAGAAGGAAGAGACAGAAGCGGCAGAGAAGGAAGAGGAAGAGAAGGAACCAGGCAAACCCGCCCCCAGCTCGCCGGCTGCCCCCAGCTCCCCGGCTGCCCCCCCTCTGTCCGCCACCCACGCGGCAAAGGTGGAAAACTACCAGATATTCCAAAAGTCGTTTGAACACATTGCCGCGTCCAAGGACGCGGCCAAGAACGAGGCGCTCAAGGCCGCCACGCAGCGGGCGCTCGACCTGCTCAACAACTCCGCGTCGCGCGACCCCCACGTGCTCTTCGATGCGTTGAAGGTGGCGTGCGAGACCGGCAGCGCCGCCCTCAAGTCGCAGGCAGTGGACCTCTTTGCCAAGCTCTTTGACTATGCCGTGTTCGCCGACGAGCACGACCGCGTGCGCTTGACCGACGCCTCTGTGGACGTGATCGCCGCGTGCTTCGAAGGCGAGGGCACCGACGCCGACGTGGAGATGCAAGTGGTGCGGGCGCTCATGCACAGCATCTTGCTCATGCCCACGCACGGCGCGTCGCTCCTCAAGGCCGTGCGCCAGATCTACAACGTGTTCATCTTCTCCTTGTCGCCGCGCAACCAGCTGGTGGCCCAGGGCACGTTGACGCAGGTGATTGGCCTGATTTTCGGCCGCGTGGCTGCGGACGCCAAGTCCGCGCCGCCCGCGGCCCCTGCCGACGCCGCGGACGACGGCGACGGCGACGACAGCGACAGCGCGGAGCCCGCAAGCGGCAACGGCGCCGTGGCCGGCGCGGCCGTCACGCTCGAGCGCATGGAGAACGACTCTGCGGACCTGGACCGCGTGGCGGAGGCGTCGCGGGCGCTGGAGAGCGACGCCGACCTCGCGGTCAAGGATGCGTTTCTCATTTTCAGGGCCATGTGCAAGCTCTCGGTCAAGGACCTCGACACGGAGAACGTGGACATGCGGTCGCACCTGGTGCGGTCCAAGTTGCTCTCGTTGCACATCATCCACACCATTCTCAAGAACAACATTGACATTTTCTTGAGCAAAGACGTGGTGCTCCTCTCGTCCAGCTCCGACTCGCGCACGTGCTTGATCGACACCGTGCGCCTGTACTTGTGCCAGGCGCTCATCCGGAACGCCGCGTCGGCGCTCGGCCCGGTGTTTGAGTTGCTGTTGGAGATATTCTGGCTCTTGGTGTCGAACCTCCGCGCCGAGTTCAAAATGGAGATCCCGGTGTTTTGGGAGCAAATCTACTTCCCCGTGGCGGAGATGAAGACCTCCACCGCCCACCAGAAACGCTATCTCCTCCTGGTCATCGAGCGCTTGTGCAACGACTCGCGCTGCGTCATTGAGTTCTACTTGAACTACGACTGCGACCCGGCCCAGCCCAACATCTGCGAGAAAATCATCGACTACTTGACCCGCTTGTCCTTGGCCCGTGTGGAGGTCCTGGTGTCCCAGAAGGCGGCCTACCGTGAAAACAGCCGCAGCGGCGTTTCGCTCTACGACATTAGCAAAATCGCCAACCTCACGTCGGCCACCATGTCCTCTCGCCCGCCGGAACCGGAAATTTACGCCAGCTTCCCCTTGGAGTATGCCATGAAAATGACCTCTTTGAGCTGCCTGGTTGCCTTCTTGCGCTCTCTCTACCTGTGGGCACAGAAGGGCATGTACCGGGCCTCAAATGGCACCCCAAGCTTGACCCGCAGCTTAGCACCCGAGTCCGCGTCTCCGAGCCAACCCACGTCGCGCAACGCCCTGTTCGTGGGCCAGTCGATCTCGGAGCCAGCCGACGCCGACGATCTAGACCAGTTCGATAACCAGAAACAGCGCAAAAAGGCGTACTTAGAAGGCGTGCGCCAGTTCAACATCAAGCCAAAGAAGGGAATCTCCTATTTCATCGACCATCACTTTATCGCGTCTGACTCGCCCCACGACATTGCCCTCTTCTTGCTTCAGTCCGATACGTTGGACAAGGCTGCCATTGGCGAGTACTTGGGAGAAGGCCATGACCGGAACGTGGCCATCATGCACGAGTTCGTGGACCAGATGAACTTCAGCGCCACCCTGTTTACTGAAGCTATGCGCACGTTCTTGCAGGCTTTCCGGTTACCAGGCGAGGCACAAAAGATTGACCGGTTCATGTTGAAGTTCGCCGAGAGGTATGTGCTCGGCAACCCAGGAATATTCTCCAATGCCGACGCGGCTTACGTGTTGGCCTATTCCACAGTGATGCTCAACACTGACCAGCACTCTCCTCAAGTTAAGAACAGAATGACGGTGGATAATTTTGTCGCCAACAATAACGGCATTGACGATGGCAAGAACTTGCCTCGCGAGCTCTTGGAACAGATCTACTACGAGATTCAGAACAACGAGATCAAGTTGCAATCGGAACAGCACGCTGCCCTTTTGGCCGGAGACCAGGTTGCTCCCTCCTCAAGTCAATCCGGCTTCTTTGGGGGCCGGGACTTGAACCGCGAAGCATATATGCATGCGTCGAAGGAGATGTCCACCAAGACCGAGAAGTTGGTCAAGAGCTTGGGCAAGAAATTGCGCTCCGAAGATTCCTCTTCAATTTTTCACTCTGCTTCGCACGTATATCACGTCAAATCGATCTTTGATACGGTCTGGATGTCCATATTAGCTGGTCTCACCGCCCCATTCAAGGAATTCAATGACGAGGATATAACGAACTTATGCTTGGAAGGTATTCGCATGTCGATACATATTTCGTGCATGTTTGAGTTGCAGTATGCTAAAAAATCCTTCATTCGGGCGTTGGTTCAGTTCCAGAATTTAAGCAACATCGAAGACATGAAGTCGAAGAACGTTGCGGCAATCTACATTATGTTGGATGTGGCTGTTTCGGAAGGAAATTACTTACAACGGTCGTGGATTGATGTGTTGACGTCTATTTCCCAGCTTGAGCGGTTGCAGTTGATTGCACAAGGTGTGGATCAGGACTCAATTCCGGATGTTTCTGCCGCCAAATTGGTGTCTAGAGCATCGGTGGAGAGTACATCATCTGCTCCTTCTGGATTTTTCCTGTTTGCTTCAAAAGAAAGCACGTTCCAGACTGCATCGCTGAAGTTCCATAACCAGCACTTATCAGCAGATGCAGCCTATCTTTTGAATCGCACTGAATTGAGTGTGGCAATTGATAAAGTGTTCACTAATAGCTCGGAATTAACAGGTGAGGCAATCAAGGACTTTGTTGAAGCTTTGAGCCAGGTAGCTCTAGCCGAAATCGACTCCTCGGGCCAGTCGACCAACCCCAGAATGTTTTCATTGCAAAAAGTGGTGGACATTTGTTACTACAACATGAGTAGAATCAGGTTGGAGTGGTCGCAGCTATGGGCTGTTATGGGTGAGATCTTCAACGTGGTAGGCTGCAACAAGAATGTAGCAGTCTCTTTCTTTGCCTTAGACTCGCTTCGGCAACTCTCTATGCGGTTTTTGGATATTGATGAATTATCCCATTTCAAATTCCAGAAAGAATTTTTGAAGCCGTTTGAGTACATTTTCGTACAGAATCAGTCGAACGAAGTCAAGGAAATGGTTCTCGAGTGTATCAACAACATGATGTTGGCAAAAGCTGATAACATAAAGTCCGGCTGGAAAGCAATTTTCAGTGTTTTCATCGTTGCCGCAAAAGAACCCAAGGAAGCGCTTGTCACAAAAGCGTATAAAATGGCATTCACCATTAACAGAGACTATTACGATGAAGTAAGGGCGCAAGACTCCTTCTCTGAACTCATATCATGCTTCACAGAATTTGCAAAGAATGAGCGGTTCCAGAAGGTGAGTTTGTTGTCGCTCGAGGTGCTATCCAAGTTGATTGTACAAATTGCGAAGTACACTATTGAACTGGAACTGAGCATCACTATTGAGCGGTCGGAAATGCTTACAAAGCTATGGTTCCCGATTTTGTTCGGATTCCATGACATCATAATGAATGGAGAGTTGGAGGTGCGGTCCAAAACTCTCACTCAATTCTTCGATGTGTTGCTTAAATATGGCGAGTACTTCGAGGCGGACTTTTGGGATCTCATTTACCACAAGTTACTTGCCCCCATATTTGGCGTCTTGTCCAATCCATGGGAATTGAAGTATGAAGACGATTTCAGTACTGGAAGTGGCAACCAAGAGAAGGACAAGCTTTCGTTCTGGGTTCTGACTACCTTGATTCAAGTTTTGAACAACATGGTTTCATTGTTCACTCACTACTTCTCGGAGCTCAGACCATTATTGAAGGAATTTCTCCAACTTTTGATCAATTGTGTTTGCCAGGAAAATGATACGATAGCACGCACTGGAAAAACCTGCTTCTATGACTTTGTGGTGCTGAATGCATCCAGATTTGATGACGAGCAATGGAACGAGATTGGGGCTGCATTCAAGACATTGTTTGATTTGACAACCGCAGTCGAGTTGTTTGAATTGGATCCATTGAAAACAAAGAGAAACGATTCTCTTGAAACGAGTGCAGTAGCGGAACTAGATCAACTGAATGGCACCCCTAAGAAATCTTCAATAGTTGTCAAGTGCGTTTTGCAATTGTTGATGATCGAGATGATTCTGGAGTTATCCATCAATGATGAGTTCTACGAGCTGATTCCTCACGAGCATCTCATAAAGTTTTCCGAGCTTCTTTTAGAAAGTTACAAATTTGCCAAGTCCTTCAATGAGGATTACGATTTGCGGGTGAGGCTTTGGAATTCTGGAGTGATTGAGCGGCTCCCCAACTTGTTAAAGCAAGAGAGCATGTCATCGGCTGTCTTCTTGAATATAATGTTCCGGTTGTACTGTGACAAGGACAAGGCTACCGAAAAAGAGACGAAGAAATGGATCCTTCTGTCGGTGGTCCCCATCTGCGAGTCCATTGTCGACCGATTCTCTGGATTGGATGAGGCGAATCTGCAGAAGAGCATTTCTACTTGGAGACCAGTGATCATCGAGATTTTCCAAGGCTACGTTGAGTTGGACGAGGACGACTTTGCCCAATACGCCCGTGACATGTACACCATCACATTGAGCTTGTTTGACAGGGACTTGAATCCGGACTTGCGTAGGGCCATCCAGATGTTCCTTGCCCGTATTGGTGATGCATTTGTAAACTAATTCCATGCTCCGGCATTCAAAGACACCTGTCTTTTGTACAACACAAAAATATATGCCATCACAGAGTAAGTGTAGAGCGAAGAAGCAATAAACTTGTGACTCCGGTACTGTGTAGGCGCTTCAAGTGCCTTAATTTAGTTGGTGGCAACTGTACCCTACTGTGCATGCGAATTGGATTTATTTGCACGCGCAACCTAATATTAATGTAGCTAGATGCGGTAGCATTGTTGTGCAAAGTGCACCCAAATGAAAGAAGGCAGTATACCCCAAAGCAGTGACGCAGCTAAGGCGAGAGGCGATTGATGTGGCCCGGAACGGAAAGGTCACATGTACGGATCTTTGGAGTGGGTTGTGGGGTCCATGAAGGTGTACGGGTGTCGCTGAAGTTGTGGTGGGCGCAACTGTGACTGGGACTACGCACCGAAAAAAAGTGAAAATTTTTTTGAACGACCACCACTTTCCAGACAACTAATCATGTCATTTGAAAACAAGGTATGTGAATTGTGAAGCTGGTGGTACAATTTCACCCGCTCAACTAATCGCCGTTTCCGAAATGACAAAATTCCTTCTCTTGGTTCTGTTTTCAGCGCCGCCAAGTTTACTCAGGGGGTACTGTAACAAGGGAAGAAAGGACATAAACACGGCGTCCTGCTCCAGTACTAACAAAAAGAACTTGTACGCATTGTTGGGTAACGACGTCGAGGACGACGTTCCAGCTCCAGCTCCTAAGGAAATCGTCAAGAAGACCACTTCCTCCAAGAAGGCTGACGTTCCTCCTCCATCCGCTGACCCAGCCAGAGCCAAGAAGAGCAACGGCAAGAAGACCACCGGTAACGACGCTGCCTTCAAGAACAAGAACGACAACAAGTCCGTTGGCGCCCCATCCTCTACTCCATCCAAGCACCAAAAGAAGCCTTTTGACCGTCACTCTAGAACCGGAAAGACCGACTCCAAGAAGAAGATCAGACAAGGCTGGGGTGGTGACGACAAGCAAGAGTTGGAGGACGAGACTGCTGCCGCTGCCGACGCTGCTGCCGAGTTGGAGGCCGACGAGACCGTTGCCCCAAGCCCAGCCACCAAGTCTTTGCAAGAGTACCTCTCTGAGTTGCAAAAGGCCGAGTCCCAATTGGAGGGCAGAAGACCAGCTAGACAAGCCAACCAAGGTGCCGAAGACAAGTGGACTGCTTCCGAGAAGATCGAGAAGGTTTCCACCGTATTCGTCGAGTCCCAAAACGAGAAGAAGGTCAAGCAAAAGGCTACCAAGGTTAAGAAGTTCTTGGACTTCAACGCTGTTTTCGGTGACTCTCCTGCGCCAAGACCTCAATCCAAGAAGTCTTCCAAGAAGGATGGCAAGCCAACTGTTGACGACAAGAACTTCCCATCTTTGTAAGCTTCTCACGATAGTTTCTAGACGTTGGGTCGACAGGCAGCGTTGTTTTATGTCGTAGCCTAGTTCCGTCGTATTCCTGGCCGATCTTGAAGATCTCAACCAGCATGATGATGTCCAAATAAAGAACACTTGGAATCAGTGTAGCAATGTAGAAGTGCGCAGCATTCACGGTCAGAGGTTGGAAAGTTTCAAAACGGGTACCTAAATTGGAAGGTGCAACATAGAGAGTAGCGGTTCCGAGCACCATTTCCGAGCGCAGTTCGAGCACCATTTCCGAGCACAGTTCGAGCACCATTTTCACACAAGTTCCGAGCAGCAGATCCGACCAGTTCCGAGGAGTTCAGTATAATGTTTCTGGGATGGCCAGAGGAATAAGCCTGCACCTTAGAAGAGAACATCGACCAAAGTAGTCCCTCCGATTGCCATTTCGATTCTGTCGGAGCTTGTACCGACAACACTTGACACAGAATTAGGCTCTCCCGGTACCTGAAGTAGTCGTACCATGAATGAGAAGCTTTACAGAACCAACCCAACACCCTCCCTTACTTGAACCAGCACCTCTCTGCCAGCCAATAATAGATGGGGCTGAACACCTTTCTCCAGTTCTACACATTATTGGGCCGAACGTGGGCGCAGCGGACCAGGCCCATGAACTGATACCTGCAGCCGGGAAGGCTGAAACACCCGTACCCTATGCGCGACCTGGTGCGGAGTGCTGTGGTCGCGATTATCCCCAGCGAGTTTAATTTCACCACAAGCGGAACTGCTCCTAGGCTTGTGACCAGGGCTGGATAAAAAAAAAATAAAAAAAAAAAAGAAACATGAGTGCAAAAAATATTCGTGACAAGACATCTTGGGGCCGCGGCAAGGATTGACACCAGCCCTTTATTCAGCAGACGATAGGGTCGCGGCTTCCGGGTTAAAAGCGCATAATCAACCCAAATCGCGCGCATGTGCAGGGGCATGACATAGCAACGCTTATCACGTTGTCAATTAGTGTGAGTAACCTTTAATGATCGCGCATGTGTGCCGGATAATCTAAATAGGTCAATCCGTCACGTCCAGGCGAAAAAAGTCACTCACATTTTTTCATCCTAGCCCCAACTTCCCGTACACGTTTCTGTTTTGCTTTTGTGGACGTGGATCCCCGACGCACTGAATCTGCTGCCCTATTTATTCATTGCCACGCGCCCTTTTGCTGTTTCCGTTTTAACCACCTGGCACTAAGGTATTTCGCCGTCTGTCAACAACCGCCAGTTCCAGTGAAAAACACGCGCTACAAACAACAGGCGCCTTCGAGACCCGAGGAATTGCTTTTGAAGGATAATTGCTCTTTCCCCTGCTGCAAAAAAGCCCGCCTTTGCAGCCATGTCTGACCCCGGAGAGGTCCGCACGCTTGCTGCGTCCGACGCGCTGCAATTGGATGCCGTCAAACCGAATGCGGCCAATTTGGGCACAGCCAAAATTGAGGCTGTCGAGCCCGAGGCTGCCAAATCCTTGGCCGCTGTTCCGGGAGACGCCAGCTTGAACCCACACCCAGACGCCCCTGCCGAAGAAACCAAACTCGAGCCGAGCGGGGCCGACGGCACCAAACCACCGCCAAAGCTATCGACACTGTCACCGGAAGCGCTCCGGGTGGCGGCCGAAATAACGCCCCACCGGCTTGCTAACCTCTTGATCCGCAAGGGGCCGTTGGCCATCCGGGTGATCACGGCACAGTTGGCAGCCGAGGTTCCCGGGTTCGAGCTCTTGTCGCTTCTGAAGCAGAGACGTCTTATTATGGCGGCCATGGAGCAAGGCGACCCTGCAAACAATGTGGTGTTTGAAAAGATTGGCTGGGGCCAGTGGGCTGTGCGCCGCACCGACCTGGACTATATTGTCACCGATGCTGGCACTGGACCCGTGAGTGTGCACGAGTTGCGCGAGAAGGCCAAATTGGGATGGTCCAAAAAGAGCGCTAGCACGGCCCGGCGCGACTCTATCACTCAGAACCGGGGCAATTTGCACAACGTGCGGTTGCCTGACGAGCAGATTGAGTCGGGATCAGAGTCAGACATCGAAGACGGGGACGATGACATGGAGGACGGCGAGAGCCAGCACCTTGACGTCAACGGTCACAAAATGCAGCGGCTTGCCATGGGCGTACGCCTGGAAGATGTGGATGATAACGCCATTGCGGAAGACTCCGACGAGGACGAGCTCTTTGAATTCGAGCACGACAGCCGCCACATCAAGTCTCCGATGTTTGCCGATCGCGTGCCGACAAAGACCAACTCACCGCCGGCGCTAATGAGCCGGCGTAAGTCGTCGTCAGCCGTGCCTAACGGCGTGTCCAAAAATACCAACTATAACACGCGACACCAGATCTTCAGCCGCAACCGGTTGAACTCGCTCGAGAACCTAGACAACTACATTGTTTCGTCGGCACGGAACTCCAGCTTTTCCGTCAGCCTGCCGCCGCTCGCCGGATCTGCGGGCTCGGCGTCTCCCATCGGCTCGTGGAGCAACACACAAGGCGCGTTTGCGCTTGTAGAACCGATGGTGCGCGGTCGACGCAAGCTGTCATTCAACGAGTCCAGTATGAGGTCGACGCTTCTGGCGTCGCATGGACAATCACGCGCAGGCGACGGGGCCTCGGATACGGACGAGGAGGACTGGGCCAGCATCGGCGCCGAGAGCCTCCGGAAGAACTCAGCGGGACTGAGCCCGTCGCTAGACCAGGCGGAAGAACGCACTGCCGCGCGTGCCTTGGTGAACCTAATGACTATTTAGTGGAGGGCAGGGAGTGGCGGTTTCGCTCTTCCGCCGCCACTGGCACAGCACTTACTCAACACTCTACTGTTTGCACCGCACTGTAGCCCTCCTGTACGCAGGCGACGCGGCGGGCTGGCAGGAACGCCCACCCGCGACATTTTCGCCCAAAGGGGAAAGGTAATTGGGACGCGGAAAAAATGCCTTCCTCCACCACCTTTTCTTCTTAACGCCAATGTCAACCACCGTGGCGTTGCCTACGGTGCAGATCAATGTCAATTACACGGAAATCAAGGCACAGGTGCTTGATTTCCTTACCCATTACAAGACCGCCGACGCTGGCATCAAGTACTTGCAGCTCTTGCAGGAGATTGCCAATCGGGACATCACCACGCTCTATATCGATCTCGATGACATTTATGCTTACCAGGAAACACAGATCTTGAGTCTGGGGACCGACTTGGTGGCCCAGATCTTGAAAAATGCGTACCACTACCTCGAGTTGTTCAGTGCGGTGGTGGACGAGTTGATGCCAGAGCCCACCAAGGACATTTCGTACAAGGACGATGTGTTGGACGTGATCTTGCACCAGCGGAAGTTGCGAAACATGCGTGCGGCACAGGAGTCGGCGGAGGAAATGGATCAGTTGCGCAGTGGACTCAGCCAGGCGCCCGAGTCACAGGCAGGGGAGGCGGTGGCCGACAACTTGTTCCCGTCCAAGTTGACCCGCCGCTACCACTTGTACTTCAAGCCATTGCTGGGCGCCAAGAAGGCGTTGGCGGTGCGTGAGGTCAAGGGCTCGCACGTGGGCAAGTACATCACCGTGCGGGGCATTGTGACCCGGGTGCTGGACGTGAAGCCGTCGGTGTTGGTCAATGCGTACACATGCGACAAGTGCGGCTACGAGATCTTCCAGGAGGTCAACTCCAAGGTGTTTCTGCCCTTGACCGAGTGCACGTCGCCCGTGTGCAAGACCGACAACCAGCGGGGCCAGTTGTTCATGTCCACGCGGGCGTCTCGGTTTCTGCTGTTCCAAGAGGTGAAGATCCAGGAGCTGGCGAACCAGGTGCCGGTGGGCCACATTCCGCGCACCATGACCATGCACGTGAATGGCGACTTGGTGCGGAGCATGAACCCGGGTGACATTGTGGATGCCGCGGGCATCTTCTTGCCGTCGCCTTACACCGGGTTCCGGGCGTTGCGTGCCGGTCTCTTGACGGAAACGTTCCTCGAGGTGCAATACGTGCGCCAGCACAAGAAGCAGTACGAGCTGCTCGAGATGAGCGCCGAGGACCGCGAGCGCGTGGAGCAGTTGCACCGCGAGGGCGGCATCTACCACCGGTTGGCGCAGTCGATCGCGCCGGAGATCTTTGGCCACTCGGACGTGAAGAAGATTTTGCTCTTGCTCTTGTGTGGCGGTGTGACCAAGGAAATGGGCGATGGCATGAGAATCCGTGGAGACATCAACGTGTGTCTCATGGGAGACCCGGGTGTGGCCAAGTCGCAGTTGCTCAAGTCCATCAACAAAATTGCGCCCCGCTCCGTGTACACCACCGGCCGGGGCTCGTCCGGGGTTGGTTTGACGGCGGCGGTGATGAGAGACCCGGTGACGGACGAGATGGTGCTTGAAGGCGGTGCGTTGGTTCTTGCCGATAACGGTATCTGCTGCATCGACGAGTTTGACAAGATGGAGGAGGGCGACCGGACCGCCATCCACGAGGTGATGGAGCAGCAGACCATCTCCATCTCCAAGGCCGGCATCAACACCACGTTGAACGCGCGCACCTCGATCTTGGCCGCGGCCAACCCGTTGTACGGCCGGTACAACCCTCGGCTCTCGCCGCACGAGAACATCAACTTGCCTGCGGCGCTCTTGTCGCGGTTTGATATCATGTACTTGATGCTCGACCAGGCGTCGGAGGCGGGCGACGAGCAGTTGGCCCGCCACGTGGCGTACGTGCACATGCACAACCGCCAGCCGGCGATGGACTTTGAGCCGCTCTCGCCGCAAACCATCCGTCACTACATCTCCGTGGCCAGAACCTACCGCCCGGTGGTGCCGAAGGAGGTGGGCGACTACGTGGTGCAGCTGTACATCAACATGCGCAAAGAGTCGCGCCGCAACGAGGGCTCGGTGCGCCACTTCGCGCCCATCACGCCGCGGACGTTGTTGGGAGTGTTGCGGTTGTCGCAAGCGTTGGCGCGGATCCGGTTTGACAATGTGGTGGCGCGGAACGACGTGGACGAGGCGTTGCGTCTTATTGCGCAGTCGAAGCTGTCGATGGAGGCGCGCGATGTGGAGCACGAGGACGCCACGTCGCTGATCATGAACCACATCCGGCAGTTTGCCATGGAGTCGGACTCTGCGGGCGTCAATGTGGCGGAGTTGCGCCTACGGATGTTGGCCAAGGGCTTCACGGCGGAGCAGTTGCAGCTGTGCGTGGACGAGTACCTGGCGCTTGGGTTGTTCCAGCTCACGGATGACGGCGAGACGTTGATGATTATTGGCTACGATGACATGGAGATGTAGACGATGTCTCCGATTTCCTCGGCCCGCGGGGCATATTTTGTTAGTGCTGTGCACCGATATTGTAATAGTATTCATATTTGGAAGTAGTGCTGTGCACCGATATTGTAATAGTATTCTTATTTGGAAGTAGTGGGGGTGCTGGTGGGTGCCGTTCGCTCGGTATCAGTAGTCCATTGAAGTAACGATCACGTCTATCACGTCGTCGGTTAATCTGTTGCCCACTGCTGAACAGCCTGCATCTTATCATCCAGTGCTCAGTGTATCAGCCAGTGTATCTGCCAGTGCTCAGTCAGTGCTCAGTCAGTGCTCAGTCAGTGTCTCAAATGGATCGGTTCCCTCCAGACCGGTTCCAGCCCCCTCTTCGGCGGTCATCGCAGGCGGTGGCAATGTCCAGAGTGGCACCGCAAAGCACTATGGAGTCGGACTCGCTGGCCCCCGACTCGAATCTCGAGCCCACCGCATTGGACGGGCTCATTGGCAAATACGAGAGGTTGCCGTTCACCCGTGTACTCGCCAACGAGGCGCTGGTGGCACGCGACCACATGGCCAACGAGCGGACGTTTTTGGCCTGGATCAGGACCGGCTTTGTGGTGATGTCCATGGGGGTGGTGTTCACGCAGATGTACATGATCCAGATCCGGGCCACGCAGGTTGTGGACGACGGCAGCCGGCACGAGCTTTCGTTGCGGAGCCTCCGGGCGTTTGAGGTGCTTGGCATGCCGCTTACTGTGCTCACGGGGGTGTTTTCCGTGGGGACGTTGGTGTTTGGGTATGTGAGGTACTTGACGGTGCAGAGTGCGCTCCAGCGCAACGTGTTTCCTCCGACGCGGGTGATTGCCCTGGTGACGTTTTTGTTTACTGCGGTGATTGTGGTGGTGGTGATGGCGGCGGATATCAAGGCGCTGGGGGGTTGAGTCGGAAGAACCACCAAGACAAGACAAGACAAGACAAGACAAGACAAGACGAGACAAGACAAGACAAGACGAGACAAGACAAGACAAGACGAGACAAGACAAGACAAGACGAGACAAGACAAGATGAGACGAGACAAGACGAGAGAAGACCAGACCAGACAAGACAAGACAAGACCAAGAAATAAAACCCAAGAACCAGACCCAAGACCAAGAAGCCGGTCCCGGGAATCGAGATTGCCGCACCCAAAAGACGCCAATAGATGCCGGGGAATCTGAAAGTACATCAGAACTAACACTTGAGGAAGTTCAATACATCAGAACTCTTGAGGATGTCAATACATCAGAACTAATACGCTTGAGGATGTCAATACAGTCAGAATACCCAGAATACCCAGAATACAGTCAATCTGAAAGTAGCCAGTCTTAACCGCCACTGCAATTAGTACCCAGTAGGAAGCCTCCGTTGGCTCGTGCATCTTCCCCATACTTGGCGCCCCACAAAACCGGGAGCCGCACGACCTGCACTCGCGTTGTTGGAAGTCGCAATGTGTTTACTCACCCAACACAATGTCCGAATACGCCTCTTTGACTGTGGCCCAATTGAAGGAAAAATTGAAGGCCAAGGGCTTGGCCACCGACGGAAAAAAGGCCGACTTGGTGCTGCGCCTTGCCGAATCCGACTCGGGTGACGCCGCGGCCGAGCCGGAAGCCACAACAGAAGAACCGGCTGCCGCCGACGCCGAGCAGGCCCCAGTGGCGGCAGAAGAGGCCCAGACAGAAGCGCCTGCCGCCGAAGCCGCGGCCGAAGTGCCGGTGGAAGAAAAAAAACCGGAAAAGAAGCCTTTGGGCCCTGAGGAGAGAAAACAGTTGGCGGTTGACTTGTTGACGAAGAAGATCAAGAGAGCGGAAAAGTTTGGCGACGAGGCGCTGGCTCAGGCGGCCAGAAAGGACTTGGCGCGTGTGGAGAAGTTTGGAGTTGACGCGGGAACCGCTTTGGCCAAGGAGATTGGATACTTGGACCGCAGCATCAACGGCGAGCTTAAGACCGACAAGCAGCGCGTTTCGAAGAAGAAAAAGAACTAGAGGCATTGCCAATACAAGACGATTTCGATGGACTGTAGCTCGCTGAAGTGTGGATGCACCGAAGCACTCACGTTTCGGTATGTGAATGGTGAGGGAGTGGACCTAGGGTATGTGAATGGCGAGGGAGTGGACGTTTCTAGGTTATGTGACTGAGGTACTCTTTGATGGTTCCCAAAGTGAGCATGAAGTAGGTTATGCTCCCAAGGTCACCTTTGAATGGGGTTATTGTAATAAGATTAAACAACAAGAGTAATTGTTAGTCGCTGATTTCATACTAGTATTATGTATTAAAAGTGTCTTGGATTACTCGTCATTGTGGTTACGACACAGGAAGATAACTGGACAGAATATATCAGCTACTTTCGGGGGCAGCGATATCGCCTAGTTATACGGTGCGTAAGCTTAGAGCGTAAGCTTATAGATGAGTGGGAGTAAGAATGTGGGAGTGAGAAAGTGAGAAAGTGAGAAAGTGTGGGAGTGAGAAATTGTGGGAGTGAGAATGTGGGAGTGAGAATGTGGGAGTGAGAATGTGGGAGTGAGAATGTGGGAGTGAGAAATTGTGAGAAATTGTGGGAGAAAGTTCGACTGCCGTCACTGTAGCGCCGATGGAATTTGCTCCATTCGATAGTGCGGCGCATAACCGAAGCGTGGCATGCACCCGTACATCCCGCCCCAGCACAAAAGAGCCGTTGCATGGAACGGCTCTTGTCCCACCACTTTCTTTCGATGCCCAAACCGTACTACCAGGCATTGCCGCTGCATTTGCAGCCACTTCACTACGACGTGACCATCCGCGACATCTCCGCGGAAACGTACACCGGCGAGGTGGTGCTTGACCTCAATGTGCACCAAAACACCACCCAGTTGCACTTGCACCAGAGAGATTTGACCATTGGCGCCGTTTCCGCCACCGCAAACGCGCAAGAAGTGGCAGCCACGGTCGGAGGCCACAACGAGAAGCACGAGTCGTTTTTCATCGAGTTTGGCCGCGAGCTCGTGGCCAGCGAGTCTGTGCAAGTCAAGGTGGCGTTTTCCGGCCGCATCCAGACCAACATGGCCGGCTTCTACCGCTCGGAGTACGTGGATGCGGGCGAAACAAAGCACATGCTCTCCACGCAATTCGAGGCCACCGACGCCCGCAGAACTTTCCCGTGCATGGACGAGCCCGCGCTCAAGGCCACGTTCACGGTCCACCTCACGGTGGACTCCTCCTTGACGGTGTTGGGCAACATGCCCCTGGCGCACACGGACGTGCATGGCGCCACCAAGACCGTGACGTTCCAGCGCACGCCGAAGATGTCGACGTACCTCTTGGCGTGGGCCGTGGGCGAGTTTGAGTACGTGGAGAGCTTCACCCACGACACGTATGCCGACGGCAAGCCGTTGCCCGTGCGCATCTACACCACGCCCGGCTACACCAAGGACGCGCAGCTCGCGCTCGACGTGGCGCCGCGCATCATCGACTACTTCTCGCGCATTTTCCAGCTCCAGTACCCGTTGCCCAAGTTGGATCTCCTTGCGGTGCACGCCTTCTCGCACAACGCCATGGAGAACTGGGGGCTCGTCACGTACCGCAGCACGGCGCTTTTGTACTCGGAAACGGCGCTGGACCCCTCGTACAAGCAGAATGTGGCGTACGTGGTGGCGCACGAGCTTGCGCACCAGTGGTTTGGCAACTTGGTCACGATGCAGTGGTGGGACGAGTTGTGGCTCAACGAGGGCTTTGCCACGTGGGTGGGCTACGCGGCCGTGGACCACCTCTTCCCCGAGTGGGACATCTTCTCCGGCTTCGTGTCCACGTCGTTGCAGAACGCGCTCCAGTTGGACGGGTTGCGCAACTCCCACCCGATCAAGGTGCCGGTGGTGGACGCGTTGGACATTGACCAGCTCTTTGACGCCATCTCGTACCTCAAGGGCGCGTCCACCATCCGCATGCTCTCGCACCACTTGTCGCAGGACGTTTTCCTCCGCGGCGTGGCGCGGTACTTGAACACGCACCAGTTCGGCAACGCCACGTCCGCAGACCTCTGGCACGCGATCGCGGAGGTGTCCGGCCGGCCCGTGGCCACCATGATGGAGGAATGGATCTCGCGCATCGGGTTCCCTGTTCTCTCGGTGGAGCAGCAAGGGTCGGACTTGGTGGTGGCGCAGCTGCGGTTTCTCAACGGCGGCGGCGTGCGGCCCGACGAAGACGAAACCACGTGGTGGGTGCCCTTGGACGCGCAAGGGTCGCATGCGGTGGCGGGCGAGTTGCACGCCAAGACCCTCACGGTGCCCGGCGTGCCTGGCGGCTTCTTCAAGCTCAACGGCGACACCGCGGGCGTGTTCCGCGTCAACTACGCCCCCGCCATCTTGAACGCGCACATTCTCCCGTACTTTGGCGAGCTTTCCATCAAGGACAAGGTGGGCGTGGTGGCGGACGTGGCCGCGATTGCGGTTTCGGGCGACCGCCACACGTCGTCCACCACGTTCTTGGACTTGGTGCGGCTGGTTGTCGCGCGCAACCACATTGGCGACTCGTACGTGGTATGGCTCGAGGTGTGCACGAGGCTCGAGCACTTCCAGACCACCTTCAGCGGGCCCGACGCCGAGTTGACGGCCCAGGTGGCGGCGTTCTGCCGCTCCGTGTACCGCGACTTGGCGGTGCGCATGGTGACGGAGCAGGTGGATGCGCTGGACTTTTTGAAGAACAAGTTGCGGGCGCACATTCTCCGGGTGGCGGCGACGGCAGGCATTCCGGAGGTGGACGCCTACGCCGCGGCGCTTTTCGCCCACTGGAAGGCCACCAAGCAGATGGACCCTGCGTTGCGGCTGTTTGTGTTTAGCAACGTGGTTTCCGCGGCCACGGTGTCGGAGGCGGACTTTGAGGCGATCTTGGGCGAGGTGACGCAGCCCACGTCGTTGGACTCGCGCGAGATCGCGTTGGGCGCGTTGGGCCACGTGCGGGAGCCGGTGCTTGCGGCGCGGTTGGTGGGCTACTTGGCGGACGAGTCGGTGGTGCCGGTGATGGACGCGCACTTTTTGGGGGTGGCCTTGTCGAAGAACGTGGCGGTGCGGGACCAGTTCTGGCGGTTTTTCAAGGCCAACTACGGCCGGTTGCACCAGTTGATGTCGACCAACATGGTGGTGTTGGACCGGTTTGTGAAGGTGACGTTGAAGAACTTCCAGTCGATGGCGATGAAGCGCGAGGTGGAGGCGCACTTTGCCGACAAGGACACGCATGGGTTCGAGCGGGCCTTGTCGCAGGTGCTTGACCAGGTGGAAATCAACGCGGCGTGGTACGAGCGCGACCACGAGTCGGTGAAGCGGTGGATGGGTGCGAACGGATTCCAGTGATTCCGAGTGCAGTCGGTGAGCAACACTAGTGACTGAGTGACTGAGCAACACTAGTGACTGAAGTGACTGAGTGACTGGAGTGACTGAAGTGACTGAGTGACTGGAGTGACTGAGTGACTGAAGTGACTGAGTGACTGAAGTGACTGAGTGACTGAAGTGACTGAAGTGACTGAGTGACAGAAGTGACTGGAGTGACTGAAGTGACTGAAGTGACTGGAGTGACTGAAGTGACTGGAGTGACTGGAGTGACTGAAGTGACTGAAGTGACTGAAGTGACTGAAGTGACTGATACAAGTGAACAAGTGACTGATACAAGCGTGATACAAGTGAGAGACTGTGGTAGTGACTGTGGTAGTGACTGTGGTAGTGAATACACGACGGATCCGTCACCCATACATTCTCCTATGTACCTAAGCGTCCACCTTGCTCTCGTGGGTGGTGGCATATCTGCCCGAAGGGTCCGCGTGGCAGCCCCACTCGGCCTTCGGAATCCATCTCATGACAGTGGAAGCCGCGGCCTTGGAGCCGTGGAACATGTCGTCGAACTTGCATCTGTACCAGTACGCCTCCTTGGTGGTGGGGATGTCGTCGCCCCACTCCGGCTTGGGGTTGGCCAACTCCTCGTCGGACACGGCGGCCTCGGCCGCGTCCTTCAAGCCGTCGATCCACGAGTAGCCCACGCCGTCGGAGAACTGCTCCTTCTGTCTCCACAAGATCTCCTGCGGCAAGTAGGGCTCGGCCGCAGGGTCGTCGGAGGTGTCGAACGCTTTTCTCAAGATGTACTTCTCGATCTTGCCCTCGGCCGGCTTGATCAACTTGTCGGCGGGGTCGATGTTCATACAGGTCTCGAGGAACTGCTTGTCCAAGAACGGCACGCGGGCCTCCAAGCCCCAGGCCATGGTGGACTTGTTGGCTCTAAGGCAGTCGGCATAGTGCAAGTTCTTGACCCGCTGCACGCACTCCTGGTGGAACTCGTCCGCCAGCGGCGCGTTGGCAAAGTACAAGTACCCGCCAAAGATCTCGTCCGAGCCTTCGCCCGACAAGACCATCTTGACGCCGCCGGCCTTGATCTTGCGCGACAAGAGGTACATGGGCGTGGACGCACGGATGGTGGTCACGTCGTACGTCTCCAACGTGTAGATCACGTCGTTCAACGCGTCCAAGCCCTCCTCCAACGTGAAGGTGTGCGAGTGGTGCACCGTGCCGATGAAGTGGGCCACCTTCTCCGCGGCAATCAAGTCGGGCGCGCCGGGCAAGCCGATGGCGAACGAGTGCAAGCGCGAGAAGCCGGCGGAGTGCAACGAGCCGCTGGCGTCGACGCCGGACAACTCCTTGTTGGCGTCGATGGGCTCGTTGGCGTGCGCCGCGGCCGCCTTCTTGGTTTCTCTGGCGGCGATGGCGGCGATGAGCGACGAGTCCAAGCCGCCGGACAACAACACGCCGTACGGCACCTCGGCCATCAATCTCTTTCTCACCGCCATCTCCAACGTCTCTCTGACCTTGGTGTAGTCCACCGGGGTGTGGGGGATCTTGGCGCCGTCCCACCACGTGGGGGTGAAGTAGCGGGTGATTTCGTCGGTGTTGGAGTCGTACACGTGGCCGGGCGGGAAGGCGAAGATCTCGTCGCACTCGTCCACGAGGCACTTCAACTCGGACGCAAAGTAGCGGGTTTCCGGGCTCTTGGACAGCTTGCCCATGTACAACGTCACCACGCCGATGGGGTCTCTGGCGGCGATGATGCGGTCGGTCTGCTTGTCGTACATGGCAAACGCAAACATGCCGTCCAAGTGCTTGGGCGCATCGATGCCGTACTTCTCCACCAACGGGATGATGGGCTCGCAGTCGGACAAGGACTTGTACTTGTATTGGTCGAGCTCTGCTCTTAACTGGATGTGGTTGTAGATCTCGCCGTTGACGGTCAAGGCGTATCTCTCGTCGGGGGAGATGATGGGTTGCGCGCCGGAGTCCAAGCCGACAATGGCCAATCTCTCGTGCACCAAGATGGTGTTGTTGACCACGACATTTCCGGACCAGTCGGGGCCTCTGTGTCTGATTCTTTTGGAGTACTGCAAAGCCTTGGGCTTGAACAGGTCGATGTCGGGCTGTCTGAACGAAGCGAAAATACCACACATGATGCTGGGGGGGTGGTGGTAGGGAGGAAAGCGGTGGGTTTTATGGAGGCGGACGAAAAATTCGCTACCCTCGGAACTGGATGGGAAAAAGAGTCATTGCCGCGGGCCGGGGGTAAGCGTGCGCGGGCGCCGTTGGCCGGGGGTAGGGTGCGCGAGCGCCGTGGGCCGGGGGTGCGTGCGCGCCACCATTTACGACCACGATTCCATGGCCCCGCCACTTCCGAGGGGCGCGCCGTTACATCCGGGGACGCACCGTGGTGACTCAAATACACCGCTGTCGCGCCAGTATGTCCGATCCCGTCGGGCTTCCCGATTTGGAACATTTCCGCCGCTGACGCCTCGGCTACTACTGTCTAAGATTTGCACCATTGTATGCTGGAATTAAATTGGCTGGCGTATTTATTGGCGGAATTAGTTATTGGCGGAAATAGTTATTGGCTGGCACAGTTATTGGATACCAGTTATTGGCTACCAGTTATTGGCTAGTTATTCGCTACCAGTTATTGGCTACCAATTATTGTCTACCAGTTATTGTCTACCAGTTATTGTCTACCAATTATTGTCTACCAATTATTGTCTACCAGTTATTGTCTACCAGTTATTGGCCACCAGTTATGGCGCTTGCGGCATTAGTGTATTGGCACTTGCGTCATTGACTATGTATTTGAGCCCCGCACGCCAGTGGCAAGCCTCCCGCACTTTATTGTCAAACCGCCACACATGAACACCACACATGGCGCTTCCCAAATTAGCCGCAGAGTTGAACAGCTTGTTCGAAAACGCACAATACAGTGCATGCCAGAACTTGCTCCCTCCGTTGAAATTGGAGTTGATCCAGCACAACTTGCTCGTGCCATTGCCTTCCAACACCCAGAGCCAGGACCAGGTGAATGACTTGAAAAACGCCGAGCGGATCTTGGAAATCGGCGCTCTCTCGTCGCTTTTGGACCACAGCTATGTTGCGTTCGAGAACACCATCGCCTCGTTGAAGCCGTTTTACGCGTGCGCCAAGTTGCACGCGCCCAAAGAGGCCAACAACGAGGCCACCAAAGTCACAGCGCTCTACTTGCTCTATTTGCTATCACAGGGCCATCTCTCCAAGTTCCACCTTGAGTTGGAGACGATCTACAACTCGCCGCTCGTGAACGTGGAGAAGGACGCGTTCTTGTCGTTCCCCATCGAGTTGGAGCGCAACATGATGGAGGGCAACTACCTCAAGATATGGAAGTTGTTGCAGGAGGAGTCCGCGCTTCCGTGCGCCGAGTTCGAGCACTTCCGGTCCACTTTGGTCAACACGTTGCGCCACGAGATCGCCAAGTCCATCGAGAAGACAAACTCCAGTATCCCCATCACCAACTGCAAGACGTTGATGCACTTTGGCCACGAGCACCTGGACCTGGCGTTTGAGGAGATGTTGAAGGACCAGATGGACGTGGACAGCTGGGTGTTCAAGGACGGCGTCATTTACTTTGCCTCCGTTGCTGCGGACGAGTCGGGTGCGTTGGACAAGTCGCAGGCCGTGCACAACTTGTTGAACTACGCGGAGCAGATTGAATCCATTGTATAGTATGCGCGTGCAAGTACGAAGAACCGACGGCGCTGCCTACTCAAGCGAGTCGTAGAATCCCTTGTAGGCGCCGTCCAAATCCGCCAAAAAGCTCTCGCTGTCCTCTGCCGAAAGCTGCGCTTCCCCCAAGTTGTTGAGCTTAATCAACCACCCCACGAGCTTGGACTTGCCCACAAAGTCGATGGGGCTGCTGGCGTCGTCTTCCCGCGTCACCAAGTCGTTCAAAGATATGACCAAATTGCTCAAAAGCGGGTGGAGCTGGTCTTTGGTGTTGAAGTTCAACTTGAGCGCGTCCATGAGTGTGATGAAGTTGCCTGTGGCTTCAGCCACTAGGCGGGCACTTGCCGACGCCGCCGTGGTGGCGGTTTGCGGAGTGGGGTGGCTGGAACTGCCCACCACTGTGTGCAAGTGTTCGATTGTGGCGGGAATGCCCGACTCAAGCCGGTCGGCCCCCAACGGCACATTCACCCGAAGCCGTTCTTGAAGCACCGACATGAGGTTGGAGCACTCCAGATCCACTCCGGGCAAGATCTCAAGGAGAACACTGCGGTGCGACGGGCTCTTGCCAAACGTCTGCACAAGAGTATGGTACTGGTTGATGAGCCTGATGACAGTGGAGGTGTATTTTTCCTTATCGGTGATGTAGTCCTTGAGAAACGACTTCTCAATCACCTGTAGTGCAGTTGCGATGGAATATATCTCGCACACTGCGTCGTAGACGGCCCTGTGGATGGCGGAGGTCAAAAGGGAGGTGCGGGAAATCTCCTCGTGGAAGTTGCTACCGCTTCCTGCGGGAGTATATGACGATGCTGACGTGGGGGCGTATGCGGGAGGAGTAGACATGGCGTATGAGATATGCAGACGCATGTAGCTTTGTTGCGGTGTGCGCGAGCCTCACCACTTACTGTAACCTCCTCTCACCACTTACTGTAACCTCCTCTCACCTCCTCTCACCTCCTCTTACACAGATTTGATTGGCGATATCGCCCGTACTGCTTGACTCATAATGGTTGAACCGTCGACAGTACAATTATCTGGCCAGTCCTACTTCGGATCGAAATTATTAATCTATATGCATTGTGGACCCCGTGCGTCCAGCATCTTCCATGTTGTAACCTAATTCCTGTAATGCCGATCTAGTATAGGGAATCACGCTAGGCGGCGCACAGAACAAATGCAAGATGCGTTGAGCCGTGTCTTGGTTCTGCTCATACGCTAGTTCATTCACCCTTTCTCTCCCGAAGATTTCCCGTGCCAATTGGCACTCCTCTCGAATTAGCTGGAGAAGGTACCCACAGCTAGCCATGTTGAAAGGAGACACGGTAATGGGAATGGAAAACTCAATGTTGCGGCCATGGGTCACTTTTACCTTCACCAGCACCTCGTGGCGAAGCGTGAACAACTTCCCCACGGTGGAAAAGCTTTGCATGTTCGTCACTGGGATCCCCACCGCAGCTGTGGAATGGGTTTTGAACCGAATGAAAGACGCCGTTGCCGTGGTCACTGGCGCCTCGCTAAATGAATACGAGCCGTCGCACACAGAGAGCCAGTCATTCTTATACGGTAGAGAAAGCCCTATTCGTTCAGTGATACCTTCGGTGGTGAGATCGAGTTTGTATTCTTTCGAAAACGTCGCAAGTTGCCTTTCCTTGTGCGTTGGAAGGCCGCCGTCAAAGCACTCGAGGATTTCATTCAAGCTCACCGTAATATACTTTAGCCCGAGCGCTTTGGTGCGCTTGTTGAGCATGCGGTTGGCGCATATGTGGAGCACCACCGATAGTTCATCCTGCGGCCCGATGCAAGTAACAGGAATGGTGGGGTGAACCACAGTGTGTTTATCGGCAGATAGGTGGGTTTCCCTGACAGCCTCGGAAAACTGCCGATATAGGGGAAGTGCATCGAACGACTGGATCGGAATGTCAAATGCAGACGCAAACAGTAATTCGGTTGCAGCAGAGGACCCACCCGAGAGCTTCACCACAAGCTGGTGCACGCAAGACGCATCCCACGTGGGCGTGAAAAAACTTGGCACCACATCGTGAGGCAACGGAACCAATATGGGGATATCTAGCCCCAACATCTCCACGTCAAACTGGCCCACCGGAGGCATGTACACAATATGTTCCGGGGTGAGTTTGAAGTCCTTGAACACGGACGAGCTGCCTAGCTTCGAAGGAACTGACACCCGTTGGTGTGTTCTGAGAGAAATGCTCACTGATCTGCATCGGAAGGGCAATCCCGTAGCGGATCGAATTTCGATTGTGGTTTCGATCCGAGGCTATTGTTAGAATACAGCACGATTACACGACGATTCCAAAACACATACTATAGAGTGGGCCACCCCGGGACTTCCGCGCACGATGCTTATGCCATCGTGCCGTAGGTCGATGTAAACGGGGCAATCTTGCTTGGGGGGCATTAGCGTATTCAAGTAGGTTGAGGTTGGTTTGCCCCATTTCTTGATGCACAACGCGCGCGCATGCGGCGTCCTGTTCCGGTGCGGTTGCAGGAGGTGCGGCCGCATTCGCATGAAGACACCGCACCTTAGACACCGTAGACACCGCAGCTTAACCCCGCAGCTTAGACACCGTAGACACCGACTGCTAAATTCGCTTGACAATTCCTTAAGAGACCGCAGACACCCTGCTGTTACGCCACATATGGAATGACTGCGTATGCGACGGTGTAGTCGTCGAACTTGGATCGGTAGTAGCGAAGCGACTCCAAGCCGCTAACAGTGAGATTGACCGCCACAAACATGGCAGCTGCACAGAATGCCACCGACACCCGCTGCACAGGCCAGCTCCACGACGCACACGCAACTGCAACGTAAATGGCAATTTCGTCGCTGTAGTGTGCGCAGGCCACGGCGCCGAACATGCGGAACGTTGGCATCGAATATTTGACAAGCCGGGCAAGGTGCTGGTGGTTCTGGAATTGGTCTACAGAGAAGAGCGCAAATGCAAGCAAGACAATCGCGTGCCGAACACCGACCTTGGCCGCACTTGGCTGCAAAAGCCCGCACCAGCAGTTGGCCGCCACACATGCATAGAATAGAATGCCCACTGCGTAATGTGACACGTGGATTCGCGACCGCAGCCCCCACTGCGTCAATGCAATGCTTTCTGCGCCTCTTCTCGTTGCCTGTATCGTCAACATAAGCCACACCACCCCCGCCTGCGAGGTGAAGCCGTGGTTGGCCGCATACGGGAGCTGCGCCCACTGAAGCAACATAAACAACACATAGAAGTGGGAGAACCATTTCTTGGGCACAGTAAGCCGGGCCAAAATTTGCACACTGCGGTCCAACACGGAAGAGCTGGGCTGTGCCCGCGGGGTCACCTTGCCATATGCGAGGAGCTGGTTAAGAGGAGCAAATAGCTTCACGCAGAGCACTGCCAAAGATGCAGTCACAAAGTATGAGGAGACAAGGAGCGGCACATTCATGGCGGAGGCGGTAGGGTTTGCCGTAGCAGTGGAAACCTAGTGGACTGATGCAGCTGAAACCTGCGGAACGTCTCAATCGCAGGTGGTATATACACCCCTCGGACTCACTAGCACACCCAACAATGTACCGTCCAATGTACCACGTACTACAGGCTACAGTTCGATTTCCGCTATTAGTACATTATTAATTACATTCCCAGGAACACCGTTTAACGGCCGACATACTTCTTCTCAAAGTGTCTAGCGACATTGAAACCAATGAAGGAGAATGAGCACGCAAGTTCGAAACCAATATCACCACCATAGGATCCAATCTTCTTCGCGATCACACCGGCGTACCAGACCTGGTCCATGCCAAGCACAACACCTGCGGCACCGCAGCAGAAACCGAAAACACCTGCATAGCCAACAGGGTAGGAGGTCTTGAGGTGGAAGTTCTCATAGTCGTACGCAGAGAACTTACCCTTGTTCCAGATGAAGTGCTCAGAGCAGCCCATGGTGATGTAAATAGACAAGTAGTAACCAATCAAGTTCATGAAGTTGTCCATCACGTCCGCAAACTTGTAGTAAGCTGGAATACAGATAGCCAAGGTGACAAAGTTACCAACGATGGTCCAGAAGATTCTTGGGATCTTTGCCAACTGAGACCAAGCAGCTTGACCAGACAAACCAATAGAGTACATGTTTGGAATGTTGTTGGCAACAGTGGACATGGCAAGAATGACACACAAGAACTCACCGAATCCATGCAAAGAGTCCTCCACAAGAATGGCGTAGACCAAACCACCAATAGACTCGTTTTCGTACAATTCGGCCCATCTGGCGTTAGTCAACGTACCGGTGGCACAAGCAGCTCCCAAAATCAAAGTGAAGATCAATGGGAACAACAAACCAAGCAAAATACCAAAGAAAACACGAACGCAGTTGGCGTCTCTTGGCTGGTAGACAGTGTAGTCAGAGGCGTAAGTGGTCCAACCGGCAGCAAAGCCGAAAATGGTACCACCGAAGGACAAGACGTTACCGGCAGTGGTCTCGCCACCAACAGTCGTGCCCCAGGTGAAAGTCTTGGCCATGGCCATACGAGCAATGATGGCAATAAAGGCAGCCAAGTTAGGAATCCAGGACCACTTTTCGTAGGCGTGGATGATGTCGTAACCGAAGAAAGTAACCAAAATGGTACTGAGGATCAAGATCAAACATCCAGCCCATGGAGGACACTTTCCACCGTTGATAATGTGCAACAATTGGGCAGAGGCCATAATGTTGACCGCACCCCAACCGACACAAGCCACCATGTTAATAGCAGCGAAAATTCTCATACCGTAGTCACCCATGAGAAATTTAGACAAGATGATTTGTCTGAGACCCAACTTCACACCAAAAATGGAGAAAAAGGCAACGGGCAAGGCACCCAAGATACTGAAAAAGATGATGCACATGATCGATTGGAACATGGACAAGCCGTAAACGGTGATACCCAAAGCTCCAAGAGAAAACGAAGCAATCACCATGTTGGCAGACAACCACATGGTAGCGGCGTTAGTGATGGAAGCATCGACCTTCTCCTCGTCAGTCACCAACTCAATACCCTTGGTCTCAGCATTCATCTTGCTAGCGATTCTGTCGAAAAAGCTCATCCCCACGATGGAGGTGTCAGCATTTCCGGAATCTTCCAAAGACTTCTCAAATGACTCAGCAGAGACTCTCTTTTTTGTCTCGCCAGAGGCGATGATTTTTTCCTGATCAGACATCGTGATGAAAAAGAGAGCAAAATGAACACGCCGGCCAAACCCAGCGCATCACAATCAACTTATACCGCGCAATTTTTTCGGCCCTACATGGAAAGATAAGCGGCTTCGTCTTCCGACTTCAATTTCTGCATCGGGTGCAGATGCGTCAGCGCGCCATGTGCCGGACACCGGCGTAATCCCGGTATGACCTTCTGCATACAACCAGGGCCGTCCCGTTTGCGTTTCTATCATTGGTTACGCGCATCAATATCGCCTCACCCATTTTCGTTGCGCGCGGCGAAGCCGCGGGTCATGCAGCCGTTAATCCCCCATCCGCGTCGGGGCTGCCGCCTTATCTGAAAAAAGAAACGGGTCCACTTCTCCTCCAGCAATAGAGGCGGTCGCCTCCACACTATTATGCAGTTATTAACTCGAGAAACTGCCACCAGGGGAGCCGTCGGGCGAGGGAAGGCCGCGGGTTAGGAACGGAAACTGCCGTCGGGCCATCTCGCGCGCGTGCATATTTCACTGACTCGGGAGAATTTGGAAATTGCAATCGGGGACGCAGTCAGTAATAATCAGCGGCCTTTTCGAATTAGCCAATATGCGACTTTGGCGTTTACGGGCGCCCAGTCACGGCTTTGAATGACCGAAAGACAATGGGCACCCAAAACGGAGGCTGGGGCAGTACGGATGGCCGAAACGATGAAGCTAGTATTTCTTTTTCGAGGTGTGGCACTGCCTATCTCCAGCGTTAGATAAGAAGGGCGGGGAAGAAACGCCTCGCTTGAAGAGGGAATTTCAAGTGGAAGGAACGCGGACGAAGCAGCGCAAGTCATTTGGACGGTGGGTATTGTGATATGGTAGGGTTTGTGATATTGTAGGGTTTGGTTTTGTAGGGTTTAGTTTTGTAGGGTTTGGTTTTGTAGGGTTTGGTTTTGCGGGTTTGGTTTTGCGGGTGGCCGTTGGCCCGTTACTTTGCTCGACCGTTTCCAGATGCCCGATTGAGAATTTAGATACCCCATACTTTTCGTTATCTCCTCGCCTCGCTTTGGGTGGGTGGCACTCGCAAATGCCGTATAGATTCTTACAAATTCGATTGAAGCTTCGACTATTCCGTATAGGTTCGAGCCGTCGATTCGAGTCAGATAGATCGAGTCAGATTGATAGATCGAGTTAGATCGAGTTAGATTGAGCTAGATCGAGTCAGATCGAGTTAGATTGAGCCATACATTGAGTTTTAAAATTTGACCCATCAATTCGAGCCAGCCGATCCAGTTCGATCATCATATCGAGCCAGTTCGACCTAATCGAGCGTAGGCCACGGGGCCTCAACCCTCCATTGCATATATTGTGAATATTCATTCGAATAAAAGAGCCGATTCCGCCGCCGACCAAGACATATCGACGCTGTCAGGACTGGGCGTGCGGGAATGCACCAACATGGTCTACAGTCATGCTCCAAGTAGTCTTAAAGGCTTCTGCAAAGTACACATTTTAACAACATTAGGACACGTTCCAAGCGATCCACGCTTACTTGGTACCGAAATAAATACCCAAAATAAGGGCAAGAATCACAATGATGATGACAACGATCAAGAAGCACCACAACTTCTTCCGGCGCGCCTTCTTGGCCGACACCACCGCCTTCTGGGTGTGGCCCACGCCCTGCTCAATGTCGTGCTGCGCGTCCGCCACCTGCTGCTCGATCTGCTGGATGGGCTGGTCCTGCTCCACCACCAACTCCTCCATATCGTGGAACAACTGCGTCAACTCCGCCATGGTCTTCTCCAACTTCAACAACTCGCGGTGGCGCACTTGCACCTCGTTCAACACGGTGCGCGCCTCGCCGCGGCGGTTCAGCTGCATCAACGCCTGCTGGAAGATCTGCTGGTTGGCGCTGCCGTCCTCCACCACCGCACGCACCTCCTCGTCCGTGGCGTCCGGCTTGACAATGCGGTACTGTCTCTCCGCCTGGAGGCGGGTCTGCTCGCGGTTATTGCTCTCGGTCAACCGGAACTTCTGGATGAGCTCCAAGAACTTGTTGCGCGCGCTCTCCGCCTGGTCCATCTTCTGCTGGTTGCCCAGCTGCACCGCCTGGGTCTGGGCGTTCTTGATGCGCGACTTCAACTCGCTCTGCAAGCTCAGCGCCTCCAAGACCAACGCGTCGATCTGCTTGGCCGCGTACTCGGCCTCGTCGTCGGTCAAGTCCAAGTCCTGGAGGTGCGCCCGCTGCTTGTTGGCCACAAGTTCCACCAAGCCGCTGTAGTTGTCCAACTGGGCGTTGATGTCCTGGATCTCGTTCATGAAGGCAACGAAGTCGTCCTCGCTGCCGTATTTGTACGAGCTTAATTCGTACGACCCGTTATTGTGGCCATTTCCGTAGTAGGGGTTGCTCATGGGGGCGGTGGTTGAGTGAGAAGGAATCGTGGGCACAAAAAAACATCACCGCTGGCTCTTGTGTGCAGGACACACACGGCCGCCCCCCTCACACGGCCGCGTGCTGGGGCGAGGCGGGCGGCGCCTGGGGCGGCGCCGGCTCGGTGCGCGCGGGCAGTTGGGTTGTTGTCTTTGTTGCCGTGGGCGGCGGTGGGGCGGCGGGCGGTGTTCTATCTTTAGATTGCGCGGCGCCATACGACGGGCGCAGTTCCTGCGTGCGCCGCCCATGACGTTTCAGCGGCGCGCGCCGCCCAGGGTCCGCCGCCCAAATTCCGCCGCCCAAAGACCGCGCGCCAAAATCCGCCGCCCAAAGACCACGCGCCAAAATCCGCCTGGGGTCCGCCGCCTGGGATTCTCCGCCCAAGGTTTCCGCGCGCGCCAAAATCCGCCTGGGGTCCGCCGCCCGCCCAAAGATTCCCAAGTTCCAAGTTCCAAGTTCCAAGTTCCAAGTTCCCAAGTTCCCAAGTTCCCAAGTTCCCAAGTTCCCAAGTTCCCAAGTTCCCAAGTTCCCAAGTTCCCAAGTTCCCCCACTACCCGTCATCCCGCTCTGCCGACCCTCCCGTTCGCTGCATCTTCGGCCGCGCGTGCGTCGCACTGCGTAGCGCGTCGCGCACTGCAAACCCGACACCTTCCACACCGCCCGCAGTACACATTGCATGTCAAGCCTTCCTCCCGCCGCCCACCAAGCTGCAGGCCACGGCGGCTGCCTCGCAGACGGCCCCATTTTCGTCAAGCCTTCGTCGCCCCAAGAAATCGACTTCTACTCCCAAATGGCGCCGCACGCCCACCTCCACGAACCCGCATCGCACCTCTCCCACTGGATGCCCACCTTCATGGGCCTTCTATCGCTGCAGTCCGACCACCTGCCGTACCTTGTGCTTCAGAACCTTTACCACGGCATGTCCCGGCCCTGCGTGCTAGATATCAAGCTCGGGGCGGTGTTGGTGGACGAAACCGTGTCGGCGGAAAAACGCGCCCGCATGGCCCGCGTCAGTGCCGACACCACCAGCGGCCTGTTGCACTTTCGCCTATGTGGCATGAAGGTGTTTGCTCTGCAGCGGCCGTCGCTGCTTCCAGAACTAGCAGATAGCATCTCTGAAGAGCCGGTGCCGGGCGGACTGTACTATTCGTTCGACAAGACATTTGGTCGCCGCCTAACTTCCGCGACCGTCACTGCGGGCGTAGACGCTTTCTTTGGTGCTTTCCCGTATAAGCAGTGGCTCTACACCCGCTTTCACCAACGGTTGCAGCTATTGTATAACTGTTTGTTGGACCTGGAGGTGCGCATCAAGTCGGGTCTGTTGTTGTTCTTGTACGATGCGGATCCAAGCAGGTGGGAGCATTTGACCGAAGAATCATACTATGAGGCTGACCCACTTCTAGCGGACGATGAAGGTGAAGACGGTGACGGTGAAGACGATGACGGTGAAGACGATGACGGTGAAGGTGAAGAGGGTGAAGGTGAAGAGGGTGAAGGTGAAGAGGGTGAAGGTGAAGAGGGTGACGATGGTGAGAGTGAGGTGGAGGAAGGTCAGCATAAGTCTAGTAATTCCAAGAGCTCCCCTAGGGGACCTCTCAGCAGACTCCATCTCATTGATTTCGCCCATGCTAAATCCACCCCAGGAATGGGACCTGACGAAAACATCATCGTCGGCGTAGAGAATCTTCTACACGTCTTCTCGACGTTGATAGGTGACTAGTATTTATTAGTATGCTACAACAATTTGGTGATCTTACCGATAGCAATGGTCACACCTTGGTCTCTCAAGGTGAAACGACCCAATTGCTGGTAGTCGTTGTAAGTCTCAGCACACACGAGCTCTGGAACTTCCAACACCGCAATGATCTTCATTCCCTTCTTAGCAAAAGCAGGTGGCTTCTTGGACTTTCTGTTAGTTCCCTTCTCCAACTTGTGCTTCAACTCGACAAACTTAACCTCTTCAATCGCAGTATGCAAGTGCATCACACATGAGAAACCGTTGGACAAGATCGACTTCAACTCAACAATCGCAATTTGCGCCTCGAACCGAGTAACAGTCTTGACTGGGTTCTTAGGCGAAGTCAACACATAACCTTGTTGCACTTCTTCTTCTTCGACACCCTTGATCTTCAATCTGATTTGCTCTCCACTGTAGGCACCCTCACACTCCTGCTCAGTTTCATTGTAAATAGAAACGACTTCCACGGGAGTCTTGTTAGGCATCAACAACAATACAGCGTTCTTCTTGATGTGGCCAGACTCGACCTTACCTTCAACAATGGTACCCATGTCCTTCATCTTACCAGAGACTGGCAACATGAATGGTGCATTGATGTGACGACTACCAATCTTCATGTTGTCCAAGTACTCCAACAATGCAGGACCAGTGTACCATGGGCATACGTCAGATGGGATTCTTTCCTTCAAACCAGCTCCAGTGTAACCAGAGACTGGCATGAAAAGGATATCATCCTTGCTGTATCCAATACCCTTCAAGAAAAGACCCAACTTGGCAGTACAATCCTTGTAACGCTCCTCGGACCAGTTCACAGTAGCGTCGTCCATCTTGTTGACCACCACGATGATCTTGTTGACACCTTGGGTCTTGGCCAATAAAGCGTGTTCTCTGGTTTGGCCACCCTTCTCGAAACCGGTTTCGTATTCACCCTTTCTAGCAGAGATGACCAAGATACCCACATCGGCTTGCGAAGCGCCACCAATCATTTCAGAAACGTACATCTTGTGGCCCGGGGCATCCAAGATGGTGTATCTTCTCTTGTCGGTCTCGAAACAAGCCTTGCCCACTTCGATAGTCTTACCGTCGTTTCTTTCTTCCTTATTGGTGTCCATGACCCAAGACAAATACCAACCTTGTCTACCAGCGTCCTTAGCTTCTCTTTCGTACTTGTCAACGGTACGCTTGTCAACAGCGCCAGTCAAGTACAAAATATTACCACCCATAGTGGATTTACCGGCATCGACGTGACCCATGAAAATAATCGAAAGATGGTCCTTGCCACCGAACAAGTCCTTGACAACTTCTTCGTCGACCTCGTCCTCTTGCTCCTTGATCAATTGGTCCGATGTAATTCCTGGAGTGGATTCCCTGGAAGCTGTGCTCTTGGAAGAAGCCAATGCTTTGGCCTTGGCGACTGGTTTGGATGCAGGGGCTGGAGTGGCCTTCTTTGGCTCCTCCTTCTTTGGCTCCTCCTTCTTTGGCTCTTCCTTCTTTGGCTCCTCCTTCTTTGGTTCTTGCTTCGCCTCAGCCTTCACTTCAGCCTTAGGTTCTTCCTTCTTCTCGGCCTTTGGTTCCTCCTTCTTGATGGCCTTAGACGCATTGCCCAACTTGATTCCAGAAGAAGATGTCAACTTCAAAGTCTTCTTGGGCTTGTTCAAAGAAGCCAGAGCGGCCTGCTCTTTCTGATAGTCAGCCAAAGACATTCCTTGTACTGGTTGTGGCTGTGAGTTGTAGTTGTACTGGTTGCTGTACTGGTTGTACTGGTTGCTGTACTGGTTGTTGTACTGGTTGTTGTACTGGTTGTTGTACTGGTTGTTGTACTGGTTGCTGTACTGGTTGTTGTACTGGCCTTGATATTGACCCTGGTACTGTCCCTGGTATTGACCCTGGTATTGGTCTTGGTATTGGTTGTAGCCACCTTGTTGGTAGTTCTGGTATTGCTGGTAACCGCCTTGGGGCACGAACGACTGAGCCGCGTTAGGGTTAAAAGAACCCTGGTTGTTGATATTGGCATTGCCAAGGTCGTTGGCCAACTTATCTGGGTTGTACTGCTGGTTGTCCGACATTTTGTAGCGTTGGAATCACGATGGCACCGGTGGTCAAAATTTTCTTTTTCTCTGCTGTCGCGCTTGAAATCCGGGGTGTAGCACGTGGCCAATCACCAGTACCGGGGGTACTGACCTCGGCTGCAAAACTGCCTTCTGCCTTGCCGCCAGCTACTCCTTCTCTTTTGTTATGGCATTTTAGCCTAGAAACCGGATTTCTTTCCTGATGCTTTGGCTGGGAAGCACTAACTGATTCCCGATGAGGAGTGACCGCCTAATAATTTGGTCAAGGTAAAAATGTAAGAAATCCCAGCTGAGAGATGATTGGGGGGATAAATTTCCAAGCAGTAATACTTTTGTGAATTCCAGGTGTTACAGTCTTGGGATGGAAAACAGAAGTTGTGAGACAAACTGTAACCTGCCATTTGGGTACCTCTCTCGGCCGTCTTTTTTTCACAAATGCCCCCAGTGTTCATAAGTCATGTGCAGGTCGTGGCATTATTGTTTTGCCAACAGCCCTGGAGTCAGTTTTTCGACTGGAAAGAGCGGTGCAATATGATTGGGGAACATTTTGTGGTATGGGAGCTGGGGTTTGGATTATGGTAACGTGCTAGATGCAGTTCCCCCACAACAGGGACACAGGAGTATCCTGTCCTGTATCCACAGGTTGGGGTGAGTGGTTATCGAAATCCCACATCAGCAACCATAGAAATCTCCCACCATGCCCATATTCGGCGAGAAACCTTTTACTTCCATCACTGTCAAGATCAATCAGCTCTGTACCCCAAACAGAAATGCTGACTTGGAGGATGACTCAATTGAACTTTCTATGGAGAGCCTTCTTGAGCTTATCAAGATTCAACAATCCGGGGCGGTGGAGGCTGCGCGTGCCATAAGAAAGAAGATCAAATACGGATCCCCTGCATCTCTGCAGTTGCTTGCATTGAACCTCTTGGAGTTGCTTGTGCTCAATGGAGGTTCAAAGGTGGGCTCTGTTATTGCTTCCGACGAGAGGCTTAATGACCTCTTGAAGACCGTTATTTCAGGCCACGGCCGTTCGGGCTTAGGAGGAAGTTACGAGCCTGAAGTTGTCCAACGTGCTAGGGAATTGGCAGTTGGGTGGAGGTCTGAGTTCAAGGACTTGGATGGTTATAAAGGGTTCGCTAGTCTCTGGAGGTCCATTCCCAAGAAGACCAGCAGCCGCCTGCGCGCTACGAGCTCTGCCGGACACAGCTACCCCAACAGTGAAGGGGAGGAGGACCGCTCGTTCCACCCCTCTGAAGGGCATATTGCCCGTTTTGGAGATTGGGCTCTGCCTCCTCCTCCTCGGCCAAAGACTGCTTCGCCTTACGCCAGCGACGCGGATAAGCATAAGAAGAAAAAGAAAAAGAGAAGCAAGAAGGGTATTATGTACGCGGACGAGAGCTTCAAGATCCCTCAAATCAACTATAAGGTGGAGGCGCCTAAGATCCGCAATACCATCGCGGAGTGCCACACGCACACCACTGCGTTGAGCAACGCCCTTTTGGGACTTCCAGATGGCCCCGGCGTCTTGGACGACGCGAAAGTATCGGCGGAGTTTGAGAAATGCCGCAAGATTAGACGATCTGTTCTTCGGTACTTGCAGTTTGTTGGTGCGGGAGACAGTTCGGCCAAGTCAAAACAAGTGCAGGAGTTGGACGACGAGTTTTTGGGGAGTTTGATTGTGGCCAACGACCAGTTGGTGGAGGCGTTCAAGGCGTTTGACAAGAAGTGCGGCTACAGCGATGACAATCCTGCTCCTAACTACGATGATGAGGACGAAAGCGATGAGAGCTACTACTCCAGCGACGACTCGGACGACGAGGTGACGGAGGGGCTCAAGGACTTGCACGTGGAAGGCACCAGTGCCAGGTTGCAGGAGGCCACTCGCAGCCCCCCTCCCATTCCTGGCAAGCCTGCGGGTTTGAGAAACGATGGGCCGATTGTGCCCACGCACACCAATGGATCGTTGGACAGCGCCGATCCATTCGGCGACAGCCACGAGGTGAGCAAGTCGCTGTCTGTGTACTACTAGCATAGGCGGCCGTAATAGGCATTTCATCGGATTGGAGAGCCGCTGCGCCGGCTGGCTCCCTATCTGGGTAATTCAAACTAGTTATTTGAGCCCGCCGTTATCAACCGATTGTGCGACGGCCACTGTTGTCGGCGGTGTAGAAGTGAGGCGCCGCCGCAGGGGCAGCGCCGGTGTGCATACGAGGTAACGTGGGGAATCAACCACTCGCCCGGTTTAGGAAAACATCACCAATGGGCCCCAGTGCAAACGCCGCAAACACAGCCGCGCCCGGCGCGAGCGGCCCGGCCCGGCGCCAGGCCCCGGCACTGGCCGCGCCCTTCCGCCCGCGGTTCACAAACCCCGTCCCGCTACCGCCGGTTTCGGAATTCGCTCTCGACCACATTCTAGCCCACGCGGTGCCGCAGCAGTCGGAGCAGGTGGCCGCGGCGCTTCTCGATGTCAACACGCGGTACCAGGCGGACTTGCGGCGCGAGATCCGCCACGCTTTGACCGTGGAACAGAAAATCCAGTACTTGAACATCCGGGTCGCGAAGGTGGCCCAGAAGCAGCACAAGCGGATGCAGCAGAACACACGGCGGCTTTTGCGGCTTGGCAGCCAGAGGCGGGGCGCCGGCTCCATCCAGGCGGACGTTGCGGGCTTGGCCGAGGCCGCGGCCGAGGTCTCGGACATGGTATTTGGCCTCAGTGCGCGGATTGCGGCGCGGGGGCTTCGGCCGGACGAAACAAAGTATCCGCGGCTTGCGAAGTTGTTGGGGATGCGACATGGGGGTTTTCTGGGGGAGGAATCTGGGGAGCGTGGATCTGTCGCTCCTGCCATAGCAGAAACTCTGCCTGAAGGGGACACGGACCCAGACAGGGACACAGACAGGGACACAGACAGGGACACAGACAGGGACACCAGGAACACAGACAGGGACACCAGGAACACAGACAGGGACACTCCGCAACCTCCGGACCCTCCGCACACTCTACCCTCGCCAAACTCCCCCGACATGGACCCCGTACAGTTCGAGCTCCTCGTGGACACCAACATCGCCAAGTTCCGCCAGAAACAGGCGGCGCGGCGCCCCGCGCGCAACCCCATCCGGCTTCTCTACTCGCTGGCCGCGGCGCCGCTCGTGGCGCCGCAGGTGTCCGCGGTCTCGCCCTCCTCCGGCGTGAGCTCCTCCGGCGTGAGCTCCTCCGGCGTGAGCTCCTCCGGCGTCAACTCCGGCGTCAACTCGGCCGGCCTCGTGAGCTCGGTGGTGCCGTCGGCCAAAGCCGCGCCCACGGTGGTGGAAACGCCGCTGGTGTCGCTCCACAAGAAGCTCCGCATCTCGTCCAAGCCGCTGCTGCAGCAGTTCCGCGAGCTGGTGGCCCACGCGCTCGGCCTGGACAACGACGAGCTCTGGAGCTCCGGCGTGTACACCGAGTCCGACGACAACGACTCGTGGTCCAGCCTGCTGGACTCGGCCGGCTCTGCGGACGAAATGAGCCGCTTCTACGCCGCGTTGCAGCGCAAGTTGCGCGCCCAGCACCGCCGCACCTACCGCCACCGCCGCATGTCGCCGTCGCCCAAGCACCACCCGCTGCACCGCACGCTCCAGCCGAAAAAGTCGATTTTGAAGCGGGACCGCACGCCGGTGCGGCGCCCGCGCGACGTGCCGGCGCCGTACCGTGCCAGTCCGCGGGCGTCGTTTGTCAGTGCCGAGGCTGCGGGCATGTTTGTGCGGAGGGACGAGGGGGAGGACGAGGGGGAGGGGGAGGCAGAGGGGGAGGCAGAGGGGGACGAGAGTGACAGTGGGGTCAAGTCTGGGGGCCATGGGACGGGCGCCAGCGAGGAGACTCTTGCCAAGCTTCGCCAATTGCTACGATAGTGACTGGCTGACTGGATATGACTGGCTGACTGGCTGACTGGCTATGACTGGCTGACTGGCTATGACTGGCTGACTGGCCACTGACTGGCCACTGACTGGCTGACTGGCTACTGACTGGCTGACTGGCCACTGACTGGCTCTCAGTCTGTCTGACTACTGTCTTTCTGTCAGTCTGTCTGGCTTTCTGTCGGTCTATCCGTCGGTCTGTCGGTCTGTCCACCTGCCTGCTCTCTGTCGGTCTGTCGGTCTGACTGACTGGCTTTCTGTCTGCCTGCTGTCCGTCGCCGCTATTTATACACACCAGTCGTCGCATTCTATGTCCGTAGCTAAAACATCCACACGTAGAAACACGCGCCAAAAAACATGGCAAAGAACACCACCCACATGCGCCACGAAATGCCCGCGCGCCGGCTCATCACCACCATCCGGTTGTACGTGTTCTTCAACGTCACCTTGCCCCGCTCAAAGTTGTTGGTGATCTCGTCGTTGAGCTTCATCGACTTGTTGATCTCCGTCCCCATGCGCACGCCCAACGTCTTGAGCGCCGCCACCTTGTGGCTCATCAGGTCCATGTCGTCGTTGTTCTGGCTCTCGAGCGACAGCAAGAAGGCCTCGTTGTGTTTGGCGCTGGCGGCCGGCGCGGCGTCGTACGGCGAGCTCATGCGCTGCGGCGCGCGCGCCGCGCCCGGGCCCGCGCCGAAAAGTTGCGTGCGCACATCTCGCTGGTGCGCGCTGCCCGCGGTGGAGTAGCGCGAGTTCATTGCGGTTGTGGTGGGGCGCGCGGCGCGGTAGTAGGCGGCGCCCCGGCTGTGTGCAGGCGCGAGGGCACCTATGGCAAGTATGGGGAAGTGGGGGGAAGGAGGGAAGTGGAGGGAAGGAGGGAAGTGGAGGGAAGGGGAGGAAGTATGGAGGTGTGTAAGTATGGATTATGGATTATGGATTATGGAATGGATGACTACAAAGTGCAAGGATACAAGTGCTTACAAGTGAGTGATAGAAAACCAAGAACGAATACAGATAAGCAGAATGCGACCAGGTGATCGAATACAGATAAGCAGAATGCGACCAAGATCGAAGTAGAAGTCAAACAGTATACTAGGAAAGTCGCAAGTCAGTAGCGAACTTGAACACTGGGGTTCAACTTCTGTCACTGCCACGTCTCAGACAGGCCAGTCGCCTTTCGGAGGAACAAATGGCACCATTCAGTCCAGTCATGCACTCGGGCATCTCCACCCCGCTGGTGCAGCGTGGCGAAGGTAGAATGGGTTGGCTAAGCGCACTTGATTACAGGGTAGTATGGTGACTGGAACTTCTCCTCCACTCACTCACTCACTCACTCACTCACTCACTCACTCACTCACTCACTCACTCACTCACTCACTCACTCACTCACTCACTCACTCACTCACTCACTCAATTTCACACAATTTCACTCACACAATTGCACTCACAAAATTTCACTCATTCACTCACTCTCACAATTTCACTCTCACCCACTCAATTTCACCCACTCATTTTCACCACTCATTTTCACCCACTCATTTTCACCCACTCAATTTCTCACTCCTCTTGGCCGCACCTGCAGAACATTACTAATGATAGCGCACCATGTCCTCCGAAGCCCCCATGTCCTCCGAAGTCCCCCGGTCGCTCTCCAACGTCAAGCACGTGGTGCTCATTCTCTCCGGCAAAGGCGGCGTCGGCAAATCCTCCGTCACCACCCAGTTCGCCCTCACCCTCGCCGCCAAAGGGTTCCATGTCGGCGTCCTCGACATTGACTTGACCGGCCCGTCGTTGCCGCGCATGTTCGGCGTCGAAACAAAACAGGTGCGCCAGCTGCGCACCGGGTGGGTGCCGGTGGAGGTGGCCCCCGCGGGTTCCGGCCACGGCAGCGTGGCGCTCATGTCGCTCGGCTTCCTCCTCGGGTCGCGCGACAGCTCGGTGGTGTGGCGCGGGCCCAAGAAAACCGCCATGATCCGCCAGTTCTTGAAGGACGTGGAGTGGGGCGGGCCCGCGGGCGCGCCGTTGGACTACTTGCTCATCGACACGCCGCCGGGCACGTCGGACGAGCACATTGCCATTGCGGAGGAGCTCCGGTGGGCGCAGCCGCTCGACGGCGCGGTGATTGTGACCACGCCGCAGCAGGTGGCCACGGCGGACGTGCGCAAGGAGATCAACTTCTGCCGCAAGGTCAACTTCAACGTGTTGGGCGTGGTGGAGAACATGAGCGGCTTCATGTGCCCGCACTGTGCCGAGTGCACCAACATCTTTCTGAGCGGCGGGGGGCGGCAGCTCAGCGAGTCGTTGGGGCTCGACTTCCTCGGCAACGTGCCCATCGACCCGACGTTTGTGGAGATGGTCGAGACCCAGGACAACGCGCCGGGCTCGGGGCGCTCGTTGATGGAGTTGTACGCGGACGCCAACCTCCGCCCGGTGATGGCGGACATTGTGCAGAAGGTGTTGGACAAGAACTTGCCCAGCCGCTTGGACTAGACCACTGGTACTGGACTGGTACTGGACTGGTACTGGACTGGTACTGGACTGGTACTGGACTGGTACTGGACTGGTACTGGACTGGTACTGGACTGGTACTGGACTTGTACTGGACTGGTACTAGTACTAGTCACTGGTACTAGTACTGGTACTGGTACTAGTACCAGTACTGGTCACCTACGCCTAAACGCTCCTAGCCATAGTATTAATGTACATATACCGTTCCTATTTTCTCCACTGCGCCATCTTCTTCTTCAACTGCCCCACGCTGAAGAGCATCGGGTTCAACTTGCGGTCCCACTTCATCTTCTCGTAGTCGTCGCCGTACTTGTCGTGCAACTTCTGCAACCACGCCGTCTCGCGCGACGAGGGCGTCTTGGGAACCGTCGCCTTGGCCGTGTCCTCGTTGTACTGGATCAACTCGGCAATGATCGAGCCCTCGGCCTCCTCCTCCTTCTTCTGCTGCACCTTCATCTTACCGTAGATGATCTGCACCACCTCGTTGGTGTCGGGGTCTCGGACCAATCTCGCCTCACCTTCGGGAATCTTCTCCGGGTCGGTTTCGGTGGCCACAGCCTCGGGCCGCACCTGGATTTCTTCCCGCGCGTCTCTTTCCTCGCGGAACTCGCTCAATGTCTGGATGGGCGCCTCTTCGCCGCCCGCGGGCTTTCCTAGACGCACGGTCAAGCCGAGTTTCTTGTAGTTTTGCTTGAGGGTAAGCGTTTTGTCCCAATGCGCCTGCATCACGGGATGGGCGGTCATTTTGATGTCTCTCTGCTTGTCCTTGACTCTCTTGGTGTTCTTTTTGACCGACGAGCGGGCCATCTTCCGTTTTCTGACCGACGCCATGTTTGTGGAGTAGTTGCTGGGATGGAATTTGTGAGATGCCCTCGATGAGCTTTTTTTAGGCGCTGGTGCACGGGTGTACCGCCCCAAAAGTGGAGGTGACGCCTTCCACGGTTCCCACGGCGGCGGATGTGGTGGCGATTTTGGCTAGTGGTGGCGATTCAAGCTGCGTGTGGTTGGGCGTTATTGTGTGTTTTTCGGATTTGCATTTGATTTGTGGAGTTTCGTTTTGCGGTTTCTCGGCCCAACCCGCACAAAATCCAAACCTGCTTTTTCGGGACCCACGTTCGGAGGTGAGAACTCCCTATCATCTAGAGTATCTAGGTTGCCTTATGGGGACTGCATTGCTGTGATCAGAGAAGACGTGATCAAAAAAAGACGTAATCAAAGAGTAGACTGTGATCTTAGAGTAGACTTTGTGATCTTAGAGTAGACTTTGTGATCTAAGAGAAGACTGTGATCTTAGAGTAGACTTTGTGATCTAAGAGAAGACTGCATTAGTGTTATCTAAGAGTAGACTCTGTTATCAAGAGAAGACTCTGTGATCTTAAAGTGGACTCTGTTATCAAGAGAAGACTACATTACTGTTATCTAAGAGACTCTGTGATCAAGAGAAGACTCTGTTATCTAAGAGAAGACTCTGTGATCTAAGAGACTCTGTGATCAAGAGAAGACTCTGTAATCTAAGAGTAGACTCTGTGATCTAAGAGACTCTGTGATCAAGAGAAGACTCTGTTATCTAAGAGAAGACTGCATTACTTTGATCTAAAAGAAGACTCTGTTATCTTAGAGAAGACTGCATTACTGTGATCTAAAAGAAGAATCTGTTATCAAGAGTAGACTCTGTGATCTAAGAGACTCTGTTATCTAGGAGAAGACTGCATTACTGCTATCTAAGAGACTCTGCTATCTAAGACTGTCATCAGAGTACATCCATATGGTCCAAGGTCACCAGGGGTCCCAATGCCCTAAATGTCAGCCTCTACAAACGCCCTGTAGGTGGTGAAGGGAGCGTCGGACGAAGAAGACTCCAACTCCACCTCGGTGCCAGGCGCAACAAAGAACACGTAGCCGGTCTCGACCTTCTTGGGCTCCTCGCCCTTGATTCTGATGGAGCCGGCGCCGTTGGTGGCAATGACAATGGACGGCCCGTCAAACGCATCAAAGTGCTGCTTGCGGCCCGGGGCCGCGTCGAAGATGGTCTGCAACACCGCAAACTCGGCAATCGGAGGGTTGTACAAGACGGACTTGGCGGCGTCGCCGCGGGACTTGGCGAACGGCAACAACGGCATCTTCTGCTTCTCCACCGACTCGTAGGAGTAGGTCAACATGTCCACCAAGTTGTCCACGTCCTTGAACTTGGGGGTGAAGCCGGCGCGCACCACATTGTCGGACGCGGCCATGCACTCGATGATGTCGCCGCTGATGTAGGCGTGCGGGTCTTTGGCCTGCAAGAACATGGCCTCGCCCACGTTGAGGCGCACGTGGTTCAACATCAAGCAGCCGCAGAACAAGCCAATGTCGTTGGGGAACTGGCGGTCCATGCGCAACACCAACTCGGCCAAGCCGGGCGCCAACGCGTCCAAGGTGGCGGGGCGGGTGCGCGCGCGCTCCACCAAGAGCACCGCATGGGCGGCGATGGTGGTGTCGTCGGTGCGCATCAAGCGGCCAAACACCTTCTGCAACAACTTGCGGTTGGCCGCGTCGGCGGGCGAGCCCTCGGCCGCGGGCTGGATGCCGGCGACAAACTCGGCCACCACGTCGGCGCCCACGACCGCGGCGAACTCGTCGATGGCCGAGAGCGTGGCCGCGAGCTGGTCCAACGGCTTGAAGCCGCAGAAGCCCTCAAAGTCCGTGACGGCGATGGCCATCTCCGGCTTGTGGTTGTCGTCGGGGTAGTTCTTGGGGTCGGCCGCGTGGAGCTGGCGCGCCAACGCCTTGTCGGGGTGCGCCTGGATCGACAAGACCTTCTCGATGGACAAGACCTTGAACAAGAAGGGCAACTCCTGGTCCGAGCCGAACTTGGCCACCACCAGCGGGTGCAAGTACGTGGCGGCGTCGCCCGCCACCACCTCGCGCAACACCTTGCCCTGCAACTGCGCGTCGTCCACCACCCGCGACGGCACCGAGGGGTGGGTGCCCATCCACAACTCGGCGTAGGGCTTGTGCTGGTCAATGTGGGTGTTGGGGTTGGAGCTGGCGGCGTACTGAGCCACGGCCGAGGCCGCGCCCATCTTGCCCCAGTCGTAGTTCTGGTAACCGCAGTCGATTCTGAAGAGCCGCGACATTGAGTGGAGGTGGAATGTAGTTAGTGTAGGTGGAGGTGGAGGTGGAGTTAGTGTAGGTGTGCGGGTGAGGTGGCCGTTGGGCGGTGTGGGCGCACGCCCTCCTGCACCACGCGACTGGCGCGCCGACCATGCACTCGACCGGACCATCGACCGGACCATCGACCGGACCATCGATCGGACCATGGACTGGATCGACACCGCCTCCGGCAACCGCATCTCGCGCGGCGCGACGGTCATGGCGCCCGAGCGCATCGCCATCGGCGGCAACTGCACCATCTGCGACGGCTGCGTGCTCGACGGCCGCGGGCGCAGCGCCGGGCCTGCGATCGTGCTCGGCAAGTACTGTTTTCTCGGCCGCGGGTGCCGCGTGGAGCCGGCGGAGCACGCGGACGTGGTGGTGGGCAATTACGCCCACGTGGGCGCGGCGTCGGTGGTGCGGCTGGCGCAGGTGGGCAACCGGGTGTGGGTGGGCGAGCGGTGCGAGTTGGGCGCGGGGAGCGTGATCAACGACTGCTGCGTGGTGAGCGACGGCGCGGTGGTGCCGCCGCGCGCGGTGGTGCCGCCCTACAGCCGGGCCAGCGGCGCGGGGCGCGGCTTTTGCGTGGAGGAGCTCGGCGGCGGTTTCCGCCGCGCGCTCGAGGCCGACGCGCGCATGCGCCATGTGCTCGGCGCGGCCCCATGACAAAATTGAATCAATTGAAATATTACGTCAATTGCAATATTACGTCAATTGCAATATTACGTCAATTGCAATATTACATCAATTGCAATCAATGTCTGTCTTTCTATCTATAAATGTATGTCTGTCTTTATAAATGTATGTCTGTCTTTATATCTATAAAGGTATGTCTGTCCTTATATCTATAAATGTATAGATGTCTTGCCTATATATCTATAAATGTGTATCCATGTCTACAATGTCTATATATCTATTAAGTCTATATATCTACCCATGTCTATCCATGTCTACAATGTCTATTAAGTCTATGTATCTATTAAGTCTATGTATCTATTAAGTCTATGTATCTATTAAGTCTATATATCTACATCTACCCATGTCTTCCATGTCTACAATCTCTGCATGTCTATACAATTACCCTTTCTATACTTTTTATTCCTTCCCAAGTCAATTCCTTGGCTGTTCTCTCCTTTGAACCACTCCCTTGCCTACCTATTGCGATTCACGTCTATTGTCTATAACCTTGATATTATTTTGCTTCACTTTTGTTTATCATATTTATTGTTCACTCATTGCATTGAGATGTGTATTGATTATTTTTATAAATTCCTCACTCCATTACATCAAGTCTACAATATCGGCCTGTCTATTCAGTTCCTAAAATCTGAAACCATCTGCTACACATCCAGCCTGGCTCTTTATACCCCGGGCCCCGTCAATGCCTTTTGGTGCTACAATCAGCTACTGGAGAGTCCCCTGCACCCGGATATTCCATACATTGATCCACTTGGTGGCATAATTATTAAACAGAATGCACGTTCGTTCCACAGGTGTAGATACTAGCCACGGGGAGAATACACCGGCGCACAGCGCTGGGCCACACGAACACAAACACGTTTCCGGCGGCCTAGTCGCTCTTGGCCACACGAACACAAACACATTCCGGCGGCCTAGTCGCTCTTGGCCACGCCGATGATGCCGCGGCGCGCGGTGGGCCGGTGCCGCCGCCACGACCGCACCGCCACCACCGCAAAAAACACCGTCAGCACCACCGCCAAGTAGCCCAAGAACCCGTGCCGGTGCACCATGTCCACCATACGGAGGTAGCTCGGGTACGGCGACGCCACCAACTTTGGCCGTAACGCCGCGCCCGCAGCCACGAGCGCCGGGTCCAACAAGTACTGCAACACGCCGCGCATGGTCTCTGGCTCCATGCGCAAGGGCTGGCCCTGCAAGTCCAGGTCCCAGTAGTAGCGGCGGGTCTTGGACACCACGACGGTGTCGCCCGGCTGGTAGTGGCGCTGGTCAATGTCCCAGCCCATCTGCTGGGCAAAATCGGGGTACTGCTTCATGTCCACGAACGTGAAGAGCACGTCGTCGTGGTCGAACAAGTGCGGCACCTCGGCACGCATGGCCTCCACCACCTCGGCCGAGTCTGCGCCCGACTGCTTCACCTGCGCCACGCGCTGTTCCTTGGCCTTGCGCTGCGCCACCACCTGGCCGTAGTAGTACTGCTTGCGCAAGAGACTGTACTGGTGCGCCGCCAACGACATGCGGTGCAACGTGTCGCGCATGTGGTTGGCGTTGGTGGTGTCCAAGAACGTCACCACCACGCGGTCGTCAAGGAGCGGGTTCTTGCGCCCGCGCTTGTTGAAGTACGTGGGCAAGAGCAGCGGCGCCAACTCGCCCACGAGCGGGTGCGAGTTCTTGGCGACAAAGTCGGCAATCTTGTCTGGGTTGCGCATGTCCTCCACCGCGAAGTTTTGGTACACCGCGGGCACCAACAGGTTTTCCTTGAAGATGTAGAGCGTGGGGAGCGCGGAGAGCGTGGTGGCGTGGAACATGCGCGCGTCGAAGGCGGGCGCCTTGAAGGTGGGGTCTGCCGCCACGTACTGGAGCAAGCCTTCGGCCTGGCGGCGGAGCTCGTCCAGGAAGCCGGGGCTCTTGGACACGTACAAGTCAATGTCGAACGGCAGGCGCGCCACCTGCTCCAAGAGGTAGGGCAAGATGGCCTTGTCCTCGGGCGCCACCACCTTCGGGTCGTAGGCGAACACCAACACCGCCTTGCTTGTCAACGGGAAGAAGTGGTCCACGGGCTCGGCCGGGAGCAGGGTGCGCAACACCTCGGCCGACACCAAGGACTTGGGCGGCACGTGCTCGTAGCGCGAGCTGGCGCTCACCTTCTGGGCAAAGCGCTGCATGGGAGCGATGGCGGGCGGGCCCGGGTAGTCGATGCGCACGAGCCCCGCGTCCTTGGGCAAGAACATGGCGTAGCGCGGCAGGTGGCCCGTGTGGGTGAGCGCGAGCTCGGGGAAGCCCAACTTGGAGCAGAGCGTCGGGTGCGAGAGGCAGTTGACGTGCGCGGTGCGGGTGTTGCTGAGCAAGAGGTTGGACAACTTGCCCCACGTGCGCTTGTGGTCGAGGCAGTCGTAGCACGTGGGGGGGAACACGTCGCGGGCCCAGTCGTCGGCCGAGGCCGCGGCGAACATGACGAGGTACGGCGCCTCCACGGCGCCCGCGGCCAAGCTCAAGCCGAGGTCCTCGTCCGTCTCCACGGACGCGCTGGGGAGGTCGATGGTGCCGGTGTCGTACTCGGCCGCGAGCCGGATGACGAACTTGGCGATGTTGTCCTCGGTCCGGGCCAAGCCGCGGGGGTACAGGTCCACGTACCGCAGCTTGCCCTCCACCGGCACGCCGGCGGGGTCCTTGGCCGGCACGTACACGCGCATGTCGGGGTAGCCGGTGATGGACTCGCGGTGGCACAAGTCGCCGCTCTCGACGCAGTTGACCTGGCGCATGTGGATGGGGAGGTCGGGGTGGGTGCGCTGTAACTCGGCGTACGCGGCCTTCCACTTGGGGGCGAGCTTTTTGCAGTGGGAGCAGTAGGGGGAGTAGAATTCCACGAGCGACACGTGCAGCGACGTGAACGTGTCGAAGGTGTCGCCGGTGAGCTCGGGGGGGAGGTCGGGGCCGCTGTCTGCCTTGCCTGTGTCTGCCTTGCCTGTGTCTGCCTTGCCTGTGTCTGCCTTGTTTGCCTTGTCTGGGTCTGCCTTGTTTGCCTTGTCTGGGTCTGCCTTGTTTGCCTTGTCTGGGTTGTCTGGGGCGGCATTCTGTAGGCTGACGCCCGCTTTGGGCTCGGCCGGAATCACGGCCGGAACCGCCTGGGCCACTGCAAGGAGCGCCGTGGCGACAACAGAAAACCTCATGGACTGGTGTGTAATTGCCAGCGCACCGCTTGGTGTTGTGCTGTGTGCCGCGCCGCCCTCCGCGGGTTTGAGCGCCGCCCGCGCCCCTCCTTCGCGCCCCGGGTTTGCGCGCCCCCCGCGCCCCGCCCTCCGCGGGTTTGCGCGCCGACCGCGCCCCACCTTCGCGCCCCGGGTTAGCGGGCCGCCCCGCGCCCCGCCCTCCGCAACCTCCGCCCCTCATTTGCGCACTCCCAAAACCATACCCCTAACGTCACCCCCAGTCACCCCTAACATCACCCCCAGTCACCCCAGCACCGCACCCCGCTAGCCGGTGTGGCTGCTCCTCCCACCCCGACCGTGTGGCTGCTCCTCCCACCCCGACCGTGTGGCTAGCTCCTCCCACCCGTGCCTCCCGCCACCACTCCCCACCCGTGCCTCCCGCCACCACCTCACAAGTTGCCCTCAACCACTCCTCCCCACCATGACCGACATGCAGATTGACTCCGCCATCGACGAGAGCTTGTACTCGCGGCAGCTCTACGTCATGGGCAAAGACGCCATGCTCAAAATGCAGAACGCCAACGTGCTCATCATCGGCCTCAAGGGCCTCGGTGTGGAGATTGCCAAAAACGTGGCGCTTGCCGGCGTCAAGTCGTTGGCCCTCTACGACCCCCTGCCCGTCGCCACCGCCGACTTGCTGACGCAGTTCTTCTTGACGCCCCACGACGTGGGCCGCCCCACCGCGGCCGCCACGCGCGACAAGTTGCGCGAGTTGAACCACTACGTGCCCGTGGAGGTGGTGGACGCGGTGGACGCCGCCACCGTGGCCCGCTTCCAGTGCGTGGTGGCCACCAACGTGTCGCTCGAGGAGCAGGTGCGCTTGAACGACGTGACCCACGCGCGCGGCATCGGCTTCATCGCCGCGGACGTGCGCGGCTTGTTCGGCCAGGCGTTTGTCGACTTGGGCCCCGCCTTCACCGTGATTGACCCGACGGGCGAGGAGCCGTTGGCCGGCATCGTGTCGGACGTGGAGCGCGACGGCACCGTCACCATGTTGGACGACAACCGCCACGGCTTGCAGGACGGCGACTACGTCAAGTTCTCCGAGGTGGAGGGCATGCCGCGCCTCAACGACGGCACGCCCCACCGCGTGGAGGTGTTGGGCCCGTACGCGTTCCGCATCGCCATCGACGAGCTGTACGGCACCTACGTGCGCGGCGGCTTGTACCAGCAGGTGAAGATGCCGCAGACGCTCGCGTTCGCGCCGCTCCGCGCCCAGTTGGCCGCGCCCGACTTGGTGTACGCGGACTACGCCAAGTTCGACCGCCCGCCGCAGCTCCACGTGGCCTTCCAGGCGCTCCACGCGTTCCACACCCGCCACTCGCACTTGCCCCGCTCTTTCCACCCAGAGGACGCCAACGAGGTGTTCCGCCTTGCCCAGGAGGTGGCGAGCCAGTCCGACGTGTTGGCCGGCGCAGACTTGGACGAGGCGCTCGTCAAGCTGGTGGCCCACCAGGCCCGCGGCGACATCCCCGCCATGGTGGCGTTCTACGGCGGCTTGATTGCCCAGGAAGTGTTGAAGTGCTGCTCCTCCAAGTTCGGCCCCATCAAGCAGTGGTTGTACTTTGACCTGTTGGAGTCCTTGCCGGACGCGGCCCAGTACCCCCGCACCCCCGAAACCACCGCGCCCCGCGGCTCGCGCTACGACGGCCAGATTGCCGTTTTCGGCGCCGACTTTGTCGCCAAGATCGCCAACTTGAACGTGTTCTTGGTCGGCTCCGGCGCCATTGGCTGCGAGATGTTGAAGAACTGGGCCATGATGGGCTTGGGCTCCGGGCCCGACGGCAGCATCGTCATCACCGACATGGACTCCATCGAAAAGTCAAACTTGAACCGCCAGTTCTTGTTCCGCCCCAAGGACGTGGGCGGCAACAAATCCGAGGTGGCGGCCAAGGCCGTGGTCGCCATGAACCCGGACCTCGCGGGCAAAATCACCTCCAAGTTAGACAAGGTGGGGCCCGAGACAGAGCACATCTTTGACGATGCCTTCTGGGACCGTTTGGACTTTGTCACCAACGCCTTGGACAATGTCGATGCCAGAACCTATGTGGACCGCCGCTGTGTGTTCTTCAAGAAGCCATTGCTCGAGTCGGGCACCTTGGGCACCAAGGGTAACACCCAAGTGGTCATTCCAAACTTGACCGAGTCGTACTCCTCCTCCCAGGACCCTCCGGAAAAGTCCATTCCTTTGTGCACCTTGAGATCCTTCCCCAACAAGATCGACCACACCATCGCGTGGGCAAAGTCCGTGTTCCAGGGCTACTTTGTCGATTCGCCCGAAACTGTCAACTTGTACTTGAGCCAACCAAACTACGTCGAACAGAACTTGAAGCAGAACCCTGACATCAAGGGCACTTTGCGCAACATCTCCGACATGTTGAACAAGAGACCATACTCGTTCGACGACTGCATCAAGTGGGCTCGCGCCCAGTTCCAGGAAAAGTACAACTACGAGATCAAGCAGTTGTTATATAACTTCCCCGCGGATGCAGTCACCTCGACCGGAGCCCCGTTCTGGTCTGGCCCTAAGAGAGCCCCAACCCCGTTGGAATTTGACATCAACAACCCCGACCACCTCAACTTTGTTATTGGAGGCGCCAACTTGTTAGCTTTTATTTACGGATTGAAGGCTCCCGCCGCCACCTTTGATGACTACAAAAAGGTATTGGACACCGTCACGGTTGAGCCATTCTCCCCCAAGACCGGTATCAAAATCGCCACCACAGATGCGGAGGCTGAGGAACAAGCCAAGTCGCTCTCTGGAAGTCTCGACGAGGAAGAAATCCGCGCCATTGCCGCTTCCTTGCCCGAGCCATCCACTTTGGCCGGCTACAGGTTGACCCCCATCGAGTTCGAGAAGGATGACGACACCAACCACCACATTGAGTTTATCACCGCTGCTTCGAACTGCAGAGCTTTGAACTATGCCATTGAAACTGCTGACGCAAGCAAGACCAAGTTCATCGCGGGCAAGATTATCCCCGCCATTGCAACCACCACTGCATTGGTCACCGGCTTGGTGAATCTTGAATTGTACAAGGTTGTGGCGGAGAAAAAGGACATTGAGGCGTACAAGAACGGATTCGTCAACTTGGCACTTCCCTTCTTTGGCTTCTCTGAGCCGGTTAAATCTGCTCGCGGCAAATACAACGGCAAGGAGTTTGATCAAATTTGGGACCGCTTTGAGATCCACGGTGATGTGACATTGCAGGAGTTGATTGACCACTTCCAGGAGAAGGAAGGTTTGGAGATCTCGATGTTGTCGTACGGCGTCACATTGTTGTATGCATCTTTCTTCCCTCCTAAGAAGTTGAATGAGAGATTGCCCATGAAGTTGACGCAATTGATTCACACCGTGAGCAAGAAGGAGGTGCCTCCAGAAACTAAGAACTTGATTCTTGAGATTTGCTGTGACGACAAGGAAGGTGAGGATGTGGAGGTGCCATATATCAACATCAAGTTGTAGGGGGCCTTACGCGCGTGCTACAAGAACGCAAGATGGAAGAAGCCGTGTGCTTTTTCTACCCGTTGCGTCTACGTCTGTATTGTTACCTCAATTAGAGAATGTTCTTCAAATGGTGTAGACGGGTGAATGCGCGCCCGAAAGGTTTGGAATATGTGCGCGCTTGTGCTACTGGACCTCACATCTTTTCATGTAGACTACTTTTGTGACGAAATGTTTAGCGGAGGGAATGTGGTCCGTCGAAGCCCAGAGGTGCTAGACTGCCCAAACCCTAGACATCCCAAACCCAAGATTCTAGAGACAGTGTAAAAAGATGCTAGAGACAGTTTAACTAGAGAAGCCCAAGGCTGGAGACTTCCCAGCCGTAAGTCAGAGACCGCCAGAGCCCATTTTCGCTCGTGCATCAGAACCAGGAAAGCTGTCTTGGAGCGACGAGAAAAAAATATCCATTAGAACCCGGAGCAAACCAGTTTCACACTATACCAGGGCCAGTTTGCGGATTTTTGCAACTTGTCGCCCGCGCGCCACCGCGCTCCTCCACAAATTCCCCGCGCTCCACCCGCACTACCCGGCCACAGCGCAGCACAAGACTCGGGTCATGGGTGATCACCACCACCGCCAAGTGCGGGTAGCGTTGCTGGAGCCCGCCGCAAAAAAGCGCCTTGAGGACCTCCGCCGTCTCTTGGTCCAAGTGCAGCGTGCACTCGTCAAGCACAAGCACCTGCGGGCGGCGCAAAAGCGCGCGCGCGACGCAGAGCCGTTGGAGCTGCCCCAGCGAGAGGGCGCAGTCCGCCACGCGCGCGTCAAGCCCGCCCGGAAGCTGCGCCACCAATTCGGCCGCGGCGCAGTCGCCAAGCGCGCGCCACAAGTCCGCGGCCGCAGTGGGCCGGTGCAACCCATAGCACAAGTTGTCGCGCACCGACCCTTCAAACACCCGCGGCCGTTGCGGCACCACCACCACGCGGCTACGGTACCACTCGGGGTCGAGCAGAAGCGCGTCCTGGCCCCGGAAGAGGAGCCGACCCCGGTCGGCGCGATAGAGCCTTGCCATGAGCTGCGCAACGGTGGACTTGCCGCAGCCCGAAGCGCCCACGAGCGCCACGCATTCGCCGGCGCAAATCGAGAGCCACGCGTCCCGAAGCACCGCGCGGTACTCGCCGCGCGTAGCATCGGGGTAGGCAAAGTGCACCGCCTCGAGCGCCACCACCTCGTCGCCCACAAACGGGGCGCGCGCGAGCGTGGCCGACACAGGCTCGCCACTGCCGCCCGTTTCGACCGCCAGCGGCGCGATGCGCACGAGCCGCGCCAAGAGCGTGCCCGCACGCCGCCCGCGGGCAATGTGCGGAAGCAGCCGCACGAGCCCCGCCGAGCCCACGAGCGTGAACGTGAGCAACGACAAGGTCTGCACCATCTGCGCCTGCGAGTAGCGCCCGCTGGCCACCAACTGCATTGCATAGTACATCACGGTGCCGGTGGCGGCGGACGTGAGGAGCTCTATGGCCGCAATGCCCAACGCGGTCGCGACCGCACGGGTGCGGCCGGCGCGCCCGACTGCGCGCACCAAACGGTCGAAATCGCACGCCACGGCGCGCGCAAGGCCGCATGCCTTGACGGTGCGCAACCCCGCCACGACCGCGTTGTTGAACACCTCCGCGGCCACCACCTGGTCCTTGTAGTGGGTCTCGCACCCGCCCATGACCGCGCTGAAACCGGCCGACGCGGCCATGAGCACAGGAATAAATGCCAAGCCCACAAGGGCGAGGCGCCAGCCGGAAGCCAAGGCCCACCCCAAGCCTGCGGCGGCGAGAACGGTCGCCAGCACGATTCCCTGAACGAAATCGGCCACGAGACTGCGCAAGTCGCGCGCGTCGTTCATGAGCAACGTGTTGAGCTGCGCCGCGCTGTGGTGGCGCGTGCAGAAAAACTGCATGTCCTGGTCCGCGACCGCGGCCGCCGCGCGAGCGCGGAGCGAAACGATCCACGTTTCCAGGGCCACTTCAAGGCCCCAGTGGCCCGCAAAATAGGCGCCGGCGTCCACCACCGCAATCCCGATGCATATAAGCGACCACTGCATCATGTACCGCTGCGATACCTCCGAGTACGACGTGGCAAGGGTGCCTTGGAGGAGCTTGGAGGTGCAGTATGAAAGGGCGGCGGGCGCGCCGGCCGACGCCGCGCACAATGCGGCCGCGGCGATAAAGAGGCGGCGCGACCGGCCCGTGGCCCAAAAGAACCGAAGCACGCGCCACACGCTGTCAATTATTTCCACCGCGTCGTCCTTCGCGTCTGTGTCGGGTTCTGCTGCGGGCGACGAATCGACTGTTTTTTCAGCCGCCGCAGATGTGGGCTCGTGGCGCGCTTCTTCGGTGGCCCGCTTCGCGGCGCGCACCACCTCCAAGTCGCGCGCATGGCCCTGGGCCGCAACGCGCCCGTCCTGAAGCAAGAACACTTGGTCTTCTGGGTCCGCCTCCGTGAGATCGTGTGATATCACGATGGTCACCCGCCCCGCTCTCCAGGTTCGGAGATTGCGCCATATTTTTGCCCGTATGTTGACATCTATGGCGCAGAGTGCCTCGTCCAAGATAAGAACCGGCGCATCGCGCGCGTAGGCTCGCGCAAGACCCACCTGCTGGGTTTGGCCGCCCGAAAGGCGATCCGCCCCAAGGCGCGGGTCTATGCCCGCAAACGCGCACGCGCGCGCCACTCGTTCCGCCAGCGCGCCGGACCCCATGGCGACATTTTCCGCCACGGTGCGCGCAAACACGAGCGGCGCCAGCTCTGCAAGCGTGGCGCACCCGGGCCAACCGCGAATGTTGGTCACGTCGGCCCCGTCAACGAAAACACCACCAGTCTGCGGCTCATAGAAGCGCATGAGAAGCTGTGCCACGGTTGATTTTCCCGACCCCGAATGGCCCACGACAAAATTGAATCGGTGCGGCGAGAACACCATAGACACGTCGAAGAGTGCCGCGCGGTCGGACCCCCGGTACGAAAAGCACACATGGCTCAACGAAATGTGGGCCACGTGGGAGATTTCGTGTTTTGCGGACTCCAAGCCCACACTAGCGGAGAACAATTCTTTTCGATGCAGAGTGTCGTCTGCACCAGCACCAAAGCCAAGGTTGTGGATTGTGGCTGCGGCGGCCTGGCCCTGGTTCAAGTTTGCAATCGCAGTCGCAAGCGATGCCACCTGCGCCCCGAGCAAAAGGCATGCGGTGAATGCAGTCACCACTTTACTGGCATCTAGACCGCCTTTTCTCACCAAATACTCGCCAAACCAAAAGCCTTGCACAAAGAGGAAGTTTCCCAACATCCGGAGGACAGCGCCGTTGCCAGCTATGGCCGCGGCCATGCGGACGTATGCTGCGCGCGACCGGTCCAACAACGCTGCTATGCGCGCCGCGTCTGCGTACTTGCCGTTGAGAATGCGCACAAGGTCGGCGTGCGCAAATGTCCAGTCCAAAACCTGCGACACCCGCGCGCTGGCGTCGTTCTCGGCCTCGCTAAACACAAAGGTGTGGCGCCCAAGAAAAAAGCTGGCGCCGGCCATTACCGGCGCCAGCGCCATGATCACAAACGTTAATTTCCACAGAGACGCCATTGACACGCCAAAAAGAAACGCCACAGACGCGGCGGCAGAAACAATTTCCTCGCAGTTGAGAGAAACCGCATTGCGCACCTCTTCAATACATCGGCACGCCTGGGTCATTGACCCGATAAGGTTTTTGTGCGCGTCGAGCCATGCAACGTCGCACCGGAGAAGCCGGGCGAAAATGGCCCTGCGCGCGCGCATTTGTTGGCGCTCGCCCAAAGTTAGCCACGCTGCGACGCCCATCCATGTGAGAACCATGCGGCCTGCGCCCACCGCAACTACCGCGCCGCAGAGAAGCCGCGCTCGGCCCAAAAGGGCTGCCCCTGTGATGGTGCCAGCTGTGAACCGGGTGAGCTCTCCAAATAATTTGCCGTAGAGATATGTTTGGATAGGCGACCCTGCAGCGGCGGCAACGGTACAAACGATTCCTGTGACGAGAAAAGGCAAATCGGAAGCGGAGAAGAAGCCGAATATCGAGGTGCGCGCTGGGGGTGGTGCAGAAGCGCCGTCAGCAGTATTGATATTTTTGCAATTGCTGTATATGGACGACGCCGAGACAGAAGTCAAGGTGAAGGCGTTCTTTTCGTCCGCCATTGGGAATAATGACTGATTTGCCCCCTGCTAGACTGGTGCAATGCCATCGTTAAATAGGAACGCAGAGTGAAATGGGTGCGTCGTGGAGTCTCGGGCGCATGCCCGTTTGGGCGCGCGCAATCGAAACCGGGGTACCCAATGCGGCGACGGCCAATGAAACATTGACAATGCTCCCTCCACCACGCTGAGGGTATTTCTTTGGCGGGCTCTACATGATGGATGGTCCTTCCTAAAATTCTATCTAGTGACACTTGCGCATCTCTTTTCCCTCACTGTCCCTATACATCCGAAGCTGGCGTTTCGGTGCTACCTGCGCCGGTCCGAGGTTTGCTCGAAACTGGGCATCACTTCAGCGTATTCATTTTCCAAGTACTCCTTTACGGGCCCTGCCCCAAGCCTCTCTCGGGCACGCTCGATCTTGCTGAGCACCTTGAACGTAGTGTTTCCGCCGCCGATTTCAAGAAGCCCCACAATCACCAACTCTAGCTTCTCGAGGTCGTCCTCATTTTCCACGAGATCAACGCATATGAGAAATGGAATGTGGATCACGAGGAGGTGCATGTCGAAGAGCGATTTCGGCAAATAGTAGTGGGCGGAGTGCGCGACGGCCCATTCCGGTCGAAACGATTCTGTCTTCTCGCACACAAAGAACAAGAGCGACATGACCTCGGTCACAAGGCTACGGATCATGGGATGATTGCGCGGGAGATGAAGTAGGCCGGGTGTGGTCAATACCTTCAAGTACACAGAGTATGCATTCAGGCGCTGGCCCACGTCGCACCACGAATAGTAACTTGTGGCGCCGAATTCATCCACGTGCTTGGCATATGCACCTGCCGGCAACACGACCTTCCCCGGGCCCGAGTAGTCGGGGTGCGCGGGGCTGGAGGTGTCGATGCGGTACTTTGTGGCGGCGGAAATGTCCGGCACGATATTTTGGCGCAAGGCGCGGTCGAGCGTGCCCAAGATGGCGCACACTTGGTGGGGCAGCGCGCGCGACGGAGCGGGGCGCGCCTCGTGCTTTTCCCCCAGCGTGGGCTCGCCCACATTCTGCACCAGCGCCATAGTTTCAAACAACAAGTACGTTGCCTCCACCACCTCGGGGGACATGGACAAAATCATGCTGAAGGGCGAATGCAGCGGCCCGCGCGGAATGACCACGCCTTCGTCGGCAAACAGGGCGTACATGGCGGTGTCAAACGAGGAGTAGATGAGGGCGCGGTCGAGGTTGGGCACCGGGTCGCGCAGCGCGGGCGAGCTCAACTTGCCGAGCCAGTCGCACGAAAAAAACAAGAGGCGCGCAAACGTCACGCCGTCCGAGTCGCGCCGCGGCACGCCCCGCTTGGCCGCGTCGTACTTGGCCAAAAGGGCGCGCGCCTCGTTCAAGTGCACCATCCACGACATTGGCACCTGCGACTGGTCCACCAACCGCATATCGTACACGAGCAAGCTCAACAGTAGCACGGTCCAGATGAGGCCCTCGATGTGGACGAGCGAAGGCGTGGTCACCGACATGTGGTCGAACGCGGCCACGAGCAACCGCTTGCACTCGGCCGTGTATCGTTTCTGACTGCGGTCGTGGTTTGCGTCGCCCGAGATGTTGAATGCGAGCGAGGCGCCCATGGCGATCACCGCATACATGAGGTACTTGAACTGCGCCAGGTACTCGAGCACGGCGCGCGTCACGGGGCAGGTGCGCGGGTCCGACACAAACGGGAAGAAGTAGCCGCCAAACTGGCCCGACACCATCTCCCGCAAGTAGTAGCGCTCGGGCGCGCGCAAGTTGTACTGGGCGTAGAGCGCGGGCAAGAGGTCCAAGTTGGACACGCCCGGCGCCGCGGGGATGTTGGACACGCTCGGCGCCGCAGGGATGTCGGGCGGCGTCTGGAACACGCTTTTCCACTCGCCGTCGTCGCCGTTCAAGATGATGTCCGAGTCAAACGGCTTGGTTTCGGAGTCAAGTGCCCACGGATCAAAGTCCACGATTCCGTGCACAAGCGTGGAGGCGTCGCCGAACACGTTTTCGAGAAAGAGCATGTCGATCTCGTCCGGCACGCCAAGGGTGTCGGGCGGCCCGGGCGTGAGCGCGGTGCTGGCGCCGTCCAAATTTGCGCCCAAGTTTGCGCCGCTCTCTGCGCCCAAGTTTGCGCCCAACTCTGCGCCCAAGTTTGCGCCCAACTCTGCGCCAATTTCGGCCGCAGACTTCTTCGCCACGGTGGGCGACATCCTTCTCGGCTTGTTGCGGTGTACCGGCGCCGGGAAAATGCACTCGGTGCCCACCCGCGCACACACACCGCACACCGGATGCACCTCGTCGCACTTGACTTTGCGGCGCTTGCACTCTCCGCACCCTGCGCGGGAGTATTTGCGCTTCTGGAGCGGCATCGACCTGGCTGGTAGCCCACCGGCGGATTCGCGCTTGTCTATGGCCCGTTTGCGCAGGACGCCCGCGGGCCGGGGTCGCCCTGCCGCGCCCGCGCGGCTTTCTCCAGGAGGGGCGAGTCCTCGTACATGAGCGGCGCGCGCCCCGAAGAAAACGGCCGCGCGCGCGGCTGGATGGGCCACGCCCCGCGGGCGGAGGTACTGATATCGGGCGCGGCGCCCGCGGCACCGCCCACTGGTTGCGCCGCGGCGCGGCACCGCGCCATGCCAAAGTTGACCGCGCCAAAGCCTCCGCCCATGGCCAACACGAACACCGCCACCAGCTTCCAGCTGAGCGGGCGCACAAACCCATTGACCACGTCCGCGAGGGTCTCGGCACTGATGTGCGCCCGGCCCAACTGCTGCGGGTCGCGGTTCATGCACTTTTCCCACTGGGTGCACTGGGTCTCCAACGCCGGCGCCCGCAGCCCCGCCGCGCACTTGTTGCGGTAGTACTCTCGCAGGCACCGCAGAATCTCGTGCACCGCGTCCAGCGTATACATGTCCACCTTGTGGCCAATGTCGCGCTGCACGCTGCGCACAAACGACCACCCCACGTACACCAAGGTGGCCACGAGCAAAACATTGAGCAAGAGCTGGAGGTAGAGCAGAAGCATGTACGGCACGACAGGGTCGGACAAGGCCCGGTGCCACGCCAGGCGGCGGTGCACCGGGAGGCGGGCCGCGGCGCCGTTCTGGGCCAAGTCTTGGATGCACGAGTCCTCGGTGTAGTGCATGACTTCGGCTGTGGGGGAGAAGAGAACTCGGCGCGATGGCGAGAAGTTGGCGCGAGCCGGAGACGTTTTGAGGATCGGGTGCGGGTCTCGCGTGACGGGGGTGACAAGCGCATCGGCGGGCAGGAGCACTGCACCGTCGCGGTCCGGGGCACGGCCGAGAGGTGTGGAGGTGTCAAAGTGGACCATTGTGGTGTTTGGAGATGCGATGCATGCACGCTTGATGCATTGGCGTGATGCGCGCTGCACCGGCCGCGCTGCACTGGCGCATCCACCTGTCCTCGGCGCATGGAACACATTCGCCTGCTTCAGGCGTTCCGATACGACGGCGACGGCGACGAAGCCGCGCCTTCTACACCCACACCCACGCCCACACCCACACCCACGCCCACACCCACACCCACAATGGTTCACTTTGACACGCTCCCGGATCTCCCTCCCATGCTTCTGGAACACCTAGTGCTTGTGTTTGTCGGCTTCAACCCCGGCATCGAGTCCTCGCGCACGCAGCACCACTATGCGCACCCCACCAACCTCTTCTGGAAGCTCTTCAACCAGCTGAACATCCTCGCGGCCGCAGCCACGGCCCAGCAGTTGCACGCGCATCCTTTGGTGGCGGAATTGTGCCCCGAGGGCCGCAGCATCGCCTCGCCCGCAGACGACTCGCGCTTGGTGGACGTAGGCATAGGCTTCACCGACTTGGTGCTCCGGTGCACCCGAGCCGCGAAGGAACTAAGTGCGCGCGAGAAAGCGGCCAACGTGCCGCGGGTGTTGCGTGAGCTTCGCGATTCCAGCGCAACCCACGTGGTGGTGGTGGGCAAGGGCGTCTGGGAGGCGTTTGTCCGCGCCCTCATTCCGCACATGCGCATCACGGCCGAGTTCGCGTGGGGTCTACAGACAGACAGACGGGTTTCGGATGCATTCTATAGACATTGTGGCCGGCCGGTGCGGGTGTTTGTGGTGCCCAGCACGTCCGGGCTCGTGGGGCTGGTCAAATACGCCCACAAGTTGGCCATGTGGGAGGCAATCGCGCGCTCCCTTGCGGCGCCCCCGCCGGAGCGAGTCCTCACCTCCATGCGCGGTCGAAGAGGGCGTCCACCGCGGCGGTGAAGGCCTTCTGTGCGTCTTCTTCCTTGCGTTCTCCAAACTGGCCAAAGTGCTCGGTGAAAAGACGGTCGACCATGGTGCGCATGTACTGGCACTGGCGCTCGCTGTAGCAGTCGTTATATCGCAACCGCTGCAACGCCCTTTGCTGCACCTCGGTGCATCGCGTGGCGTTGCGGATCTCTTCGGTGCAATGGTTGGCGCTGACCATCAGCCATCCTTGGTAACAGGCAACCACCGCCTGTTGGATCTCGGCGCAGTTGACCGCCACTGCCTTTTTGAGCAGCTCGTTTCTTTTGAAGGCGGCAAACTCGTGCGAGTATGCCTGCGGCTGTGTCGCTAGGACTTGGGCCACCTTCTCATCCTTGAGGGCGTCGCCACTGGCGGCGTGTTTTGTTGCGGGGTCTGCCGAGCCAAAAAATTGCTGGAGGTTTTCCGGGAGCTCCTTGGCAAGCTCGCCGGCATCTTTGTCGCCAGATCCAAACGGCCACATTGTACGAAGATGTACTGCGTGTGTGGGGCACCGGCTCGGATGTCGATGCACGCGGTGCACGGATGTTCTGTGTGCAGCACAGTATTCAGTGATTTGATACCAGATCTCTAGTATTTCTAAACCTTCATTTGATATCGCCATAAAATTGTCAGGCTGCATCCATATAGATGTAATAGGCTGACTCCCAAAGCGAAAAATATATAAGTTGAATCAGACTACATTTAGAATCTCTCTCTCTCTCTCTCTCTCTCTCTCTCTCTCTCTCTCTCTCTCTCTCTCTCTCTCTCTCTCTCTCTCTCTCTCTCTCTCTCTCTCTCTCCCCCCCCCCCCCCCCCCCCCCTCATCCTCGTTCAAGCACGCCTTCAAAAAGCCGGCCAAGCTCAACGTCCAATTTATTTACAAGCGACAGTCCCTCCCTCTCCAAGTATGCTCTCACCGGATCAAATCGCGTGGTGATTTCAAAGCGCAACCTCGAAATAATAGGTCCAAGTCGCACCAACTGGGTGGCACTCATCCTTTGAGGCTGCCCGAGCGCTGTGAATCCATCTATAAGAAACGAAAGGCGCGTGTCAAGCGACTGGAAAAACGTGAAAAACCGGAGAAAAAAGCCCTCGCCCAACGTCATTTCGTCCCGTTTGGGCATAAGATCGTAATGCACAATCCAGTCTTCCAAGTCTCCGCACACTTTGACAAAGTATTCCTCCTGGCCATAGAGCCTATTGTTGCAGTTGATCAGAACCCACACCAAGTCCAATACATGCTGGACATCTGTCAAGAGCTGCTCAAGTGGATAAGGCTGCTCGCCCGCCTGTTGCTTGACGAAATGGCGCTGTATTTGAAGAAGCTCTTTATCAACAAAGCTTACAAACCGGCTCTGTTGGGCAAGCGACATTGTCTCCTTTGTTGTGTTGTGGAATTCCAACTGCTGCACCTGGAACGCATCATCAAACGTAAGGGTCCACAGCTCAACCTGCGGATCTGGATACGCTGTGGCTTGTGGAGCTGAGTGTTCTGGCGCGCTATGCTCGTGTGCGGCGCTATTTGGCGCAGACGCATGGTCTTCTTCGTCGTCATCTTCCAAGTCGGGATTGAGATCGATGTCTGTCGTGGTGAATGGCGTGGGCGGCAATAACGCTTCCACATCGGGGGGCACGTGCACGGGAGTTGGCGGTGACCTCATTGGGAGTAAGTAGGAAGTGCTCCGGGGGTTGTTGCACGCCAGTCGGTGGAGTGCAATGTGGGGAGCAGTCGCTTTGGGCCACCAGTGTCACCAGATGCACTACCGGAGTCGCTTGCATCCGCGCCATGCACCGCTTCCGTTGGGCCCATCTTGCTGCAGCCAGTATCTTGCCACAAGTTTGCACCACAAGTTTGCACCACAAGTTTGCACCACAAGTTTGCGCCACAAGCTTGCAGCCACAAGTTTGCAGCCAGTATCTTGCCACAAGTTTGCAGCCACAAGTTTGCAGCCAGTATCTTAGGTGCGGCAGAACAGGGCTGAGCGAACCCGCGGCCAACCGTCTGCGGCCACGTTTCGCGGCCACGTCGGGCCGGGACTATAAGGGGCACGGGTTTGCCGGGCCCGGACGGCGGCAGCCACCGTGCTTAGCGCTGGAAGGGTTCGACGCAGTGTATGGCGCGTGGAATGTTGGCCGCAGCTTGGCCGCACGCAGGTTGGCCGCAGCGATAAGCACCGCGCGCATGAATGCCGATACCTCCGAAGCATCACTCCGCGACCGGAAACCTCCCACCACACTGCTCGGCCCCATCGTCCTTCTGCTGTGGCCTCTGGTTCCTTGCCTTCTCCGCCCCGCACCCGTACCGCCCCCGCCCCTGCCCCCGCCCCTGCCTCCGCCTGCGGCTGCTCCCCTTGCTCCAAAGGCCCAGACATCTCCCCCAGCAACCTCTTGGCCTCCCTGTCGCCCAACCTCTTGTCCCTGTCGCCCAACCTCTTATCCCTGTCGCTCCACGCCCTCGGACCCACCATGCCCGTGACCCAGCCTCCCCGCCACGCCAAGCCAGGCAAACCCAAGCCTCCCAAGCCCGCCAAATCCGTCGCCACCGACCCCCGCGCCGCGGCCCCGCCCACCGTGCGCCCGGTGGAGCCAAAGCCACCGGTGCTGCTGCGGCTGTCGGCCCCGCCCCGCCACCACCGCTTTCCCGTGCACATCGACCGCACCGTGCCCCGCCACCACTACAGCGACGCGGCGCAGCAGTTTTTCGTCGCAAACGCCGGCCGTGCCACCGCCCTGCGGCCGCAGTTCCACAATCCCTATCTCCGGCCCAACGCCCGCTTCGTGGGCGAGCAGCAGAGCGGGTCCTCGCGGTACGAGATCAAGGTGGAGTTCAAGTCCGTGGACTTGGCCAGCTCCGAGGTCACCGGCTTCTTTGAGATCAGCGGCCTCACGGACGACCACCCGGTGATCACCACGTGCTTCCGGGGCGAGATCATCAACAACCCGCTCGCGCTGTGGCCCGGCACCAAGCATTACTCGTTTGCCACGGAGCAGCGCGACTGGGGCTCGTTTCTCGACAACGACTTGGAGCACTGGCGCAAGCTCACGGGAACGGGCCACGCGGTGCCCGAGGCGGACTTTTTGCGTCGGCTCCAGCTCATCCACAGCGGCCGCCACGACCCGCTGTACGTGTACATGCGGTGGAAGGAGGAGTTTCTTCTCCCGGACCTGCGGATCAAGTCGCTCAAGAATGCGCTGTTCGAGGGCTTCTACTATGTGGTGCTCAACATTGGCCGCCGCACGGATGTGCACGGCTACAGCTCGGAGCTTATCCCGGGCTCCATCAGCGGCTTGTACTTCCACACCCAAAACGAAAAGTTCCAGTCCTTGGTGCTCCGCCATGTGGACACTCGTGGCCCGGGCGGCTCGTATAACTTTGCTTAGGCCCACTGGTGTGGGGCTCTCTCTTTGATCTGGCATCAGAGTGGAATCGCGCCGCATTCTTTTAGATGGCCTTTTCCCGGCCTGTTTGGGTGTCGGCCGCCTCGGGGCACCCGGTGCAATCACCCTTGATACCCTGAGGTCTAGCCTACATAATGATAATGAACGCGAATTGTGTCGCAGCGTCTTGTATTAGACCTGTTCTTTTTCCTCGGCCCTCTACTCGGTGGTGTCCCGATGGGCGTAGATCTTGGCCGTGTACGGCTCCTCGAAAATCAAAGCCACCTTGTACATAACAAACACAAACGCCGTCACCAACAACCCCACCGGTTTCCCGTACCATAACGCCGTGCCCAAGAAGCACAAGGTCGACCCGTTGTACATGGGGTTGTCGTTGACGTTAAATGGGAACGACGTCACTCGCAGCTTCATCAAAATGCCAAAGTAGTCCCCCAAATAAGTGCCCGTCACCCCCAACGCCCACATCGACGATACCACTAGCACGTTGCCCACCGCGAACGCCGCCACCGCCGCTGCCTTCACCGCGCCCGATTGCACCATAGGCTCGTATGTGGGCTGTTCCAACAACGCGCTAAGGTAAACATGGTCTCTATATATTCCCAACAGGAAAATGGTCGCAGCCAAGAGATAGCACCCATTATATGCGCCGCCCGCCAATTTTGTCAAGACCCGGGTCTTGTGTTCGGTCCTCGCGGTAATGTTCCAGAATATCGGGTTGAACAGAATCGCAGCCAATGCAAACTTGAGCAGTGGAGTCCATTCCACATACTCAGGCAAATGCCTCCCAAGATATGTCAATTGCTCAATCTTCATTGCGAGCGTAGGTGGTGCTTTGGAATCCGGGCAAACCCCAGATTATTAAATACCCCAGACTACGCGCGCATGTGATTTTTGCGCCACACGCATCACGTGTTGGCCCAACGTTTGGCAACAACTCCAACACTAACCACTGGGGGTTATTTTGCTCTCTGCTTTTTATGCCTTGTTGTTTGCTCCGGCATTTATGCTACCACTACCAACCAACGCCCTATTGTGTACCTGCACAATAGTAGGCGGGGCCCCATAAGTAGCACCGAAATATGTACTCCTCCACAGTTCTGCTATTGCCATGTCCATTACTGAAGCCAAATTGTCCTGTTCCATTTGTAAATCGATTTCATCCCACACGCTACCGGTGGCCACAGACGTGGCTCGGTGATTTGGTGTACGGGTTTTTTTGCTGGCTCGCTTGAGGCTGTTCCCACCGTCACAACGCCCCACCGGCTTTCACCACATGAGACACAGAGTCACTTTTGTGCACTCGCACCAAGGCGAAAATGTCGTCAAGTCTATCAATTCCACATTTGTTGAGCTCAATTCTCTCCAAGATGTTGCTCGAGAGGATAAGTTTACATTCAGCACAAAAGAGTACTCTCACATCAGCTCGTTGAGAGTGCAAGTGATCAGACCTTTCGCTGCCACAGAAGTGACCCGCCCGTTTGGTTATCTCTACCTGCCAGGTCTTCATATATATGTTGTTCCCGAGGTTGTGCGGGATGCAAATGAGAGAGAAACGTTCTATGCGCAAGTGGCTGAAGCCATTGAGGAAATCTTTGGCCTTGAGTTTGACAGCAACAGCATGATTCTCTCCCTCAATTCCTTCTATTATCATACATCGGAAATCCCAGACCTTCCACATTTTACTGCCAAGTGGTCCCACACGGCCGGATCCAGCTGGGACGCGCTTGATTACTCTCTCTCCCATGGAAATGCTGTGCTCAAGACGTTGGCCGCAACTCTGGGCCCCTTGGTTGTCAATGAGGATACGGAATACACCGAGGTTGGAGTTTTTGGTATGGAAAAACACACCACCACGGACGATGTCATTTTGACTGGTATCCGTGCCGTTCTAAATGATGGGGATGCTGGTTCCGACCCCAAGGATTTTGTGCACAAGACCATGTTTCACGTCAAGCCCCGGCACCGAGCCCTTGGTGATTTGGCCGAGCCACACTATGAGCCCAATGGGTTGCATCCACGGTTTTTATTCAGCCAGGTGCCGCTGAAACCGCAAGACGAGGATGTCAGCAACTGTAAGCTATACTGCTACTTGACCTTGCAAAACGCAGTGTTTTTGGACCGGTACCAGATCCCAGAGCTGATGAGCATTTTGGCCAGTTATGGGCCCAACAATTTGGAGCTCCCCTCCTACTCTGTCCAAGGATGGGGAAACGAGGTGTTGATGGAGGTTACCGACACAAGCCACGCGTTGGATCTCACATTGCATTCACGGTATCAGGCACCATCTACCAACGGGCTGCACACCCAAGTCAACATTGACAAGCCATACTTGTTCTACGGGTGCGAAACCGGGTCGGATGCATTTCTCTTGGCAAATTCCCCATTTGACAACAAGAATAAGATTGGCGGCACGTATGAAAAGTTCTTCACAGATGACACGGTGTTCTACCAAGCAGGGACACGTGGCTCGGCAGAGATTGATATTCCAAATGCTGCTGGTACTCCAATGTATGCAAACGCGGTCACGTCTTTGGCCATTTTGATAGGTTTGTGGATGGTGGGGTCCAAATTATGGAGACGAACTGAACCCAGCCGGAAAAACGTCTGAGCTGCTCGATAGGCGGTGTGGCGTCTCTCAACCAGGTGAATAAATGTGCACACACAGCATGCGCTCCAGTAAACTCCTTTGACACATTTGCCTAGCTCCGGCCCAGGCATCCCTTTGCTCTTACACATTCCTCCGGAAACACCATCTGCCTCCGGCCCAGGCACCCATTTGCTCTTACTCATTGCGCTCCTCCGAAAACACCATCTGCCAACGGCGTTCATTCGCCATAAATACCCTACAACTCCACTTTCACATTACTCTTCCCCACAGGAACAACACGGTACTCCACATACAAGCTGCCGTGCTCATCATCGCCCGTAGGCATGCCATGGTCCCGGATCACGTCCACCTGGCCGTCTAGCACAACCTCGCCCCGGCCGCGCTTGAGCATCACCGTTTCCTCGTCGAAAAGCCGGATCTCCCGCTCCCAGTTGCCCTCCTGCGCCTCCTTGGCCGAAAGAAGCTCTGTGCGGTAGAGGTCGTTCTTGACGCGCCGGAAGCCCCAGTTGCCGCCGGCCTCCTCGGTGATGACCAAGTGCATGTTGCCCGGCGCCCAGTCTGGACTCTGGTCTCCCTCGCCCTCCAAGACCTTGACGGAATTCCGCTCGGTTCCAGGCGGAAAGTACACCTCGTAGTGTCTGGATGCCCTCACTGTGCCTCCACCCCGGCACGTCTTGCACGGCTTGGCAATGGTGGTTCCCTTTCCGCCACATTGGTCACACTGCAGCTGGAACTGCTGTATCATCGGACCCATCTGGCGCCGCGTCAAGAGAATGCCGCTGCCTCCGCACTTGGAGCACTGGTGCCGCTCGCCATCGGCGCTTCCGCTTCCGGTACACGTGGAGCACACGTTGTTCATCTCCAAGTCGAAACCAAAGTCCCGCCCGACATAAAAGTCTCTCAACGACATCAGCAACCGCACCTGGATGTCCGGGCCGCGCCGCACCCTTGCGCCCTGGTGCCCGCCGTGGCCGTTCTGGAAGAATTGGTTGAACATGTCGCCAAAGTCGAAGTTGCCATGGCCTCCGCCCTGCTGGGGCTCGGCATCGCCAAAGCGGTCGTAATTCAGACGCTTCTGGGCATCGCTCAAGATCTCGTATGCCTGCCCGATCTCAATGAACTTGTCGTGGGCCTCGGGCGCCGGGTTCTTGTCTGGGTGGTACTGCTTGGACAATCGCCGGTACGCCGATTTGATGGTCTTGTCGTCCGCATCCTTTGCAATGTCCAAGACTTTGTACGGGTCTAAGCAACACACTAGACCTGCAAAGAGAAGGAAAAATGCTATGAATCTCATGCTGGCGCTGGTACACTGGGTGGTGCAAAACGTACACGTCGCTGGGTATACGTGGTCCGGGTCGTGCTTGCACCGATTCAGTACTGGGGCCTTGGGCTGGTGCCGTAAACGGCAATAGTCTCTGTCACGCCAATTTCCCAAGCTGGATGATGCATTTCTCTCCCGTGTCCTTCTTGACAGTCTCGGCGCCTGAAGTGTTCCGCTAGCCGAAGAAAGGTTACCGATGGTGCTCTACTGTGGTGCATACAGCGGAAACTGACTTGCACAGATTGGTTTCGTGGTCTAGTTGGTCATGGCATCTGCTTAACACGCAGAACGTCCCCAGTTCGATCCTGGGCGAAATCACTCTTTTTTTTCGTTAAAGGCGTTGAAGTTCATTGCCGCCATCGCCAATACGGTTAAGTGCCCTCGCCAATATGGTTAACTGCCCTCGCTAGCAAAACATAAACATCTTGCATCGCAAGGTGCGGCGCTTAAAAATTGTTTCTCCATTGTTTTCTCTTCCAAATTCTCTAGAAGCTTTTGCCTCGATGTTTCCATCGAGAAAAGTATTGTCTTCACCAAAATGGAAATTCTCATGTAGCTGGCTATCATATCTGCTGAGCCACAATTTGTATTTCAAGGTGGTTTCGTGGTCTAGTTGGTCATGGCATCTGCTTAACACGCAGAACGTCCCCAGTTCGATCCTGGGCGAAATCATTCTTTTTTTTCATTTCCCGGCCCTGGGAATTTTTTAGTTTTGCTTTCGTTCAAAATCGGCATCGAGTTACTGCACATTCCACAATTTACTTCCTTTGCATTAGAAGAAATGCAATTTTGTCCGTTTTTTACTTTCAGCCCTGTTTTCATAATAAATGTCTCAACCGTATATTGTCAAACACCATCCTGTGATTTTGCAAAGACAAACTACAACAAAGTGGTTTCGTGGTCTAGTTGGTCATGGCATCTGCTTAACACGCAGAACGTCCCCAGTTCGATCCTGGGCGAAATCATTTGTTTTTTTTAGCATCTTTTTACCCAGGGACCAACAGTTTTATATCACCTTATTACTATTAAATCCACAAACACGTTATGAGGGGGAGAAGCTCCACAAACACGTCTAGCGACATTGTTGCCGAAATCTGCGACATTGTCGTACATCCGTACCTCTACGATATAAAACATCCATACCTCTTTGATTGTACACCCGTACACCAATTGCTAAACACCCATACCTCCAGTAACAAACACCAGTACATCTTCTTACTATATCCCGGGTTGAGCCATAGCGCTGTGCCCACTCCACATTGGAAACTGACAGGAGCTTTATGGGAAACTTGAGGGTCACAATATTTTGAAACCAACTTCATTTGACTCTAAAAGTTTGCATGGCTAGTATTTTATTCACAGGTTCGCAGAGACTTATGTCTCATCGACCCAACGGTCACGTGCATCCCGATACACCACTAGCACCTACTGAGAGCTCCATCTTCGGTTACAATGCACGAGGTCATCTCTCTCTCTGCATCTCAGAATGCTGGCCATCTCATTACCCATCTATACAATGTTCAGGAACTGCATATCCCATATTCAAAGGATGCCATCCTCTCCCACTCAAACGACGTCTTTCTTTGGCCCGTGAAGGTCAATGGAAGAGCGAACTATTATCCACGTACATTGAATTTCGAGCTTGATGGCGGGTATGGATTCTTGGGAAAATATGACTTTCATGAGCCCAAGTTGGATCTCACGTCTCTCGGGGACAATGTCAACGTAACACAAAAGGAAAGAGTGGAGAAGAATCAGTACCAGCAGATTCTAGATTCCGGGGGCCAAACTGACTCGTCGCTTCTCAATACGGCAAACACGAGATATTGGAGTGACTACAACAAGCTTGTATATCGGCCTGCGTCCCTCCTAGAGGTGGAAAACTATGTCCATCCGATGGGTAGCCACAAGCACTTCCCAAAGCTATTGTTTCGAGACTACAATGTGGGAGAAGAAGAATTCAATATTATATTTGATCCGGTGGAAGATGCCTTTCGCAAGAATTTAGAGGCGCTGGACATGCTTCAGGGTGTCAACATTGTCAGCGAGGTAGATAGTGCGTGGGGTGGGTTTACCAATGAGATGCTAGTCCAGTTGAAGGATGAATATTTCAACAACGGAGCCAACTCCAAGCACAATATCTGGACGTATGGCTTGATGGCCTCAGAGCCCAATTTGCTTACACGGATCAAGTCATTTGTGGAGTTTTCCAAGAACTCGTCGCTTTTCATTCCCATGAGTTTGAACCCTCAAAGCAGCTCTTTGCTCTCGGAAGAGTTTGATCCTACTTCTCCTTGGCATTCGAGCGCAGTACAGGCGGCATTTGTCAACCTGATTTGGGGGCTCAACTGCCAAGTGAGCCTGCCAGTGCGTATGGCAGAAATAGAGGCCGCGATTGTGAAGGGTTTTGATAAGCGAAACATTGTCAATGAAATTCGAATTGAGAGTAAGGAGCAAAAGACCAATGAGTTCGGCATTGTCAGCGACGCCAGCATCATGAACGCATACTTGGGATTGGCCCAAGCGGAACCAAAGGGCCCGGACTACATTTCCCTTGGAATAAGTGACCAAGGCAAAGCTATTGGTAAGAAAACAATTATATCTGCTCTGCAAGAGGAATCGGACGATACGCAGTATGTGAATCCTTACATTGGGGAGATTACCAGGATTGATAGCACTCCAAATGTGCTACAGAAGCCATTCCAAACTACATTTGGCCAGAATGTGGAATTGAAAAATTTGATGAAGCAGTACCGTAAAGTGATTCAGCGGGTTCGCCTCCCCCATCACATGCAGATTATTGGTGATAAAGCGGAGTTAATTGAGGACTTGTCTGTGCTTGTAGAGGAGTACACATTAGACTATGAGGACGAGTCGGACTATGAATAGGAAATAGGAATCGTATATGGTAAGAAGAATGGGGGAAGTATTTTTTGTAACGGGTAGGGGTTTGTGACATTGCAATGTTTTCGCATTTGGAGAATTGTGAGAATATCGCGAACCTGGAAAACCAGGGAGGGAAGTAGGGTAGGGAAGTAGAACAGAGAAATGGGAGAGAGAAACGGGAGAGAGAAACGGGAGAGAGAAATGGGAGAGAGAAATGGGAGAGAGAAGTAGAACAGAGAAGTAGAACAGAGAAATGGGACAGAGAAGTAGAACATTAATAGAACATAAATAGGACAGATAGGACAGATAGGACAGAAATAGAGATGAGTAACCAGAAGCAATGCGGAGAATAACGCGAGAATGCAAGAAAAGTACAATGGAAGTCACGGCATGTTTGGGCAAGCAAAACCTACGAGCGCCGGCGGGCTGTTTGGTACGGTGTGGGATATATTACGATATATATTGTATCTAGATGGTCTTCTCCACCAAGAAAATACCGTAGTCGTCCTTCAAGGTCTTCATGATAGGGTCGTTGATGTCGGAAGACATTGGCGCCAACAAGCCTCTCTTGGACAAGGTACCATCCAAGATCTGCTGGGTGGCAACTGCACAAGGCACACCGACCAACTTGGCCATGGAAGAGTAGCCTTCAGGGTTACCGTAGTCGACCAAGGTGGAGGTTCTGGTCTCGGTGGAGCCGTCGGCCCACTCGATGCCGAACTTGTGCTGCAAGCAAACCAAGTCTCTCTCGCCCTCCTCGTACTGCATCAACTCCTCCAAGGTGGCACACAAGGTGTCCAATGGGTTGCCTCTTGGGGTGGTTTTGTTGTCGGAGAACAAGCCCAACCACTTCAAGCCGGCAATGATTCTCGCCTTGTCGTCGTCGCTCTTGAAGGTGGCCAACGACACGATCTTGGCCTCGAGGTCGGACTCGGAGGAGGAGGCGGCGCCGATCAACTGGGCGAACGCGTCCTTCCACGCGGAGGCGGTCTTGAACGCAGGGTGCTCCGCCTCCTTGAGGAAGCCCAAGTCGACGAGAACCTTGATGAACTCAGGGAAGCCCTGGAATCTCAAGGTGCCTCTGATGACGGTCTCGGCCTCGGGGATGTTGTACAACTTCTTGTAGGTGGTGGAGTCTCTGTTGGGGTACGCCACGAACGCGAAGCCCGGGTAGATGAAGTAGGGCTGGGCCGTGGCCATCAAGTCCTCGGACTTGACGTTCTCGACGGCGCCGTTCTTCCAGTAGGACGCGGAGTTGGTCAAGGCCAACAACACACCGCGCGAGGACCACGAGAACTTGTAGCCCAACGGGTTGTCGGAGTTCTCCGGCGCAGGAAGCCCGCCGCAGTAGGACAAGAACGACTTGATCTTGCCGCCGGCCTGGTGCACCTCCTCGATGGTCTTGACGGCGTACAAGTGGTCGATGCCGGGGTCCAAGCCGATCTCGTTCATCACGGTGATGCCCGCGGCCTCGATCTGCAGCTCCAACGCCTGCAACTTGGGGTTGATGTAGGAGGTGGTGACCACGTGCTTCTTGTTCTTGATGGCGCTCTTGACCACGAGCTCGTGGTAGATGTAGGGAATCAACGAGATCACGAGGTCGTACTGCGCCACGGCCGCATCGAGCGCGGCCTCGTCGGTCACGTCAAGCGAAATGGCGCTGGCCACAGACCCGGCCAACTCCTGGGCCTTGGCCAAGGTTCTGCATGCGACGGTGACCTTGACATCGGGGGTCTTGGCGAGGATATCGACGGTGGGCTTGGCGACAAAGCCGGAGCCTAACAAAAGTACGTGTTTGGCCATTGGAGGAAGAGTGGGGGTGCAGAATTTTCGCACCGGGGCCGGAGGTGTAGCGCGGAGAAATGGGTGAGTCACCGAGGCGATAGCGATAACGCATTGTGCAGGCGGGCTCGTTGGTGGGTCCCGTGACCGGCTCCACCTCCGTGTCGGCAAGGCTGGAACTTGATCCGTCAAGGACAATCAAGGTTACATCAAGGTTACATCAAGGTTACATCAAGGTTACATCAAGGTTACATCAAGAATCAAGGACTACACAGGGAGACAACTCAAGTTAAGTGGTACCATCACTAGACCGATTAGGCAATTGCCGTGTAGTTGTATACAGTGATAACCCTGTAATGTTAGTCGCCTCTAGCTTCAGAGAATGATTCAGAGAACCATAGACGCAGCTTCAAGACTGGTTGACATTCCAGATGTAGTTTATATCGGAGATCCCAGTGAACGGGAATAACCTTTGGAACAGTGAAGTAGCCATGTATCCATGTGATCATTAGGTAATCAACGCGCAACGGACTCAAGTCGGACCACTCTTGGAGTCTGGACTTGACTGACTTGACTACACAAAGGCGAAAAAGTGTTGACTATGTAGTTACGTGGCCTTCCAGATGCTGGCCGCGTAGTGCTTGACAAACGCAAGCGGGTCGGAGATCTTGTTGTCCTTGGGGATCTCGTGGTCGGACGCAAACGACTTGAGCGGCAACACCAAGATGTCGCCCACCAACTTGGGCGTGTCCAAGTCGTGGAAGTCCTTCCACGTGACGGTCTGGTACACCGAGGACTGGACGTAGTCGTTCAAGTACGTGAACACCACGTCGGTCCACGCGCCGGTGCCGGTCCACCGCGAGATGGCCAACAGGATCTGCAGCGGCGAGCCGCCCAAGGACATGCGCAGGCTGTCCAGAAGCGCCTTCTCGCGCAACGTCTTCTCCGTGATGTGGGCAATGGCCTCGCGCAAGATCGGGTGGCCCGGCTTGCTCTGGATGACAAAGTTGCCAAACTCGAGGCGGCGGTGCGTCTCCTGGCGCCAGTTGGCGGAGGTGCTGTCGCTGCCCACCGCCACGATGAGCCCCAACTCGGTCGGGCTGACGTTCTCCGGGATCCAGTTCGGCACCGGCTGCAACGGGAACGTGTCCACGTCCGCGTACACGCCGCCCTTGGCGAACAAGATCAAGTAGCGGAAAAAGTCCATCTTGAGAATGAGCTCCGGCAACGCCTCGTACGCCGCCACCACCTCCGGCACGTGGCTGTACAAGTGCTTGATCGTGGCGTACGACGTGTCGTCGTTGAACAACTCGTGCACAAACCCGGGGTTGCGCACGGCCCACTGCGCCTGGCCCTCGCGGAACGTGGCGTCGAACCGGTCGTCGTTCAAGCCGTGCTTCCACAGCTGCCAGATGTAGCCGGGGAACTTGGCCTGCGTGTCGTACGGCACCATGAACATCAACTTCTCCCGCAACAGCATGGACGCGGCGGGCACGCGCAACTGGCGCACCTGCTCGAGCAACACCTCGTTCTGCGCCTCGATGGCGCGGAGCCGCTCGCCCTGCGCCGCGATGAAGTCGCGCTGCATCTTCTCCATCTTCTTGAGGAACTCGTCCTGCTTCTTGTTGTTTTCGCTGAACACCAGCAGGAAGATGTTGAAGTTGTCGGCGGCGAGCGCGTCGCGCGACTTGGCGGTGCTGAGCCGCACCACGACAAGGAGGAGCGCCACAAGCACTACTGTGATGATCACCGGCTTGCGCCGCGTGCCCATGGATGCCTGGTTCATGAGTCTGGTGGGATGGGTCGGTGGTGGATTTTGCTTCGCGCTGGGCCAGCGCGGGAGGCACGGGTGCGGCGCACGCCAGTGGGTGGGTGGTGGGTGGGTAAGTATATGGAGGTAAGTGTGTGGAGGTAAGTATATGGAGGAAAGTGTGTGGAGGTAAGTGTGTGGGGGTAAGTGTGTGGGGGTAAGTGTGTGGGGGTAAGTGTGTGGGGGTAAGTGTGTGGGGGTAAGTGTATGGGGGTAAGTGTGTGGAGGGGTGGTGGAGGGGTGGTGGAGGTACGTGTGTGGAGTGGTGCTATGGATCCCAATGGCCTGCTGGAGTGGACCATTCCTCTATGCACTCCGCCTACCTGATGTGACTGGACATGGCAGTCTTTCGATCGGGTCCGCCACAATCGTCAGTCTGACTGCAACTGGATCACTATGATTTCTGGATCACCATGATTTCTGGATCACTATGATTTCTGGATCGTCTGGATCGTCGATCGTCTGGATCGTCTGGTGCCGTACACCCGCGGGTGGCCATCACGGCCGCTATGCACACCTTCGCCTCTCCACTCTTCATGTCGCTTTACGGCGGTGCCATTTCCGCCTCGCTCCCGGCCGGCGCCATCGACGTCTCGGCGTTCCGCCAGATTCCCGACACGCAGGAGGTATTTCTTCTCGAGCAGGACTCGGGCCTAGACCGGTCCATCATCATCGACCTCTTGGAGCGCGTGGAGGCGCCCGACTTGGCCCACGTGGTGGCGGTCCACTTGGAAGACATCTTGGACGGGCCCGCGGACTTCATCGCGCCGTTGGAGTCCGCCGTGTTGCCCGCGCTCGGCGAAATGCACTCGTTTTTGCTCAAGCCGCCGCCGTCGCCCATGGAATCCGCCGGCGCCAAGTTGTTCACGTTTCTCGTGTTGGTGCGGGTGCAGAAGGTGGCCACGGATGTGGTCATCTCCATGAACGTGCCGCTCCAGACCGGCGCCGTGACCCAAGAGGCGTTTGACCGCGAGAAGGAGAGCGTTGTTGCCGGCGACTCGGTGCTTGCGGCGTGCTACCGGCAGGTGATGACCGTGGCGCGGACGTTGGAGATCCGGGACTGGTCCTTGTTTGCGTAGCTTTCACAGTGGCCGGTTGCGGGTGCCACGGGGTATACCGCGGGTGTGCTGGGTAGTGCTTCCCTGGTGATGAGGTGAGTTTATATTTAACTTTCTATAATAATGCTAGAGGTAATACATATACTTATGGTTTGTTCAAGAAAGTCATATGATTATACCTATGACTATATTAGGTGGTGTGAGGTGACAGTGACCTCTGTTTAATCTATGATGTGTGATGCACTGTCTGCTATGTTGATGGTGATGGTGATGGTGATGTGTAAAATAATATGCATTGTATACCAATAGATAATACTGATAAACTAGTGATAATCTATTATTTAATATATCAGTTAGTTGGTCAGCATTATTTAATATATCAGTTAGTTGGTTTAAAAGTGTACAAATACAATAAAATGGCATAGCATCAGTATAGAGCAAGGAGCAGGCACTGGTCAGTATATCCACCATTATCATCAATAAATTCTCATTCTGGACCAGTGTAGAGCTATATTTGCTTTACATTTAACAAGTATCAAGTTTATTAGGAGCCATCAACTTCATAGTAACAGTAAATATGCGTACTAAGTTCATATGATAAATGCACCTTTATTTGTATGAGTGATGTAGTGAGTGATAGTGACAGCGATAGTGACATGATAGTGACATGATAGTGACATGATAGTGACATGATAGTGACATGATAGTGACATGATAGTGACATGATAGTGACATGATAGTGATGTGATTTACCCTAGAGCTGTATGCTGATAGTGATTTAGTTCTGCTAGTGATAATTCGCTTTAGCGATTAACTCTGGCTCAGTTACAATAACTATCTGCTATGGTGATTTACTAGTGACAGTGAGACCTATTGCGATGCAAAGTTAGTAGTTGAGTCTGTAGCTGTCTGAGCTGCCCTGCGGCGATATAGGTCTACACTGTTTTCCGGCCAAACTGGATCCTTTGCATCCACTAATGCTCGTCTCCACCCATTTACCATAGGTGCGACGTTTTGCCGGCCCGCACGTGTCCGCGCACGTGACCCACGCCTCCGTGGCCGCCGGCGCCACGCCCGCCTCCCGTCTGCCCCCTAAAAGCACATCCGCCGGCCCCGGCTCCATCGCCACCCCCTCCGGCCGCGACACACCCCGTACGCCGCCGCTGGCACCCACAATCGCCGCGGCACGCGCGCGAGATCCGAGGGTGCGGCCGGAAATGCCCGCACAAAAACACAAGTTGGAAACGCACCGCCAACCGCTTGTGCCTCTCATGTCATTGGAAAAGAAGATCCTCAAGTTCTTGAAAGGACCAAAAAAGGGCGAGACGTACGAGCTCAAGAGCGGGCTCGTGTCGCAGTACAAAATCGAGCGCAAGGACGCCATCCAGCGCGTGATCCAGGCCATGACCGTGGGGAAGGACGTTTCGGCGCTTTTCCCCGACGTGTTGAAGAACATCGCCACGTACGACTTGGAGCAGAAGAAATTGGTGTACTTGTACTTGATGAACTACGCCAAGCTGAACCCCGAGTTGTGTATCTTGGCCGTCAACACGTTTGTGCAAGACACCGAGGACCCCAACCCGTTGATCAAGGCGCTTGCCATCCGCACCATGGGCTGCATCCGCGTGGACAAGATGGTGGACTACATGGAGATCCCGTTGCGGCGGACGTTGCAGGACGACAACCCGTACGTGCGCAAGACCGCGGCCATCTGCGTCGCCAAGTTGTTTGACTTGAACCCGGAGATGTGCGTCGAGTTTGGCTTCTTGGCGGAGTTGCAGAAACTCATTGCCGACCCCAACCCCATGGTGGTGGCCAACGCGTTGAGTGCGTTGTTCGAGATCCGCGACATGAACCGCGACCCGCACTTGGAGGTGTTGGTGGTGAACAAGGACACCGTGACCGTCTTGTTGGCGTGCTTGAACGAGTGCACCGAGTGGGGCCGCATCACCATCTTGACGTGCTTGTGCGACTACCGCAGCACGGCGCGCGACGAGGTGTTGCACATCATCGAGCGCTGCATTCCGCAGCTCCAGCACGTGAACCCGTCGGTGGTGCTCGCGGCGATCAAGGTGGTGCTCCACCACGTGGAGGCGGTGGGCGCGGCGGAGAAGGCCGCGTTCTTGAAGAAAATGTCGGCGCCGTTGGTGTCGTTGGCGCTGCTGCCCATCCCCGAGGCGCAGTACGTGGGCCTCAAGAACATCCGCATCATCTTGGAAAAGTACCCGCAGGTGTTGACCAAGGAGCTCCGGGTGTTCTTCATCAAGTACTCGGACCCGTTGTACTTGAAGCTCGAGAAGTTGGAGATCGTCATCCGCCTCGCCACCGACGCCAACAGCGCGTTGCTCTTGGGCGAGTTGAAGGAGTACGCCATGGAGATCGAGCCCATGCTCGTGGCCAAGGCCATCCACGCCATCGCCGCCGTGGCAATCAAGCTCGCGCCGTCCGTGGTGCATGCGGTCAACCTGTTGATCTTCCTCGTGGAGCAGCGCGGCGGCGACTTGATTGTCAACGAGTGTGTGGCGGCGTTCGCGGCCATCTTGCGCCGCTACCCCGGCAAAAACGACTTGATCACCTTGGTGGTGCCGGTCATCCTGAACCACGTGGCCGAGCTCTCCGACACCGCCGCCTTGTCTGCGTACGTGTTCCTCGTGGGCGAGTACCCCAAGTACTTCTCGGCGTTGCCCGACAAGTTGCGCCTGCTCGTGGACTCGTTCCTCGACGCCGACCCCGCGTTGCAGTTGAACATCCTCACCGCCGTGGTCAAGATCAACTTGGCGTTGCCGGACGCCGGCTGCTCCCACTTGTTGCAGACGGTGTTGGAGCGCGCCACCACAGACTGCGACAACCCAGACGTGCGCGACAAGGCGTACGTGTACTGGCGCTTGTTGTCGGCATCGTCGCCAGAGGCACAGCACAACGTAATCTTGGCCCGGTTGCCGCCCATCCGCTCCGTCATTGCGTCGTTCAGCCCCCAGGTGTTGGACGCGTTGATGAGCGAGTTGTCCACGTTGTCCTCGGTGTACCTCAAGCCCGCCTCCACCTTCATCGACACCGCCGCCGCCGGCTCAGCCCAGTCGCGCCGCTCGTCGCAGCCCATCAACGACTTGGCCAACTTGGCCAAGCACGAAATCATCAACAACGCCAACAACGAGAACTTGCTCAACCTTGACGATGACGACGACACGCCGTTGGACAAGGGCTCGTCGGTGTTGGACGAGTTGAACGACTTGTTCTCCGTGCCTCCTGTTTCTGCTGAGCAGACAGGCTCCTCCGCGCCGGTGCAGTCATCCACCCATGACATTTTGAGCTTGTTCGACTCTGCACCAAAGCAGAGCGCCTCGACGGCGGTGCCGCCGGCCCAGGGTGCGTCGGCGGTGTCGGCGGGACTCGAGGGCTTGAATCTTTCGGCTCCGGCGTCGACTCCTCTGCATCCGTCGTCCCTGGTGAGTGGGGACCTTTTGGATCTACTCTAAGACCCTGCCTCGCATTCGGACCGTCCATCTCCCAGCCGTATTATTGACCCGTAATAGAATATGTCTCATACATGCCAACTTCTTCGTGCTTAGTGCTTCTTTTCAGTCCAATGCACCTTCTGTATTGCTTCACAAGCGCTTGTATTATTGTATGTCCTCGCCAGCTACGTTTCATCTTGCCCTGTCGCCTATCTCAACCTACAGACAAAATGCTCCTTCTGTCTGTTTTGGGGCGTGGGTCTGTTATGAAGCATGTCTCATTATTCCCGCCCCATGGCCCTCTTGAGCGCCTCAAGCGTTTCTTGACGCTGTCGCACGTGGTCTTCCTCGTTGTCCTCGTCCATCTCCTCATCCTTATCCGCATTACCGTCGTGCAAAAGTCTCTTGAACTCGTCGCTCTGTACCAATCCCAAAATCGTCGCCTTCACCTCAGCTGCAGTCTTGTCGATGGCATTGATGTCGGCCCTTTTGGCCTCGATCTGTTTTTTCAACAACATGATCAAGCTCTCTCTGGTCTGATGTGGTCTGTATGTATTTAGCAAATGGTTCATGTTGATCAAAATCAACTTCAAATCCTCAATCTTCACATGAAACTTTGCCGGCTCTACCGACATAGACCCGACAAGCTCGAGGAAGTTCAACAAGAGCGAATCTAGTAGTTTGTGGAGTTCACCAATTTTCTGTGCCGAAGTGATGGTTTCATCGTCATCACTGTAGAGCTGGCGCCACCCCAGTGACTTCAATGATGGAAGCTTGTTTTCAAGTGCCCATAAACTTCCGTATCCTCTGTACTGTTCTCCCAGTGGCACAGTAGGTGGGATCTGGAACCGTAGTTCGCCGGCAGGTAATTCCTCGTCTGGATTGTGGGATTTCGACCATTCTTCAAACTTCTCCACATTCTCCTTAGTGAAAAACTTATAGTATGGCGGAGGAGGCGGGTAGAGCGAGGATATGAGTTCGTCGGCCATGGCTATGTAGGTTGGAGTGCTAGGTGCACCTACGGCTGTCCATATTGGTATGCACCCGTACATCTCGATTCTGCTGTTGCAACGCAATTTGCATCCCAGCGGTAGCCCGGCAAATAAGAAGGAAACTTATTTTGCTTCAGTGACAGTCATAAATTACATACAGATGATTAAGGCTCATCTACATTTTCTCAACTCTAGATCAGCGTGAGAGGCCCTTAATTCGAGCGGCAAACCCTATAAACACACAACCATACGAAAATGAGGCACCTGCTTTAGGTGTGGTGAGTGGGATCTTATTTATACCACCTCATAAAGTTGGCTGCCAAAAAAAAAATTAGTTACACGCATGGCTTCCAATTTGAACCAGAAAATATATAAATAAGGACGGATCCACTCGGCTGCGGGACAGGATTGGGTGTGACCTGCACATGCCCTAACCACAATCTTACTAACTCGCACACAAGTAAGGTTATTCTGACCCACCTCACCATGAACGAAGAAGACCAAATAGATATCGACAGCCAACCAATCGGGGCTGAGGTCGAAGAGACAGAGCAGAAAAAGAAGCAGCGTTTTGAGGTGAAGAAGTGGACCGCAGTGGCATTCTGGTCGTGGGACATTGTGGTCGAGACCTGTGCCATTTGCCGGAACCACTTAATGGAACCTTGTATCGAGTGTCAGCCCAATAGCATCAACAACTCGTCAGAGCAGTGCATCGCTGCTTGGGGTGTGTGTAACCATGCGTTCCATATGCATTGCATTCAGAGATGGCTCAAATCGCGGCCCGTGTGTCCGTTGGACAACAAAGACTGGACCTACCAGAAGTTTGGCACCTAAGCTGGTTATGTCAGCCAAATCAGGGTAGGATACGAACAAGGTTAATGTTTATACAGTGGTAATGCTATATTCTTATGATTCTCCGTAGGATTCTCTCAACCCCCCTTTTTTACCCCCATCTGGTCTGTTAACACCACATCTCTACCTCAGCCAATACCTCCATGATCGGGAGAATGACCCCAACACCACCACAGTCTCGCAGCACTGCTTCAACGCCTCTATGCTATTCTGCATCCCCTGCTCCTCCATACATCCTTGGGCCTCGGCAAAGAAAACATACTGCCAACGTGACTGCCCCGACGGACGCGAATTGATCGATGTAAGGTTAATATTGTTGTTGCGGAAGGAGTCCAACGCCAGGCAAAGTGCACCCGGATCATCGTGGTTCAACACAAACATGGTCGAAGTTAAACAAACGTTATTGTTGCTGTGTGCCTCTGGGTTGGCGTTGTCGGCTTCGGGGCCGATTGGCGCACTGTGGCCGAGCACAAGGAAGCGGGTGGTGTTTTCCTTCACATCCTCCACCTCCGCTGCTCGAACGGGTAACTGGTACAAGTCAGCACTTGCCTTCAGCGAGATGCATGCAGAAGTATTTTCAGGGTCGGACGCTACCATCTCGGCTGCCTGTGCCGTGGAGTTGGTGTCGATGCGGGTGATTTCCGCAGGTAGCACCCCCAGCTTCAAAAACTTGGTCACCTGGCCCCACACTTGCGGGTGCGAGTACACTCTATTCACCTTGGAGAGATCGGCAGCGTTCGAGAGGAAGTAGTGATGGATGGCGACAAACTGCTCCGCCACCACCCGAAATGTAGCCGGGGCACGCTCCGGGTCTGTGGGGATAAACCAGTCTCGAAGCAAATCGAAGGTGAACACCACCAGCCCGTTTGTGGAGTTTTCAAATGGAACCACGGCAAAATCCACGTTTTTGGCGTCGAGAAGGTCGAAGCACGCACCAATGGACGGTTGGGGGAGCGCCTCGACGTTGGTTGTGCCAAACTGTTGCATCACCGCCTACACGTTAGTATATGGGGTCATTGAAATGTCTGCTTCCGCTTTCCACTTCCAAAAGACAATCTGTCATCCCATGCAAACAGCCTGTGAGCCGGTGCCGGAGACAGCGAAATGGCCTTTATGCGGTGGATATAATCGGCCGATCCGGTTTTGAAACGGCATGAAGCGACTGCAGTAGGACCCTCTATACGCACTTGGTGGGTATATGTCCCTTCGGGGCCAAGAAAGGCCACTTTGGTCGACATTAGAGAAATAGCCTTGGTTGGGCCATATGGTGGATGTATACGGTATAGAACAGCGCCGGGTCCGGCACGCTGTATACATGACTGGGGGCACCGGGGTCAACCGAAACATATTATCCGGCATTCGAAACCAAATTGTGTGCCCACAACCATCACATGTTTGGGTAACATATTGAGACTTTGGACTTGTGGAGAAAGTTATGTTCAAATTGGGGGGTTGAACCGAGAGGGGAAGCCACCCGCTATACATTCGCGAGTGCTACATTTTGCACCCAGTGCCCATTGTTTGTTCCCACACCCACGCCCATTGCCATATACGACAGGCGGATAAGTAGACGGGAGTCGAGGGGGATGTTGTCTCGCTTGAATTTCTGGTCAAGTGATATCATTAATATTATTGTTTTTTTTTTTATTTGTCTCTTCTTCATTTTTTATCTTCACAACCATGACTTTTCATCCCCCGATCCCATTTCTGAAGGGACACACAAAGGACGAGGAGCACTCCATGCACTCGGGGGAGTCCGACCTGTGCCAACCTCCACCTTACACTAAAACAATATTTCCTCGGTCTTCGTCAAAAGAGTTGCGCAGCTGGGTTTTCAGTGCCCAATTTGTCGCTGATACCATCTACGACAACGTGATGAACCCGGTGGGATATTCCCGGATAGCGCCCCCGTTTCCGCTCACCCACACAGCTTTCTACGATGAGTGGTACTACTACTTCAAACGAAATATGTGCCTCCACTCGGATGTGTTTCGAATGTATCTTCTGTCGGAGTTGAGCGTATCCGCTCCTCGACTTATTGGATCGCGAGAGCAAATCAAACACGCCCGCCGGGAGATCCAGCGAACGTTCAGCACCGCCATCAAGCGTCATCTTGGTCCGGACCACTTGACACTTTTTTTGGGCGAGACCGTGGATCGCCACTATGCGGAAGTGGTGTTGAGAACCAGAATGGCGGCGATGAGTCCGGAAGCGGCACTCAGGCGGATCCTCCGGTACAATCTGTTGCGTTCCGCGGCGACAAAGGGCGACGTGAGCCCATTTATCAACCACTTGATTGCTACGGGTCGCACTGACGATGAGATATGGCAGAAGACGTTGGAGGTTTTACTTTGCAAGCGGATTGGCGAGCGGAAGCTCTGTGCGGTCCAGCGAGAGGTGGAGAAGCGCGTGCACTCTCCGGGTTCGGTGATGGAAAACTTGCAGGACTTGGTTGAAAATCTCCAGCGTCAGCGCATGTTCAAATGGGTGAAGCCGTTCCAAGCGCAGTGAGCGGCGGCGGCACAGGCACCGCGGTGGAGCCAGCCAAATTTCAAGAGGCACCCGCCTCTTTCAACCAGGCAAACAAAACCGGGAGCTTAAGCGAAAGAACTTGGGTTGTACGTACATCTAAAATCGAACAGAAACCAAAACTGCCAACGCCAGATGAAGGCACAACCCAAGTCTCAAACCTACAGTGGATCATCGGTGGCTCTTTATTCTGCTGAGCACAATGACAAATCCACGGGAGACCAGGGGTAACCAAATAATCAAAAGCCCGTATTCAACTATAAACACCCTGAAGAAAAAAAAAACTGGGAAAATGGATAATGCATCAAGTGTTGAATGATTAAGCACGTCTGTACATTTAAGCATCCTCGTTGATCAAACCACGCTCGGAGACGTAGATACCATCCAAGAACTTACGGATATCCTTGTTTCTGACTCTGCAGATTTGTTGGATGTCAGCAGCGTTTTGGGAAACAGCCTCCAAAGAAGAACCGGACAAGACCAATTCGTCCTTGACGTTGGCAGATTGCTCAACAGTGACACCGTCAAAGATCTTGACTTGTCTGACTCTCTTCTCACCCAAGAAGTTTCTGATTTCGACAAACTTTTGTCCGTCAACCTCGACAACGTTGACATTGATTGGGAAATGCGCGTAAACGTATCTCATCTTGTACTTGTAACCCTTGGTGACACCGGTAACCAAGTTAGCAACCAAAGACTTGACGGTTCTCAAAGCAGCAACGTGCTTTCTGTCACCGTTGTGGACGGTGATCTTGATGGACTTGTTGTCAATCTTCTCGAAAGCAACGTCAATGTGCTTCAAGTCCTTGACCAACTCACCTCTTGGACCGGTAACCTTGACGGTTCTGGCCTTGATTTGAACGGTAACACCTTCTGGGATAGACAAGATTTGGTCGGTTTGGATGTACTTCATTGTGGATGGTGAGGAAATTTTTTTTTTCAGGCGACCGGGCCGGATATATAGTGAAAAGTTTGTTTGCAGGAGCGGGAAATTTTTCACGGTGGCGGCACGTACAGGGCTCAGTGTGACTGCTATTGCGGTGCAGGTGGCACCCGTGCCCCAGCGCGACACCGTGTTCACGTGATACCGTGTTCACGTGACACGCGTATCGTACATCCGTGCCGCCCGACCCCCGGATCTCAGCCGCGCCATCCCGGCATGGCTCCGCAGGTGCAGGAGATACGCTACGCCCAGTGGCATTTACTGTCACGTCATTGTGGCATACTCATTCGTTTATTGTTCGGCTACTCTTGCTCGTCCAACGTCTGGAACTCCCAGTAAGGGGTGCCCTTTGGAAACTGGATGCCAGCCTCCAACAACTTGGTGAAGGCCTTGGAAAAGTCGGCAAAGAAGAGGCTCTCGTCGGCCGCGTACGCCTTCACGTGCTTGAGGAACGCCAGGTCCTCCTTCAACGCAATGTCGGTGGGCAACATCATGTAGGCGTTGGACTCGTCATCCTCCCACTGCTTGGGTCCGTCCCACTTGCGCACGTGCCAGTTCTGCAACAAGCGCACGAAAAAGTCATTGGTGAACATGTTGGGCGAAGGGCCCCATGGCCCGTCAAACCCCAGGCGGTCCGTGTGGCAGCGGCCCAAGCAGTGCGCGCCAATCAACGCCACCGTCTCGCGGTCGTTGAAGCCAAGGCGGTTGAAGACGTTGCGCACGTGGCTCGCGCCCTGGGTCGCGTCGGGCAAGCGGCCCTCGGGCGGCTGCTTCAGCGCATCCTGGTCCACGCGGCCCGCGCGCCACTTGATCTTGGGGCCGCCGGCCTCCTGCACCGCCGCCACGCCCCCGAGCGTCCACAAGTCGCCGCGCGACACCCACGGGAAGGCGTAGGCAAACTCAGAGAGGAAGTCACGTGCAACCTCCAACCCCGCGTTGGCCCCGTCGTTGGCCTCCGACGAGTACACCATGGTGCCGCCAAAAGAGCCCCCGCGCTTGTCCTTCGTGGAGTACGACCCGGACGAGTGCCACGCAAGCCGCGTCAACACCCCATACCGGCCCGCGCCCTGGTCCGCGTCGTCCTCCTCGCGGATTTTCTCCGCAATCGCATTGTACAATTTCTGGTACTCCGCCTTGTCCTTCAGGGGCGCCACGGCCGCGTTGAGCGCCGCACCCGCCATTATCGGCTTCACCGCCAGGGGCGAAGGCGTGGGGTTTTGGTTGTACCAAAGCGCCACCGCTCCGGCGGCGGCGGCTCCGGCAATCAAGCCGTTCAAGCGAAACACTCGTGTTTGTTTAAGTGCAATTGACATGGTGCGAAAATGGCCCGTCAAAAGAGAGAAGAAATTAGTGTGGGGGCGCCGAGGGTGACGGATGGCGTGGTAGATATACGCCAGCCATGCCTGTATGGTTGGGGTAATACAGTGCGCGCGTGGCTAGAACCCTGGCGGCGCTTACGTAACCGCCGCGGCCCCAATTGTCAGCAGCGGCACTCTCCGCCGCTGGGCGCCCGCGACATTGCGACATTGCGCCTGGGTCGGGTGTCGTGCCTGGGTCACCGGCCGCCTCAAGCGTGGTGCTGGACTTGGAGCGGGTCCCCCCTCTTTGCAATGTCTGTATCCGGAAGGGTGGGGCTCGTGTCATGGCCCCATATGTGAGTTCGCTGATTGGCTGCCGCCGCGGCTGGTGCTCCTTTGCGGGTTATGGGTGCGGGTTATGGATGCAGGCTGGGTGCGGGTTAAGATTGCGGGTTAACACTGCGGCCACCCTTGCGGATACATGTTGCAGCGGTGGGCCCCTGCAGTGGATGGTGCTGCCGGTGGGCCATTCCAACCGGAAATGGATCCACAAGTTCCCCAAACGGGCCTTTTTCCTCTTGTTTCGTGTTTTGCCCCGAGTAGGAAGGTGGGGCTCCTCGTGTTTCCACGCATGGATGCGTCCCCATACACTCCCGCGCCTGGCCCGGTTTTCTTACAAATCACTTGTGGCCCTCGCTGACTTTGGCCCGAATCGTGTAATTTTTTTTTTTCCAAATGCTCTTGCGCTTGTGATTGGCTCTTGCGCTTGTGATCCGCTTGCGCTTGTGCTCGTACGCGGCGCTATATTACACTTGTATTCATATAAAATTACTCCTTCGCAAGCAAATCAACGTATGCTTCGATGGTTTCCGCATCTTCGTACACCCACGACCCTTCTTCGTTGTACGCCTTGGCGTTGGCACACATGAGCCGTAACGCACCAAGGAACAGCTCAAATGTGTCAAACCGTTCCTGCGCCAAATGCTTGCGGATCTGGTTGACGGCAGTGGGCTTCTTGATAAGCTTGTAGTAGTCGGGGTAGAGACGCTTGGATGGTAGCTTCATGAATATGTCCGCAACGCCGTGTCCGTCCTTCTCCGACCGGAGCTCGATAATGTCGTCAAGCACCTGGTTGCACCGGGCCACGAGCGGATCCTCGCCTTCGCCGGAGTACTCCTCCGGCTCCCCATTACGGCTTCTCTTGCTCCGCGTTTCGTCGTCGTCGTCATCGTCGTCGTCGTCGTCGTCATCGTCGTCGCCTTCTGGATCTTCGCTTGTGCCTTCAAGTCTCTTTCTCTTCCTTCTGGCACGTTTCTCCTCTTTCCGGCGGATGGCGTCCTCGACGGTATCGTTGTCGTCGTCCATTGCCATCAACCACTGCTCTTCCGTCAAACCATCGTCGTACTTGACCTTCTTCTTTTCACGCATCCGGGTCAATTCCTTGGTGTCCTTCTCGAAATGGTGAGAGATATCTTCAGTGAATACCTCAGGCAACTCCTCCTTGGTTATCAACCGGTTGAGGTATCCTCCTTGGCGGCCCTGGAGCTTCTCTTGAATAAGTCTCTCCGTATCCATGTCAGTGAAGAGCTTTTTCTCCTCCTCAGAACGCGCCAAGATGTCGTTCAATTCTTCGTCGTCTAAGGAGTCATTTTCTTCATTATAGTTGTCACCCAGCTCCGCATCTAACAATCTCTTCAAGAACTCCTCTTGCTCCTCGGCGGTCGACTTGTTGTCGAACTTACCTGCTTGAATGACCTTACCATCGATATCCAATTTTTGGTGTGCTCTCTCCAAGATCACCTCTTCCACAGAATCGTTCGTGATCAATCTCAAGATTCTCACCTCATTCTTTTGTCCAATTCTATGGGCTCTATCTTGCGCTTGTAAATCTTGATGTGGATTCCAGTCAGTATCAAAAATAATGACCGTGTCCGCACTTTGCAAGTTCAAACCCAATCCACCAGCTCTCGTGGACAACAAAAAGCAGAAGATATCGGACTCAGGTTTGTTGAACGACTTCAACATGTCTTGTCTGTCTTCGGCCTTGGTACTACCATCCAACCTCAAGTAGTTCATGTCTCTAAGGCGCAAGAAGTCCTCAAAAATGTTCATCACAGATGTCATTTGGAAAAATATCAAGACCTTGTGTCCTGTTGCCTTAAATTTGGGCAAAATTCTATCTAACAATTCGAACTTACCTGAAGTTCTCCAGATCAATTCGTTGGTTAGACGCGTGCTGTTCAAGATGTCCTCCACCTCTTCAAAAACAAAAGGGTGGTTGCAAATCTTTCTCAATTGCATGATCTTGTTGTTCAAACCCTTGATACCCGATTTGTTGTTGGTACCCGAGGTCTGCGAACCAACAAACAACGCATTATGCTTCAACATTTGTTGGTATAAGATGTGCTGTAAGCCGGACAAGTTACACTTCAACACCTTCTCCACCTTGTCTGGCAAATCTTTCTCCACATCTTTTTTCAATCTTCTCAACAAGAACGGTCTCAAGACCTTATGCAATCTTCTAATAATCAACAAACTCTCTTCTTCTGTCAATTCAATCTTTTCTTGGGAGCCAGTGTTCGCAAAAGGAGTGTTGAACCATTCATCAAAAGACTTGACGGAGTTGAAGATCTTTGGAAGAACGAAGTTCAAAAGAGCCCACAATTCTGGCAAATTGTTTTGCAATGGGGTACCGGTCAAAATCAACCGGTTCTTTGTTCTGTAATATTGTTTCAAAGTGATCGACAATTTGGATTGGGCATTTTTCATTCTGTGACCCTCATCAATGATCATGTGAGAGTATGAGAAACGTGCCAAGATCGGTCTTTCACGGATAATGTACTCGTAGGTAGTCAACATCACTTGGAAATTGCTGGTTCTGATCTCGTATTGTAACTCCTTACGTTGCTGTGGAGATCCCTTGTACACAATCACCTTCACTGAAGGAGCCCATTTTTCAAACTCAACCGTCCAGTTAGTAATAGTAGACAATGGCACGATAATCAAAAATTTGTCTTCGTGCTTTTTCTCAATCAAGTAGGTGACCAAAGAAATGGATTGGATGGTCTTACCCAAACCCATCTCATCGGCCAAGATACCGTTCAACTTGTTATTGTACAACGAAACCATCCATTGTAAACCCTTGATCTGGTATTCCTTCAATTGACCCCCCACCAAGATAGAGGGTTGTTCTTTAACCTCCTCCTTAATTCTATGTGCCACTTGGTAGTAATCAATCTTTTCTCTGAGCTCGTCCACATCATCGGTTTCTTCAACAACATCTTCGTCGGCTTCCTGTTGTTGGAGCTTCACAGCCTTGGCCAAAGAGTCCAAGAAACTATTTGTCTGCTTCAACAAGTGCGTGATTCTGTGGTCCTTGGTCTGATCCAACAACTTGATGTACGCCTCCTCATCGTTAGCTTTCAACGCTTGCAAACGCTGCTTCGCGGTTTTCTCTAACTTCTTAGACTCCTCCTTCTCTGTGTTGAGATGGAAGTTGTTGACAAAGCGTGCTAAGGTAGTGCGCTTGTTTGCGCGGGCGAGAAGTGTGTCCAGGTGGATCTTGGAGTTATCTAAAATCTGCTCCACCTTGAGCACGTGCAATTCGTGCTGCTTGGCTTGCTCTTCCAACTTGAACTTGTCTTCCAACTGCAGTGCTAGAAGGTGTGGGTCTGGCTGATCTACCTTTTCGCGGATGTATAATCCTCTTCTGCCTTGCAACGACAACGGGTTGTTGCACAATTCTGGCAGATCGTAGTACGAGGTCAACGCCACCTTGCGGAGGAAGTTGTTCTTGAGAAATTTCTGCACTGCCAACACCTGGAGCGATTTCAACTCGATCAACGCATTGACCTTCAACTCGTCCACGTTGTCGTTGTCTTCGGTGGAGAACATGCCCAAGTTCGCAGGCAAGTTCTCCAACTCTTCGAGCCGCGCGCCAATCTTGCTGGAGATGATGTGCTCGGCGTAAAAGTCACCCACCGCGGCCGGGCCGGCCGCAGTTGGCACCGTGAGCCCCGCAGCCTTGGCTCTGGCTAAGAAGTCGCCCTTGGCGAAAACAGCAAAATGCTCCGCAATAATGCTGTCGGCAATCTCTGCAGGCAGCGCCCGGTCGGGCTCCACGTCATGGGCCTCTTCATAGTGGCTCTGTAATGCGGGCGGCAAGTCCATGTCGCGAGCCAACATCTGCAACCCGGCAATCTGTTTCTCGAGCAACGCCATGTCTGCGGGATCGGCAGCAGCGCTCTTCAAGGCCTGCTCCATTTCAGCGGCCACCTGCTCCTCCTCGCGGATGTACTGGTCGTACGTGGCGCTGACCTGGGCCAAGCATTTCTCCAACTGCAGTTTCTCGTCCGCGTACGGGTCCACAAACGGCAGGCTGGCGGGTAATCCCCCAGCGCCGTACGGATCCGAGAGCCGCGCCAACGACTCGTGTTTTTCTCGTGCCTCGGCTGCGAGACGGAGTAACTGCTGGTACCGTAATAGAATGTCGTCCAAGTCCTTCTTGGTTTTTGGGAACGGCACGGGCTTGGCGGGCTCACGTGCGGTTCCGTTGGCAATGCCATTGGAAGGCAGCACCATTGTGCTTTCATATGAGACGCCGTTCATGGGGAGGAAGCGGCTGTGGTGAAAAGCACGAAAACAGGTGTTCCGGTGTTGTTGTTTGGGCTAAGCGCCGAGCGATTCAGGGGCGGGCGTAGCGCCGAACACAACAATGAAAGGAAGGAAAAAATAGAGGAAAAGGGAACAGCGCGGGGAGAAGCGAGTTTCCTTTTTTGTGTGTGTGCGGATAGTGCTATCTGCGACGATAGATTGAGATCTGTTTTGGCCAAAGATGTGTTTGAAGGAAGTTTTTTGGAGGAAAAAACCGTGGGTGCGCGTTGCGGACGCGACATTGGCACCGCGACATCCGGCCGGTGCACGACATTTTTTTTTGGCCTCGGGCTTTGGACTCGGGGCCCCGCCTGTTGGCGGTCAGAGTGGAGGTGCTGATACTGTGTCCCCCAGTGCTCTTTGTGTAGGTCGTGTCTCTGTATGCGAGTCAAGGATACCGTGGACAAGGAAGACGAACATCAGTACCACCTTATCTGTATGCAGTGCGGTGTCGGCTCCGGGCTGGGCTAGGGCCGGCAGCGTTGGGTTTAGGTGAGTTTTGCTGGCGTTATCGGGTGGAATATAGACGCGTAGCCATATAGTTCCAGCTGTGGTCCGTTTCTGTTGTTTTGTTGCAAGAAAATTGGCGACATTTTCTACTCTTCGAATCATCAGCTGATGGGTACGATTTGCCGTAGGCCGGGGCTGGAACGACATGGGTGGTCTCGTATCGGGTTCAATGGCGTTCAACGCTGTCTGCTGCTCCCTTTTGGGATGTACAATGTTTTGTTCCCAGCTGCAGTGGGTGGGGAGACGTATCCGGTAGCAAAATTCCATGGTGCCGGATGGTGCACGTGACGCACCACCTCATGTGGTTTTCACTCGACTGGCGAATTCCTTCTCCTCCACAATGTTTGCGATGAAGAATATTGGTATTTACGCGAGGGTTTCGGCCCAGGCAGCCAAAGGGTCGGTGCGCTTCAACTCATCGCAGCCTTCCATGAACTGGATCGAGTTTTTCAAGTTGAGAAAGCAGAACACGAGGGTCAATGTTGCCAGTTCCTCGTTCACGGGAGTTTTGGGTGCCTTTGCCACCTTGACGTACTTGGGAAACGTGGAAATCGATGTGGAGAAGCCCATTATGGGTATTGATCCCTTCATGGTGATGGGAGGCACTGTGATTTTGGGAGGTGTTGCTGGGTATCTTGTGGGCCCCAGTTTGGGGAACGTGGTGTTCAGGCTTAAGAACAGAGCTGTGTTGAAGCAGTTTGAGGCCAAGGACAAGGTATTTTTGCAAAAGATCAAGCAGAACCGTGTGGATCCTTCGTCGCAGTCGTTTTCCAACCCGGTTCCGGACTACTATGGGGAGAGAATCTATTCTTTGGAGGGCTACAAGCAGTGGTTGCGCGACTGCAATGCCTTCAGAAGAAAATCCAAGGAGTTTCTTTAGTTACGTGTATATATGAAGGTGAAGCATATTCAGATGGGGGGTGTAGGTGCGGCGGGGTGATGGAGGATATGGTGGTGCTATTGGAGATGGGTGGGTTAGGCTTGTGATGGGTTGCTAGTGTTTGGCTTGCGTCAGGCTATATTTTAGGCCTTGGCGTGGGTGGCCCTCTGTACAATTCTGTCCTACAGTTTCCAGTTTTCCACAGTGAATCCATTCATTTGTTCGTCCATTTGTTCGTCCATTTGTTCGTCCATTTGTTCGTCCATTTGCTCGTCCATTTGCTCGTCCATTTGCTCGTCCATTTGCTCATCCATTTGCTCGTCCATTTGTTCGTCCATTTGTTAGTCGTTAGTTATTCATTAGTTCATTTTTAGTTTGTCATTTGTTAGTCCATTTCTGTCACTCCTAGTTCCATTTCGGCTAATTCCAATTCTGTCCATTTCTATTAATTCATATTCATTTCCCTAGTCATTTATAATTTTCCTTTCTACTCTTTCTCCGAATCTACTCTTTCTCCGAAGCTACTCTCTACTCTACCTACTCTACTCTACCTACTCTACCTACTCTACCTACTCTACCTACTCTACCTACTCTCCAATTCTCCGCCAGTCCTGTACCTTTGGTGACCCAATCGGGAAAATTATCTCGGCCGAGGCATGACACGCCACAACGATAGTCCAGTACCTCTGACCTCGGGGCAGCCTCGTGTTTTGGGCGCTCGCACCGCCGTCGCCCCGCTCGTATGGCCCCCTTCAGCCGTGCTGGGGTGCCGCCAGGCGCTTGGCACCCACCTGGTCTATATACACTCCCAGAAGCCGTGTCTTCAGTCCCGTGGAAATATTGCCGCGCACAAGATGCTCGGCCCGCACATCGTGACCGGAACAATGCCCCAGAACTCGGTAGCGTTGGTCCTGCAGACAGAAGAAGGGCCAAGGGCGAGCGGAGACGGCCCCATGGCCACCCCACACCGCCCGCCGGCCGTCTCTCGCGCTGCCTCCGCCCGCCGCCACCTCCCGCCCCGTGCGCCGCCCGCCGCCCGCCCCGCCGCAGCCGGCCCGCCAACGAAACCGCACGAAATTCTCCAGCCCCGGAGCTGGGACTGCACATAGACGCGGTGTCGTCGGCGGCGGCCCCGTGCCGCCCCCCACAGCATTGGCCGCGTGGCGGACGGCGCTGGCGGTGCGGATGGCGCAGAGCGTCGCGCCCGCCCACTCCGGCGCCGGTGCCGTGTCTGGGCCCCGCCGCACGGCCCATCCAGCCCCGCGCCCTCGGAACCGCACAACCCCGGGGCCATCGGAAGCAGATCCGGACAAATCGCACGCCCCCAAAATGTCGCGCCCTTATAAGAAGGACAGCCACGCCCAAGTGCCGGCCGCAAGGAATTTTGCTCTGACCTCCTCCTCCACCACCACACCATGCTTAGAGCATTCAGAGCCCACGTGCCCCGCACCCGGGCCCACAGAGCGTTGATGGCCCCCGCCGTGTCGCGCGGCGTGTTTTCCCGCCCCTTCGCGTCCGACTCGTTCCTCCAGTCCAACTCCTCCAACTACGTGGAGGACATGTACCAGGCGTGGCTCAAGGACCCGTCGTCGGTGCATGTGTCGTGGAACTCGTACTTCAAGAACCTCGATTCGGGCGCCGCGCCCGCGGCCGCGTTTGTCGCGCCCCCCACGTTGGTGCCCACCCCTGCGGGGGGTGCGGGTGTCGGCTTCATTCCGGGCGCCCAGCCCCACTCGGAGGACGTGGTGACGCACTTGAAGGTGCAGCTTCTTGTGAGAGCGTACCAGGTGCGCGGCCACCAGAAGGCCAAGATCGACCCGTTGGGCATCCTGTACGGCAGCAACACCCCGGTGCCCAAGGAGTTGACGTTGGAGCACTACGGCTTCACCGAGGCGGACTTGAGCAAGCCCATCACCCTCGGCCCGGGCATCTTGCCCCGCTTCGTGCAAGACGGCAAGGCCACCTTGACCTTGAAGGAGATTGTCGACACGTGCGAGAAGTTGTACTGCTCCCTGTACGGTATCGAGTACATCCACATCCCCTCCAAGAGCCAGTGCGACTGGTTGAGAGAGCGCATCGAGATCCCCGAGCCCTTCAAGTACTCCGTCGACCAGAAGAGACAGATCCTCGACCGCTTGATCTGGGCCTGCCTGTTCGAGTCCTTCTTGGCCACCAAGTTCCCCAACGACAAGCGTTTTGGTCTTGAGGGCGCCGAGGCCGTCGTGCCGGGCATGAAGGCCATGATCGACACCTCCGTCGAGCACGGCATCGAGGACGTGGTCATTGGTATGCCCCACAGAGGCAGATTGAACATGTTGTCCAACGTGGTGCGCAAGCCCAACGAGTCCATCTTCTCCGAGTTCACCGGCTCCAAGGAGTTCGACGAGGGCAGCGGTGACGTCAAGTACCACTTGGGTATGAACTACAAGAGACCCACCACCTCCGGAAAGCACGTCAACTTGTCGCTTGTCGCCAACCCCTCCCACTTGGAGGCCGAGGACGGCGTGGTTTTGGGTAAGACCAGAGCCATCCAGCAGTACAAGAACGACATTGGCGAGTTCAAGAAGGCCATGCCGATTTTGTTGCACGGTGACGCCGCCTTCTCCGCCCAGGGTGTCGTGTACGAGACCATGGGTTTCGAGTCCTTGCCCGCCTACTCCACCGGTGGTACCGTCCACATCATCATCAACAACCAGATCGGTTTTACCACCGACCCCCGTTTCGCCAGATCCACCTTGTACCCTTCGGACATTGCCAAGTCCATCAACGCGCCCATCTTCCACGTCAACGCCGACGACATTGAAGCCGTCACGTTTGTGTTCAACTTGGCCGCAGACTGGAGAGCCACCTTCCACTCCGATGTCATCATCGATGTTGTCGGTTACAGAAAGCACGGTCACAACGAAACTGACCAGCCTGCGTTCACCCAACCGGTCATGTACCAAAAAATTGCCGAGAAGACCTCGGTCCTCAACTACTACACCAGCAAGTTGGTGGAAGAGGGTACCTTCACCAAGGAGGACGTTGACGAGCACAAGAAGTGGGTTTGGAACCTCTTGGAGGAGTCTTTCGCCAAGTCCAAGGAGTACCAGCCCACCTCTAGAGAGTGGTTGACTACCCCATGGGAAGACTTCAAGTCGCCTAAGGAGTTGGCCACCGAGGTGTTGCCCCACCTTCCTACTGCCGTCGATGTTGACATCTTGAAGAAGATTGGTAAGGACATCTCCGAGGCTCCAAAGGGCTTTGAGGTCCACAGAAACTTGAAGCGTATTTTGAACAACAGAAACAAGACCGTGGAATCCGGTGAGGGCATCGACTGGGCAACCGGTGAGGCCTTGGCCTTCGGTTCCTTGGTCTTGGAAGGTTACCACGTGAGAGTGTCCGGCCAAGATGTGGAGAGAGGTACCTTCTCTCAACGTCACGCCGTGTTGCACGACCAAAAGTCCGAAAAGGTCCACACACCTTTGCAGCACTTGTCTGAGGACCAAGGCGCCTTCACCATCTCTAACTCTTCCTTGTCGGAGTACGGTGTCATGGGTTTCGAATACGGTTACTCTTTGTTCTCCCCAGATGCTTACGTCCAATGGGAGGCTCAATTCGGTGACTTTGCCAACACCGCTCAAGTCATCATTGATCAATTCATTGCTGGTGCTGAGTCTAAGTGGAAGCAAAGATCTGGTCTTGTTTTGTCCTTGCCCCACGGTTACGATGGACAAGGTCCAGAGCACTCTTCCGGTAGAATCGAGAGATACTTGCAAATGTGTAACGAAGATCAACGTTTCTTCCCATCTCCTGAGAAGCTTGAAAGACAGCACCAGGACTGCAACATGCAAGTTGCTTACCCAACTACCCCTGCGAACTTGTTTCACTTGTTGCGTCGTCAAATGCACAGACAATTCAGAAAGCCTTTGGTCCTTTTCTTCTCCAAGTCTTTGTTGAGACACCCATTGGCCAGATCTGACTTGTCTGAGTTCACCGGTGAGTCCCACTTTGAGTGGATCATTGATGACAAGGAGTTGGGCAAGACTATCAACGAAAAGGCTGGCATCAAGCGTGTTGTCCTCTGTTCTGGTCAAGTCTACACTGCTTTGCACAAGAAGCGTGCTACTCTTGATGACAAGGAGACCGCCCTCGTCAAGGTTGAACAAATGCATCCATTCCCATTCGCCCAATTGCGCGACACCTTGAACAGCTACCCTGGCATCGAGGACTTGGTGTGGTGTCAAGAGGAGCCATTGAACATGGGCTCGTTCTCTTACGTTGCCCCACGTATCGGTACTACCTTGGCTGAGACCGACGCCTACAAGGGTTTGACCCTCCGTTACGCCGGTAGAGACCCATCTGCATCTGTTGCTGCTGGTTCTAAGGCCATGCATGTTGCTGAAGAGGAGGCTTTCTTGAACGAAACTTTCCAAGTCTAGAAAATTGTGTATATGCTTAACTATTCGTATTAAATCATTTTTGTTGTGATTGATGTAGAAATGATATTAATTGGTCTTATGGATTTGCCTGGTGGAGTTTTAGCACTTGAGGGCCGAACCTGTCACATTTACGTATGTGCCCATGATCTTTTTATTTTTGCCGTCTTTGCTGACTCTTTCGGTTGGCTCCTTTGAAAAGAAAATGAGAGTGTTGGATTTTAAAAGCCTAGTTGTAAACAAATTGTAGATATTCAAGATTTCTTTTTTATGTACTGGATGAGACTTGGTTATAGGATTTTACAAAATGTGAGCACAAGCATCACCAAGTATAAATCAGAAGAAACAATAAAAATAAGAAACCGCCGAAAAAAACAACTGTACGCTAAATAAACCAGTATTAAATCTATCCTGCTTTCGTAAGACCAACACCCACAGATTTTTCGTCCCGGGGTGTCGGGATATCGCCAGCTTCTTACTTGTTTTGCATACAGCCCATAAGAATCAACAGGTGCTAATGTCGCCACAGAATAATGATTGGCTAGGAAAAATGTAAAACGATTAATATATGTTTCGGGCCGGAGTTCTCCTAATCATCGAAATTTAGAGTGGGGAATTTTCGTGAACCCCGTAGGGCCTCTATCGGAGTAGCTACTGAAGTTGTGCAGACAACAGAAAACACAATCAACTACTCCACAATTCCCGGATGCAAACGGCTTTGTGGTACAAGTCAGAAAAACGACTAAAATTAGGCGATGTGTGTCGCTACATCGTGCAATACACCACTTCCTCTCAGGAAGAGGAAACAATCTACATCCGGGTGAAAAACACCGAGAAAACTGGCTTGCGGGCCGTGAACATGTTCATTGGCCCACTCGTGCTTTACTGCCATGTGGTGCCGTGCCAATACAACCAGAGCAAACATTTCACACCAGAAGACCCCGAGAAGAACAGAGAGGTCTGCTTCCGCAACACAATGCAACCGGGCCAGACGTTCAACGTGCGGCTCCAATTGAACCAAAACAGCTTGCGCTCCACTAACAGCGACGGCTCCCGCACCTACGAATGGGAGTGTCAGATTGTATCGCAGATTGTGCTCAATCTCCGGCTGCAGGTATCGTATGTGATGACGGTGGGGGAAGATCTCCGCCGAATGCGGCGTGCCACTAGATCGGTGCTCACGTCCTTTTCCAAGGGAGATTTTGCACCCATGGACGAGGAGGAGTTGGCGGAGCAGGAGTGGGAAACGCTGTATAAGCCAGGGCTCAGCGTGAAGGTGCTACACACCGACGACCTCTGGACTACACAACCGAAGCGGGAGGATGTCCCAATCCACCTAGTGATCATCACTCACGGCATTTTTTCTAACCTCACTGCCGACATGCTCTATTTGCGTGACGCAATTGCGGCATCTTGTCAGGAGAATGTGGTGGTTTCTGGATTCCGGGGAAACGCTGGCCACACAGAGAAGGGAATCCACCGACTAGGAATCAATGTGTCGCATTTTGTGGCCGATCTCATTGACGAGCTTCTGCAGAAGTATACCGTGGGCAGTATCTCGTTCGTGGCACATTCATTGGGGGGACCGGTACAGCTCTACGCCATGAAGCACCTTCTACTGGTTAAGGGAACCGACTACTTTGAAAAACGACAAATCCGTCTCCGTAACTTTGTATGCATGGCCAGTCCCATGCTCGGAGTGCTCTCGGAAATGAGTCTCTGGATCCTGTGGTTCTTGGATTTGGGCACACTCGGCAAAACCGGCCGTGACTTGACATTGCTGAAAAAGATCCCTCACTACCTCCGGCACTTGTCGCAGTCAAAGCGCAGTCTGTTCCGTCCTGTTTTGGAAACGCTTCCGGACGAGCCAATGCGGACCATTTTGCGCCAGTTCGACCAAAGAGTGGTGTATGCTAATGCGGTTCATGATGGGATTGTTCCTCTCCGTACCAGCGCATTGCTTTACTTGGACTGGGAGGCGTTGGGGGATGTTACGGCAATGCAAAAGAATGAAAACTCCTCCCCGCTGCAGGAGGGCGGGGCACAAGATATACCATCGGGAGGAGCACAAGACACACCATCTGGAGGCGCACAAGACTCGCCATCGGGAGGAGGCGAAAGTGAAGCAGACGGAAGCATAACTCCTGCTACTTCGGGAGAAAACGATGTGGGCGAAATCCCCGCCGACGAGCCCATGGACCTAAAATCCACATTCGACAAGCTCTTTGGTGCACTATTCAACAGCGGCGAAAACAACGAGACAGGAAATGGCGAGCCCGAACCGCCAAAAAAGAGCCGGCGCATCAAGAATAGAATCCACAAATATTCCAAGATCTCCGCCAAGAGTAGCGATTTGATACTGGGGTCGACTGAAGCACAAGACACGAACGAATCCGAGTCTTCGGAGATGAAATCGCTCAATATTCCCCCCAAGGCGTCTGCGGTGGAGTCTGTTGTGAACACATTGCTCTGTCCCGTTCCCTCCGAAAACTACATTACTGACCCCGAGGGCCGGTCCCCGGTGATCTTCCACGATAAATACTACCACTTTGACAGTATTCCTGACCATGAGAATACCCAAGTCAAGGGAATCAAGAAGTTAATACACTTCACGGACTGGAAGATTGAGAAGCAGGTGCGGATCGCACGAAAGTATCATGCTCCAGAGTTGAGCTGGCGTAAGGTGTTGGTGTGTCTCCCTCCGGATGCACATAACAATATAGTGGTGAGGCGGCGATTTGCCAATGGCTTCGGGTGGGGAGTGGTGGACCATCTCGCGGAGGAGATTTTTGCGCCCAAGGTGAAACCGAAGATGTAATTGGACGGGGAGAAGAGAGTAATGAGAGGTAATTAGATGAGAGTATGAGAGGTAATTAGATGAGACTAATGAGAGGTAATTAGACGAGAGTAATGGATGTGAAAGATGCGAGTATGAGAGGTAATTAGATGAGAGTAATGGATGTGAAAGATGCGAGTATGAGATGTAACTTGGAACGAGATGGAGGATGCGAGATAATTATCCAGATGCAAGTGACACCCCATCGCCTCACTGCAATATTCAACAACGACTTAACACGCAAGTCGACTCGATCAAACCCAGCACTCTTTTCTCTGCCGCGCCAAGTCGCCTGTATCAGACACGAATCCTGCCCTCACGTGCAGGCCCCCACGCTTGATCTATGCAATACACCCCATTATCAGCCCCAGATAAGACCTCGCGTCGCCGATAAGAGATTGCGCCGCGCACGTGGAGTTGTTGACACGCTCCTTTTGCCGTATTTGTTTCCCCGTGACCAATCTCCGCCACATTCTCTTTGAGCTCCTCGTCCGACTTCGATCCTTGTCTTTCTCCGTTATATCCCGTCTGTGTTTCGGAAGAGTTATTCTGAAACCAATACCCAAATACGCGCCGATATCTACTCGCCCACAAATCCAATACCCGCCTCCCAATACCCGCTTCCTAGACCCGTTTCCTAGACCCGTTTCCTAGACCCGTTTCCTAAACCCGCTTCCTAGACCCTAACAAAGTCACACCGTCTCCAAATTCACCCCATCTGCCCCTCTCCTACACCTCCACCTTCCACCGCCCCGAGACGTCGCCCCCTAACTCAACCCACACATCTCCGCTTTGCATGACACAGGATGTTCTTCGTTTCATTGTCGTCGGCGCCGGGCTCATCGGGCCTCGCCACGCGCAGCACCTTTTGAAAAGAGACGACTGCTCCCTTTTTGCCATCATCGACCGCCTGGAAAAGGGGCCCGGAGTGGCGGCAAAGCTCAAAACGTTGCACTTCCACAATGTGGATGAAATGTTCTCATTTTGCGCCTCCTACAACTTGCCGCTTCCAGACGCGGCCATTGTCGCCACCCCCAACCACACCCACACCTCGATCGGCATGCAATTGGCATCCCAGGGCATTCATCTTTTGGTAGAAAAGCCCATGGCTGCCACGGTGGAGGAGTGCAGGGCGTTGCTTGACTACTGTAACCTTCAGCAAGTCCAACTTTTGATTGGCCACCACCGCCGCTTCAACCCGTACATCACTGCCACCAAAGCCAACCTTGCCCGCATTGGGAAACCCGTGGCGGTCCAGGGGGTGTGGGCGTTGAAAAAACATGACGCCTATTTTGCAGAAAAGGCTTGGCGCCGCTCAGTGCACCAAGGTGGTGGGACCATGTTGATCAATCTCATCCACGACTTGGACTTGTTGCAGTATCTTCTTGGCCCGGTCCAGAGAGTGTACGCGGAGGTATTGCCTCGGCAGCGGCCAGAGGAAGGACCGCAAAACCACGTGGATGAAGGTGCGGCACTTACTCTCCGCTTTGCTAGCGGATGTTGCGGCACGTTTATCTGCTCTGACAATGTGACATCTCCATTCAGCTTTGAGGCCGGCACAGGGGAAAACCCATTAATCCCACAAAACCCGTCCGCTGCGGGCTTTTACCGCATTTTCGGTAGTGACGGCACGCTCCTGGTGCCCGATTTGACCTTATACCACCAAAATGGTCTTCGAGACAAATCGTGGTGGGAACCCGTACAAGCAGAGCAACTATATATGCTCCACGAGATGTACGACGAGGTCAATGACATCATCACACCACCCTCTTCGTATACCGAGTCTGTGCCCATGCCCTTTGGAAAGAGAAGCGTTCCGGAACCCTTTGATCTCCAGTTGGAGCATTTTGTTAACTTGATTCGCGGGGACGAGACCGAGGTAAAATGCTCGGGCGAAGATGCGATCCAGGCATTGCTCTGCATTGAGGCGGTGGTGAAGAGCATTGAAACCGGGATGCCCCAAATGGTTACTCGTGTGGAGTAAACTCAACTTATATATTCGACCGGTGCGGAATATCATGTAATAATGTATGAAGAAAATTGCCCCGCTGCGACAAGGCCTACAGACTGTCATTTCGGAAAGATAGAAACAAGAAACCCGGCAATACAAGCCGTTACTCGAGTTTCTGCTTCGAGTACTTAGCGGAAATCAGGGAAAACACCCCTGTCAACTTGAATTTTCTCACAAGCACGCGCTCAACAATGAACCGGGGACACCACCATAATAAAAATCCCAAGAACAGCGCCATACGCCCACGGTAGATATTAAGCGGGCCTTCAATTCCCACGCACTCAAAGTCATTCACCACTTTATACGCATACAGCTCCGCCAGAATGGGATTGTTGCGTGCGGCCATCTGCTTTCGCTCCAACATTGCCGCTTCGATGCCGCTGACAGCAAACAAAGAGTCAGGTGGCAAGTCCCTCGTATCAGCAATATTTGTCTTCACTCCGCCAGTGACAAAATTGATGACCTTGACGCCAAATGGCTTCATTTCTATCCGCAATGCCGCCGCATACTGGTGGATTGCAGCTTTTGACGCAGAATAGATGCTGGAGAAGGGGAATGGCACCATTCCGCTCACAGAGCCGGTGAAGCCCACCGTTCCCTTGGCATTGATCAAAAGCGGAGCAAACTCCCGCGTGACTCTCACGGGACCAAACACATTCACTTTGAAGCAGGCCTCAAACGCCGCGTCTGTCACGTCTGTGGCGGGGAAAGTGCACGACTGGCCTGCGTTGTTGTACAAAACGTCAAGAAACCCATCGGTGTTGCTCCTGACCAATTCCACCGCCTCGCGGACGCTTTCCAACGACGTGACATCGCACAGGAAGATGGTGATGCCATGGTGCTTCAACGGTTCCATTGGCTCCAAGCGGCGAGCGCAGGCAAATGTCTTGTAGCCTCTTTTCGCAAATTCCACTGCAGTAGCAAAGCCAATGCCCGAAGAGGCACCGGTGACAAGGGCGGTTTTCTGCCGGGTCATGGGAGAAGGCAGGTGTAGACAAGACTAGCGTTAGTGCGGGGGCCGGTTTACGCCAGTACCTTCTGCACCAGGGCCGAGGTCAGGTGCCACATTTATTGGCGTGGCCCTCACAGCGGCTAGCAAGGGTTTGGGCCGAAAACAGTAATGCGGATCCATGTCGCTGATAATAGTCCCGCCAGGTGTGAGCAAATGTCGCCATTTTAGTCCGCGGAGACATTCGTCTCTGCGAAAGATTGTGACTTGTGCCACTTAAATGTGCGAGCTTTCCATTCTCCGCATGCAAAGACGTTTTGCAGCCAAGTACAACGAGACTCAAAGACTATTTAAAGAAAAGGACACTTTTCCCTCATCCAGAAAAATGCAGGTTACGTGCTCTGCATCACTTTAATCCAAGAGAGCACTCTTTGTTTTAAACTTGATTTCTTTCTCAAGGCTCTCCTGCTGATTCCTTGAACTCTTTAAAAGCTTCTTTAAATTGTCATCACCGCTCCCATTGTCATATGGAAGTGTGGACCGATCAATTGAGTTCGTGTTGCAGAAAATATGTGGAGCACTCGTCTTCTCTTTCCCCAAGGTACAACAAGTCGGTACAAGACTTGGAACTGGCGTCTAAACTAGTGCCACAAGAAGACCAGCACCGGCTAATTGACGTTGCTTGTCTACTTAGCCGGTTGGAACACGTGAAATGTGAAAGTGACGAGGCAATTCGCAGATTAATTTTCTTAACCGCCAATGAACCCCAAAACAGCGGCATCTTAGACCGTGGCAAAAGAATGGCCAATTCGCAGGCTATGGAGTTGGCCGCTTTGACGCGAAACTCCTTAGACCTCTTGGAGTCTCTCATCCGTCAGGCGGAATCGGCTGCAAAATCCCAGGGCCAATTGGAAGTTCCTGACAGTCTAGAACCAGGCGCCACGGACCATACTTCCACGGAAGTGTCGGATCGCCAGAACTACGAGGTCTCTCCCGCCCGTAGCGCGTGTAATGAAATTGCCGACGGTAAAGAAGAGTCACGAGACAGCCCCACCCTTACGAACCGGAATGGAGTCTGGATTAAAACCTACAACGGAATACACTTGGAATGTGGCGAAACCAAGAGACCCACCGCATTTGGTCGGCTCAAACGAGACTTTGATAAACAATGTATCAACATCTTGATTCTTGAAAAGGAGCGCAATTTATTGTTGCACAAGGCTGATATGCTAGAGCTAGAAAAATTGACCATGGATGCAAAATACTCCCGCTTACAATCCGAGGTGATGGATCTCCGCAAAACCATAACTGTCCTCCGTCGAAAAATCGCGGTGGATGAAAACAAATGGAGCAACCGCCTCGAAGTTGCTCGGCATCGTGCTTCAAAGTCGAAGTCTGGTTGAACCAATACTCATGGCCGGCCAAATTCCTCGGCTAATTTGTCTTCATAAAAGTAATGCATGAACTTGACAGGTTTTGCTTGGCCTTCTCTGTCAACGTGCAACACAGGAACATCATAGCAGTACTTGTCGAACGCATCCGAGTTTTCCGGCTTCATGATATCTACAACTGTCAATTTGATGTCCCGAAATTTTTCGTTTTCCAACGTTTTGTACAAGATGCCATGTGCATTGGTACACAATTGACATGTCTCCTTTGTAAAGAATGTCAATGAAACCTGACGAGCGGTTGCGCTGGCACAGAATTGCCGTATCGAAGATGCCCACATGCGTGGTGCAAATGATTTCTCCGGGGCCTCTTCTCAACCAGTTACACCTGAGATGCACGGATGTTCTGCCACCTCAACGGCTCCAATCAAGTGTCGAGAAGCAATTCCGTGAATTACACCCGAGGAGAGATGTATTCCACATGTAATACGAGGTTGTTGGATTCTCTAAGATGAATGCACTCTTTGTCTTTAGTGTTCGCTGACCGGGACATTCAACCACACAGCCCACAGCACTCTATATATTATCTCAGCCACCACTAAAAGCACTTGCCGGAGAAGACGCCCGGTAAGAAATCTGTATTGGAATAGGAGAGACTCCTTGTTCCATGATCCGCTTGGTCCGACAAAGGACAGCTAAGCAGAAAAATATGGGAGGCAATACCACGCATCACGTGCACTACTCGCTAGAATGTTCTTATCGTGATTAGTAAAAATCGGACTGGAAGCAAGGGCACCATGAACTTGTTGGTTTTGTTATGCGCTGTTGGAGCTATTGCTTCAAGCTTAACTCGGGTGAATGACAAGAACTTCAAAGAAGTGGTCTTAGATTCGGGAAAGTTCACGTTGGTTGACTTTTACGCCGACTGGTGCAGACATTGTGCAAAGCTCATGCCTACCATAGAGCAGATTGCGGAACTTTACAAAGATGAGGAGAATATCCAGATTGTCAAGATCAATGGCGATGCAGACGGAAAAAAGATGTCGAAGAAATACGATATTCCAGGCTTTCCCATGCTTCTCATGTTCCATGGATCGGACGAACCGGTGGAATTTCAAGGTATGAGAGATGCAGACGCCATCAGCAATTTCATTCAACAAGTATCGGGAGTTCGCCTTGGCGCAAAGAATGAGCCCGAGATTGCACCTGTTGAAGAAAGCAAGGTCATATCTTTGGATGATCTGAACTTCGAAGAGACTGTCCTCCGCGCCAACCACAAGACGGTGGTGATATTCTCCGCTCCGTGGTGCAGACACTGCAAAGATATTGCTCCTGCGTGGGAAAAGCTTGCAAACAGTATCTACGACAGCGATGGTGCAGTTGTCCAGTTTGGGAAAGTGGATTTGAGTGACGAGAATAAGCCAAACTGTGAGAGGATTGTGAACCAGTTCGGGGTGACGACTTTGCCGACGATTCTTTTGTTTGATCCTAACAGAGTGGAGGCTGACGGACTACGCAGGCCGGTTGTGTTCAAGGATGACCGGGACTTGGAGAGTTTGATCGCATTTGTGAATGACGAGACCGGGTTGAGTCGTAACTCCGAGGGTAAGTTGTATTCCAACGCGGGCCGGATCATGGCTCTCGACGAGAGCCTCGAGAAGGAGTCGGTTGAACAGATTGTTGACAAGCTTTCGCATCTAGAGGAGAGAGTGAAGCAGGAGGGGAGAGACGAATTGGTGAAGCAGGATGTTCTCTTCTTTAAGGACGATGTTTCCATGTTTCCGTACTACCGAAAATTGCTTGGAAAGGTGATGGAAAATGGCACGGAGTTCATCAATCGCGAGTTTGGGCGCCTCGGCCGCATGATCAAGACGGAAGAGGCGAATGTGGAGAGAAGCGCGTATGACTGGATGCAAAAGAGATACAATGTGTTGAAGGCGTTCACGTCGTCGAGAAAGTTGAAGAAATTACAGGCACAGAGGGAAAGGGACGCCGAGGCGGAAAAGTGAAACATGGGCTCCTTGAGGAACCGCGCAGAGGGGAGCAGAGTATAGTGGAGTAGAAGAATGTACGCGAGGTGAAGTAAGCCAACTGAATGCATTAAGGAGAAATAAATAAGGGTGGGAGCAGCTACCAGTCCACGGGCTTGTACTTCTGCACCTGTCTCACCTTTTCGGGCCAGACTCTACCGTCTTGCACGATGCACTCGTCGACAATGGGAACCACGTTGTTGGGCTTGCACCTGGCCAACCAGATGTTCTTGCCCGAGTTCTTCAAGTAGATGATGACATTGGCGGCAAACTTGTGGCCGCCAATGTGGTTGATGTACGCCACCTCGACGCCGCCCGGCCGCAGGTCCGACGCGTCTCTGTAGAGGCCCAAGTCTCTCAAGTGCATGTCCATCTCCTTCTTGATGATGGGAGCGGTGATGCCGCATCTCTTGTCTCTGGTGCGGTGGGAGCACAAAAAGACGTAGGCCTTGTGGCCGTCGGCCTCGACCGCCACGCCGGGGAACTCCGGGTACGACGCCATGGGGAGCGCGTCTGCGTTGGCGTCCCTGAGGCGGATCAACTCCGGCACAAGCAAATCTAGCACGGGCGCCACGTCGGCCGCGGCCACATTTCGGACCCACACGAAGAAGGGGAGGAGGAGCAAGTCGCCGCGCTTGCCGGCCACGTACTCGTCGTCGGACTCGAAGCGCGGCGACGAGAGCGAGCTGGTGTTGACTTTGATGGCGGCCGAGGAGCCCAAGCCGTCGAAGCGGGCGGCGGAGGCCCACTTGTCGGCGGCGCGCGTGAGGCTGGAGGTGTCGGTGGCGTCGTGGCTCCAGTCGGTGGTGTTGGTGGACACAACCACCTGCAAGCCGTACGGCTTGGTGGAGCCCCAGAGCGGCGCCTCTTCCTCGAACTTGAGGCTCTTGGGGAACGCGGCGGTGCACGCGTCGCACTCCTGGGCGCACGGCGACACCTCGAAGCCCGCGGCCTGGATTTGCTCCGTGGGGTCCTCGGACCCCTTGAACATCAGAAAAAGGCCCATGGGGTGGGGCGGCAGGTGCGGGCGGCGCCGTTTATATGTGGCGCGGCGGTGGTGCATGCGCCCCGGGCCGAGAGGCCCGGCACGTCAGCGGCGCGGCCTGCGCACGCCGCCCGCCGCCCTCCGCAGTACGGCTCCGCGCCCGCCGCGCCCGCCGCGCCGGGGCTATCGGTCAGGCGCCTCGCGCACGTCGCCCACCACCGCGTCGCACGAGAGCGCCATCACCGCACTGGAGCCGCACACCACGTCGCCCACGCCGTTGTGCACCACCTCCTTCTGGCGCGGCTGGCGCACAAACGCCGCGGGCGCGTCGAACTGGCGCCGCCGCGGGCGGTAGCGGAGCACGCGGTAGCGCGGAGTAAAGTGCAAGAAGTGGGTGTGGCGCAACAACACCTGCACAATCTCGCCGTGTTTGGCGGCGCAGGTGACGGTGGTGGCGCGCGAGCGGCCGTGGGCGAGCGACACGCCCGCGGTCCACTCGAGCGTGACCAGCACGAGCTCCGCGCTCACGCCGTAGGTGGCGCCGCGCACGTACTCGGCCGCCACCACGTGGCGGAAGTAGATGGCGCCGCCGTGGCCCTGCACCTCGCTGTGGCACGGCGACACCGGGATGTGGTGGAGGTACTCGGACGCGGCCACGTCGTCGTAGCCCCACTCGATCCAGTCGTGGCCGGCGCGCGCGGCGGCCACCGCGCCGGGCTCGCCGAGCACCGTCTCCACGTCCCAGAACTGGAGCTGTTTCTGCGCGAGAAACGTGCCGGACTCGGCGAGCCGGAACACCACCGGCGCCTGGGCCTGCAACAAGGGGGCGAACTCGGACGCCACGTGCTGCAAGTTTTGTGCTTCCACGAGGCGGACCTGGGGGTCGGCGGCTAACACGAGCAAGGGGGTAAGGAATACGGCCGCAAGGGCGTACATAACGGGGAGGTCCAGGTAGTACCGGTTGGGTAGTAGGTGTACCGGTCAGGTAGTAACAGGTAGTAACAGGTAATACCAGTTGTCCAGTTTTCCAGTTGTCCAGTTGTCCAGTTTTCCAGTTTTCCAGTTGTTCAGTTGTTCAGTTGTCCAGTTGTCCAGTTGTTCAGTTGTCCAGTTGTCCAGTTGTCCAGTTGCCCAGTGGTCTGGTTTCAGTGGTCTGGGTTCAATGGGTTCAGTGGTCTGGGTTCAATGGGTTCAGTGGTCTGGTTTCAGTGGGTTCAGTGGTCTGGTTTCAGTGGGCAGTGGGCAGTGGGCAGTGGGTCAGTTCCAGTTCAAGCAGGCTCAACTGGCAGTACGCGGTAACACCGTCGCCATTCTCCTCCGTCGCCTTCGCATACCACTTATGGGTTTTCTGTCGGATGGGTGCAAATTGCACGCGGCCACATTCCCAATCGGGCCCGCAGCGCCGCCTACTCCTGCAAACACCCACTCTCGTGTCCCAAGCCCTACCTCCTCGGACCCACTGGTTCCGACACCCGTGCCCCTACCAAGTTGGCGCCCACTGGCCACCCCAGTTGGTGCTGCTGGGGAGGCGGTGGTGCTCCTCCGTGGCCCCTCCCGGTGTTGTATGCACACCATATGCTCCGCTCCACCGCCACGGCCCCACCGCCACTCTGGCACCCAATTCGGAGCCGCCGCCCTCGCCACACACACCGCGGCCCCCGTGCCCCATCTCGGCCGCGCCGTGGCCTCGGCCCCTCCTTCGGTGCCCCATGCAACCCGCCGCCTCCACCGATAAATTGGCGTACTGCAGGCGGCCGCCCTTCTCTCAGGAGAATGCAGAGGGTAGTACAGACGGCGGATTTTTGTGGAAACCACCTCATTCTTCACCGCGGGCCCCAGCATCGCATCCACTATTCATTTCTTACTCGCATCCAAATCCATACCTCTTCGGCCGCCGGTCCGCCCGCTATTTCCTGTCTCCTAGCCTCTGAAAAGCCGCTGGTCTCTTTTCCCCTCCCCATCACAACGCGCCTCTGCCGCCATGATCCTGATCGATGCTCCTGCCCCGCCGCCTCCCCTGATAGGTCTCCAGTCGCCTAAGCCGCATGCGTCCGTGGAGTCGCCGCTCACCCCGACCTCCAGATCCCTAAAAGAAGCGAGCCTGGACCGTTCGGAAATCGCCAGCAACGACACCGTACTCAGCTCTGTGGGCGAGGACTCGCCTTGCAACGACTCGGGAACCACCGTCAAGTTCGGCCTGTCCGGCTTGGAGCGCGCCACGCCGGACGTCACGCTCCGGCTTAGCTCCGACAACCTTCCTCCCCGTGCCCGCCGTCGCGCCAATTCCGGCGCTCCCGCGGAAGATTGCAGTCCCGCGGCCGTCGCAGCCACCCACCACGATATCGGCAGCGAAGCTGCGGCCTCGCTCAATACTGCCGACAGCCTCCATTCCGATGACCCGCACAAGAAGGGCCCCTACTCGCTTGACCCGCCCCCACCGGCAACTGTGGCCCCTTCGGCTGACGCTGCCGCCAATCCTGCCCTCAGAGGGGTAGAAAATGACGGCTACTTTTTTTCCACCGCTCCAAAGGACTCCTCCCATCCCCAACCGGCAGGCCTTCTCACCAGGCCCGCCCCTGCAGACGTGCGCCGGCACACCTCGCCGATGCCACAGCTGTCTGCATTAAGGTCCTCGGTAGAGCTATTCCATCCCAAGAAATCGACAGATACCACAGATCTCGGACGGTCCCGGTCTAGACCCTCCCGTGGCCAGGAGCGGGCGCGCACCAGCTTAGATATTCACAATCTCCGCCGGCAGTCAACCCAAACGTCCGCCAATGCCGAAATCAACCGCATGAGAAACTCCATTTTGGTAAAACGCAATATTCAGAAGAGAAGGCGTGACTTTCTCAAAGAAGATCATGTCTATGTTGGCAACAAGATCACCGAGGGGCACCAGAATTTCGTAATGGCTTATAACATGCTCACCGGTATTCGTGTGGCGGTCTCGCGCTGCTCTGGAGTTATGAAGAAGTTGAATGACTGCGATTTCCACGCCACCAAAAAGCTTACGTTCAACATGGACGGAAGCGAGTTGACCCCTTCTTCAAAGTACGACTTTAAGTTCAAAGATTACTGCCCGGAGGTTTTCCGTGAGTTGCGCTCTTTGTTTGGAATTGACCCAGCTGATTATTTAATCTCCATCACCGGCAAGTACATTCTTTCGGAGTTGGGTTCTCCGGGAAAGAGTGGATCATTTTTCTATTACTCTCGGGACTTTAGATTCATCATCAAAACCATCCACCATTCTGAACACAAGCAACTAAGAAGAATGCTCAAAGATTATTACGAGCACGTGAAAAGCAACCCCAACACCTTGATCAGCCAGTTTTATGGCTTACATAGATTGAAGGTTCATGGAGGCATGAAAAAAGTTCACTTTATTGTCATGAACAATTTATTCCCCCCACACAGGGATATTCATCTCAAGTACGATTTAAAGGGCTCGACTTGGGGTAGAACGACATTTATACCCGAAAACACCACTGACTTGTCGCAGTTGACACTCAAGGACTTGAATTGGCTCGAACGCAAGGACAAGATCAAATTTGGACCAGAGAAGCACAAATTCTTCACCGAGCAGCTTGAGGCTGATGTTAAGCTTTTGAAAAAAATCAATGTCATGGACTACTCGCTATTATTGGGAGTCCATGACGTGAAGCTAGGTAATACGGACGGCAGACAGAAGCTATCTGTATTTGACCCCAAGTCTAATATGAAGTCAGAGGTGATCAAAACTAATCCACGAGATATTGACCGTGGGTTAGACCTCCCTACAGCAGTATTCCCTGGTCGGTCCAAATACATATTTTATGGACATGACGGCGGTATACGTGCCACTAATGAAAACAACGAGCCATTGCCAGAAATATACTACTTGGGCATCATTGATTGCTTGACTAACTATTCGACAAAGAAGCGGCTTGAAACCTTTTTCAGGTCTATCAGGCACGCACGCAACACAATTTCGGCCATTCCGGCGAAGGAGTATGGTGACCGGTTTCTCCAATTTATGAAAAACGGAATTGCGCTGGAGAAGGCGAAATCAGCCTAAACTCGTGGCGCATGCTTCTATATACTGCTCCAGTAAAGCCTTAGGCGCGGTCTTATCTTTCTAGGTATCATAATAAATCATTCAGGAATTACCCCACACGTAGGCTGGTAGGAGAGTCCAAGTACAAAGAAGCGCCAGTCACGCGGAGAAGGGGCACATATTTTGGCTTGACAAATTGAAACACATCAACCTAGCACAGTATGCAAAGGGCAAGTTGCCGAACCAAAAAAAAAAATAAAAAAAAACTTCTAGAAAAAACAAAGTTTCTCTCCGCTTGGCAAAGGCTTCGGGTGCAAAAACGACAAATGCTCCAGGAGGGGATTGAACCCACGACCGTCGCGTTCCTCACACGACCGTGACTTAGGCATAACCATAGTCGAAAGACGATTATAAGCACGAAGCGCTAACCAGCTGCGCCACTGGAGCGCTTGCCGAACCTATTACGGAATTCTACCGTATAGATCAAGCGCACACCAAAATGCTTCGTCCATATAGCATCGGCGCCATCCCCGGGGCTCAGGTTGGAAAAATCCCCCGACCCCAATCCACACAATATGCATTCGCCGCACTTGCCCGGTCTGGGGCCCGCCAGTGGCTATTCGCGATTCCCCGGCCATATACCCGACCACACCGCACCGCACCAACCAATCCAACTCTCCGCCAACCCCAACCTGCATTTCCATCCACACACACCATGGTAACGGGTCGCTCTCTTGTGCGGCGTTTGCATGTTGTCCAGGCACCCTCGGTGTCTGCTGCGCTCTCGGGCTCTTCTGCATCTCCCGTCGATGCCATTCCGCCGTTGCCCGTGCTCGACACTGTGGACCAGGTGCGACTTCAGACGGTGGGAGTGCCGCCGTCGGTCATGAGCGTCAGTGTGCCGGCGTCTGTGCCTGTGTTTGTTCGCCGGGGAACCTTGTTGAGTATCCACGGCACGTGGCGGGCCATTTCGTCCTCTGCGGTGGCGCCCGATTGGCTCAAGCGCTTGGTGTACGGGAACCACGTTTCACGGTACCAAAAGCTTGTGGCGACGGAGCCGTTCTCGCTCTTGGTGTCGGCCAACACGCCCACGTTGTTGCCGACCATAGTGCGCAGCGTCACGCCCAAGACGTTGACGCCCGTGACCCTCGATGGCCTTCATGACTGGGCCATCTTGAAGCGGGACTCGTTGCACCTATACGCGGGCCCGTCGTTGAACATCGGTCTTTACGCCGTACCTCTGCGTATTCTGCGGCGCTTTGCGAGGGTGCTCGGCTCGGCATCGCGTCACGCGACCGGCTTGGCCCACTGGGCCCGTTGGGGCTACACCTTTGTCAATGGCCGCGGCGTGCTCGGATTGGCCGGTCACGGGCTGCTATATTCGGCCACTGTTGGCGAGGGAGAGGAGCTCTCCATCAATCGGGACAGTTTGGTGGCTGTTTCGGTCAATGGGCCTTACGACTTGCAAAACTGCGTCGTGAAGCACGTCTACCCAGGCAAGGCCGAGGTCGCGGTGCCAGCGGTGCCCCGGGTGGCACAGATCAAGTCCTGGTCGGACTTTGTTGCCAGCATCAGGTACTATTGGTGGAGATTATCCAAGGTTTTCCGCTCCTCCACTCCTAGCGTGTTGGTGGGAAACACGAACTTTGTACGGGTTTTTGGCCCCAGAACCATTTTGCTCCAGTCCGGCAACCCTAGCCAGGAGTTTGAGCACAGTTTACGGCTTCCGGACTTGACCACTCCTGCGGAACCACCACAAAAGTCGGCCAAGGACTACTTGAACATTGTGACATTCGACCTGGCCGGCACTCCTTCAATCCAAAGCACCTCGGACTTCAAGGAGGCGGTTAGGGCAATTGAAAAGAAATCATAGTCCTCTTGGCATTAAATATTCCTCACTTTACATAACCGCAGTCCTTGTGTAGCCTACGTTTCCCTGTAGGTCCGCAGTTTGTGGCGCATATCCCCATGCCATAAATTATTTTCGTGCCAATTGAATATATACCATGCAAGATTACCTTGTCCTCTCTTTTATCCTTTTTCTTGGTCGGTGTGGATGCCACAAATATCTTGTCTAGTCTGCCGCGCCCATCTCCAATCGTCGCGCCTATATATACTTAGCCACACCATCATCAGCCACATGTGTAAATTGAACTTCGACACACTAGCTAGAATTATCCGAGCCCACCAAAGACGACATGCTGGGACTCAGATCCGGATCCCGCGGTAGAAGACGCACAGAGTCTGGATTCCGTGAGTACACATCAATCTGCCTTGGGCTCGGAAGAGGAAAGTCTCGACTCACCAGTGACTCCACCGCCGGAAGACGTACCTTTCTCTTGCCTCTCCTTCCTCTTCTTTTCCTCTTCTGCTTGCGACTGCTCGCTGCAACTAATTCATTGACCAGCTTATCATCGCTCATCATCTTCTGCTCTAAATTGTGCTGCTCTATGTTTGCCATACTCAAGGCTGATCCTTCAGATGTGGGGTCAAATTTCTTCACCACCCCCGGTGCCATTTTTCGACTTGATGTTTTGGTGCTTCCCCTCCCATTGATTGTGCTTCCGAGGGGCGGCAGCTTATCCTTGTCTTTGCTATTCCAAGAGACTACCGAACCCTTCCATGAAGATGCTGAGTCCTTCCATGAAGACGCTGAGCCCTTCCATGAACATCCTGAACCCTTTTCTTCCATTGGGGTGAATGAAGACAGCTCCGTGTATGCTGATTTCCGATTAAGTGACATGTCTGTGGAAGAGGACGAATCTGACCCATTATATACATTTGATTCCTGGTTCACAAAAGAGCCAGTGGTCTCCTCTCGACCTTTTGGGCCCATCTTGGAATCCTGGGGTTGAGACTCGCCTCCAACTAGCTCCAACAGATTCCCAACTTGAACAGGTTGTCGGAATGAGTCTGTAAAGCTTTCTTCTTGTTTTTGAATTGGGGCGTGCGCCACATCGGGGATACGGCCTCCTCGGGGCATTCGCCAAAATATTAGGCACGCTATTATCTGATTCGGGGCTATATTCAGAACTGGAGCCAGATCTTGCCGAACCTAATTGAGTGACTGTTTGTTGAGCATTCGGATTGGGTAGATACTTTGAAAGCACCTTTGAAACTGCAATGAACAAATCAGTCCACTTGAATACCTTCAAGTTCTTCTCTATGTTGCGAGGTCTCGGATTCTCCATAGCCATAATTGCTTCAAACAAATGCTTGCTGTCAGCATTGTTTCTGCTGATTGTATAAGGCTTCAAAAATTGCAAATTCCGGCGAATCCGGCTCTTTTCCTCGACAGATAATACCTGCCCGATGATATGCTCCAATACAGCGATAATATCGACAGAAGTCACAACGTCAATGTTTTTCTCTGCCCATCTAATACAGGAGATGACGAGATCCGATTTCCCAAAGCTTCCAGGCTTGACTGGCTCTGCCTTCACCTTGAATTGAGGAATGGATTTGTTTTTTATCTTGATTCTCACAAGTCTTCTACCGTGGCGTGTCTCGTCCTCCGACCACGACTCAGATAATTTAGACAAATTTTGTTTCGCCGTTAAATCAACTGCAGAATTTAGAGCATCAAAATTTTCTCGAATATATTCTGACGGTAGAGTACTGGCTCGAACCAATTTAGATTTCGACTTTGTCAGTTGGTGCATTGCCGGATCTTGGTCGGTGAAAAAATCTTCTTCGGCTTGATCAAAGAACGATACTTATGTTTTAGTAGTCAACTCGCCATAGATACAATCTAAATCCGAAGAGACGTTTTTTTTTTTTCCAAATTTAATACTTTCTATCTAGATAGAATGGTGCGAGAGCCGTTTTTTGGATGGACTTGTGGCTGATGTGCCGCACTTGCCCCTTATATTTTTGTGCTCAGCAACTTTGAGGTCACTTGCCACACATGAGCCCCAAGTCGAAAAAAAAAAAAAAAAACCGCAACCTTGATTGATATGCAGGCTATACGATTTCTCCACGCTTATGCTGGAAAGCACAATTCAGCCCTTGAATTTGCAAGCAACTTTGGACAATAAATGACAAATTTGAAGTTATGCCAACTTATGCATAATTAAATTTTTGTAATTCCATTTCCTCCTTGAATTCAGGTGATGTCTTAATTGCATTAATATCCACATTTAATGAGTGCTTACTGGGGTGACATAGAACTTCGTGGGCCAAGTACCTCTTTGTCAGCAGAAACATGATGTATGACTACTGTAACGCTAGGGATTTATAAATTTGTTTCACCTCTTTTAGTGGTAGTAAAATATCTCTGGGGTATATTTCAAATATTCAAATTATCTAATGCGTTGAGGATGTGGCATTTGGAGAGAATAAAAAAAAACATTTCAGTATGACGTGCGAGGGGCATGTTGCAGAGACAACATTGGTCGAAGCGAGAGTCGGACCGCAGGAGAGCGGATCTATCTATATGTTTTGTACAAATGAGGATCTGTACATCTTGGGCAGGATCTTGCATATCGTCATAGTGCAGCAATTCCGTGTTTGCTCTCCGATAGTAGACTCAGTAGGTGAGAATATCAATAACAATGTTCACCACACTAACCAATACTTCGATGCATACAAGTACCACAACTATGAATTCTAAGTTCTCCTCGTGAGAGTGGCCCAATTGCTCTTTCAACATTTGAAGTAAATCGGATATCACCTCCAATCTTTGATTTAGGATTTCCACTCTTTGGTTTATTTCCAAATATCCTCTTGCTGCTTGATAAATAGGTTCCAAATGAGGCTCAGCCCACATTAACTCTGGTGAATCAAGAACGGATCCGTGAAGGTTGATGTTAATCCGAAGAATAAATAACTCGCCGATAGACTTCATTGTTTCATCTCTAGTCATTTCAACTTTTCCGGTATGTGCAATCTGTTGTGGGATGTCCTGTGTGTCCTCGATCGTATTATCAACCAATTCCTCAAAGAGAGATATCTTGACTGATTGAGCCAAGGCATGAGAGATGGACAATTTTAGCATGTAATTAGAGTCATCTCGAAGGGTAATAAAATCGTTGTAGATTCTTGGCTGGTATGAGGTCGTAATATAGTAATTGAACTCTTCAATTTGAATATCTTCTGAAGAAAGCTTCTCACTTTCGAATTTAGCCACATCTTCGAGGAATGCTTGCTCCTCCTTCACAGTGAATCCCCACATGATGACAACTCCGTATTCGAACACAAACACATCACTCTTCTTTCCGAATTCTATCTCGCCTCCATCGTCGGCCAAGCGTATAAGCTTTCTTCCGTCATCCTCAGAATCACTCCGCCAATCTTTGTACGTGAATGGAGTATACAAACATTCGTCAAAGTGCTTGGGCTGGGTATTATGAATGCGCTTTCGGTCCTTGAGCCAACGAATCAAATCCTTCATTTTGTAGGAGCCACATGTACAGTAAGCCGTCACTCGTGGAAGAAGGTCACGGTGCAGCTTCCCCAATATCTCAGCGTCCTTCCTAGCTGGTCTGTCCTTGATCTTCGTCACCTGAGAGTACACCTCACTGTTGGTACGAAAAGCAGCATCGTTCCCTGAGCCGTTACCTCGTTTATCGCCATCTAGATTAGGTGGATCTTCTGGTAATAGTTTGAGCTTTTGGGTGGTTCGACTGATTCTCTGTAGCCCGATTTTGCTTGGCTGCGATATCTTTGATCCTGTTTTGTTGGCTTGTTTCGTCGGGACATTTTGCTGCCTCGGGTGGGCACCGGGCAAGTTGCCAATTTTTTGATTAAGAAGAGAAGTCCTCTCGGAAGCCTGCAGCATGACTATACTTATATCTCACAATGTAACTTCTATTGCTAGGACCAGACTGTGGTTGCGCTGTTTTGAAGTCTGCGGGTATCACTTGACAATTTTTGGTCACGTGTTTGGGGACCAGCCGGGTTTCCTTGGTCGCCACATGTATCAAGTTGTTTGGATATGTTCTAATTTGGACTCAGAAACATAAGAAAATGAACCAGGGTATAACTTTTGTACTTGATTCTCTTTTATAGCTCTTCTGGAGAGTGGCATTGAACAGCACACTATACCGAAACTAAGATAGCGGCACGGCCTCATCAAATACGACAAACCAAAGCTACCTAAAACGAGAGACTCGAGAATTGAAATCAATTCATTTAATCGCTTTCTTAAAGATTTACAAGATAAATTCTTCTACGTTGTACACTAAACCAATCTTCTCTTAGTTTGCACCCGTACACCTCGACTTGTAGATGAGATGCCTGCTCGAAAAAAAATACTTGTAGACAGTGTGAGATCAAGCCTCACTCATTCATTTCCAATGGCCCGGATCCAGAAAAAGACTACGGAATCCACAAGGAGGCATGCGTTTAGCTCCTTTAAGGAGCGAGTGGACTCCATGAAAATTGAACCTAGTCGTAACCTCAGTGTCAGGGCTCACGATTACGTTGAGACGTCCCACTTCTTGGTGACGCTAAACCATTGGAAAGAAGTGAACCTCAGTGGTAGCTTTACTGACTTTCTTTATGAGGTAGAGCCCATATGTCAAACCTTGCCCCAGATTTTACACCATCAGTCCAAGATTTTTGGTGCTTTGCATACATACATCGAGAAAAATGATATCAACTCCATCCAACCTTTGCTCGAACTTGCGTCGCAGTTTATTCATGATTTGGGATCCGATTTCATGCCATTTTATATCAGATATTTGAACCTCATTGTTAAGCTTGCGCAAGAAACGAACCCAAATGACTCGCAAAATATGAGGAATACTTCTAATGTATTGGAGTGGTGTTTTAATTCCTTGGCATTTGCTTTCAAGTACTTAGCAAGAACTTTGGTCAAGGATCTCAAACCAACCTTGATTGAGCTCATACCTGTTTTGCTGATGACAAAAAAGACATACATTTCTCGGTTCTGTAGCGAGGCATTGTCTTTCTTGATCAAGAAACTGAAGATCGAAGACTTGAAGAGCACAGTTCAATTCGCCTTTACATCTCAAGGAGATCTTCTTGAAGAAAGTGCATTTTACCGAGACTCTTTAGTGATTCTTTTCAGCGAATCTATGAAAAATACAAAGGAAACATTCCACTCCAAAGCTCCGCTCATCCTTTCAGTGTTGGTGGAAACAGCCCTCCAAGAAACACAAAGAACTGAAGCCTTTATTTCAATTATCTGCGACATTTTATTGGAGGTTTTGAGTCATGGGGCACTGTCTGAATGCATTCGCTTCTACTCCAATACTATAGAATATCTCACTCTGGTTGTTAATTCTTCTAATGATGAAAAAACTCTTATTTTTGTGAGTCAAATCCTTGTTGCATTGTGTTTTGCGGAATCGGGAAGAAAGATTCCGTCCTGGGATGTCATTTTTGACTTGGTGAAGGTCCTAATCGAAAAATTAAGGTTAATCAGCAAAGGGGAAGATCATGAATCAGTTATCACTTCCTTGATACATTTGTTCGTCATTATTATCAGAAACTGCGACCTTCAACAGCTTACAAAGTCATTTGATGTTCTCAAGAACGCGCTCTTGGAGATTGATGATGGAAAATACTTCTTAAGTTTTGTTGAATCTGGGTTGACATTTACTGGTGATAAAATGGCTTCTTTTAACGTTGTCAAACTAATTCAGTCCTACACTAACAGGATTGATTCACAAGACTCTATTATGAGATTGGCGTTGACTCAGGTGAAATTGAGCCGCGAAAATCCTGAAATGGTGAAAGATTTGATAATACCTGCTGTAATAAAACAGGAAATTATCGAACAGGTTACTGAAGATATAAAGGAATTGGATGACACTTTATTGGTCAGGTTGCTATGGAAACTTCAAATTTTGCAAAATACCACTGACTTTGATGACCGTGATGGTCAAAATTTTTTTAACGCATTTGAAGTGTTATTGGGTGGAAAGCTTGAGGATTCTAAATTTTTGCATGATATCATTGGTATGTTGTTGAAAACAATTACTGTATCCACCAGAATTGACTCTCATATCTGCAATAATGTACTTTCTCTTGTTATGACTTATTTGGATACATTCAAGGAGTCAAAGATTTTCATCGAATCTTTAAATGATTTTTTGAAGAAGTTTGGAAGTAAATTCGAAAAGAATTTCAGTTCCTTTTTTGAAATCTTGAATGGTGCGATCGCAGAAAATTTCTCTCTTCCAGAGAGAGATATTAGAGTCGCGAGCGCCGAATTGCTCTTTACAGCGCATGCGGTGCAACACACGGATGCGCCTTCGGTGCTCTCGGAGATGAGAATCATTGATCAAATTCCTTTAACTGTGGGCAACTCTAATGACATAAAGATGAGAATCAGAAACATGTATGGCTCATTTGGAACGAAGTCTCAAAATTCTCCACTTGAAAATTCTTTGGTTATCAACTTTTCTGTTGGATTATTATCCAATCACTTTCAGCCGTGTTGGATTGCAGTCTACGAAGGACTTCCAAAAATTTCAAACGCTCACACTTCAGCTTCTATTGGAGAAATGCTATTAAAATTCGCCAGGCTTGACTACGATAGCCAGAGCGAATTATATAGCTCTTACGAGCCTGTTAGTTTTGAAGGTTCCGACTCTTGTGTTGCCCGTTGCCAGCCTTCGAATGAGCGTGTTTCACTGAGCTTTGAGAGCGTTCAGAAAACCATACTTTCAGACAGCGATGCCTATCTTACAGCATTGTTTGAATACTGTAAATTGAACCGCGATCTCCACTTGTTCAAACCGCTCTTAAGATCGAGAATCATCAAAGCCTTCCAAGCAGTTCCTTCGGTGGCTGAATCATTTGGGCAAGAATTAATTGATATTGCTCTTGTGGTGATGAACGACGTTACTGACAATGAAGATTTTGAAGAGCTCAAAGGCTGGACAATGAAGGATAAGCTTGAGCTAATTGGCACTTTCACTAAATTCAGATCGTTGAGAAAATGCAAAGGACAGGAAAAGCTCTTTGCTCTTATGTTGCATAGCTTGTCTTCTAGACAAGTAAACATTCAGAAGGAATCCCTTAATGTCATTTTTGCATGGAACAGGCAATCCATCAATAAGTATAGAGACAACTTGAAGAATTTGCTTGATGATAAGCTATTTCGTGATGAGCTTCAAATCCTTGCAGCAACAGGATCTGACTCGAAGGTTGAAGAATCTGACTCTCTGGATGTCATTCCTATCGTTTTGAGAATCCTTTATGGTAGGGCGAAGGGTGCATCTAGTGGTAGTAACAAGTCTTCTAGAGCATTTGCGATCTCTACAGTATTGCCTAACTTGCCTGATGAGTACATCAGTCAATATCTCCAAATCATTAGCGAGCGCATTGATTTTGCCAGCTTTTTCAACAAAGATGAGATCCCAGAAATTTCTAAACAAGATCTCAAGAATATGGTTGGTTACCTCAATATGTTGTCAGAGGTTTACAACGCCCTAGGTCTCAAGTACGGCGAAGTTTTGAGAGAAACAATATCGCCCCTCATATATTGTTTGGTAGTTGCTCAGAACTTTATTGACGAAGACCATGAAGACGACATTTTAAACAAAATTGCCAGATCAATTCGTCAATTGGGTTTCAAGTGCCTCAATATGCTCTTTAAAATATTGGTGGGTAATCACAACTGGGAGAAGGAAGCATCGGTGATATTCAACTCTATCGTCAGACCTAGATTGACACACTTTGCGTCAGAGAACGCTCAACAACCTTCTTCCTTAATGCTGATAATGCTCGGGTGGATTGAATCGCTGAACTTAATTCCTTTCCTTTACTTGGATAATTTTGCTCCCGTCACGGCAATTATGGCCTTACTTTCCAATCCTCATACAAAGGATTCTGTCACCGATGTCATTTTGGACTTCTGTATTACAGCTCTCTTGAAAAAGGACGTCGAAGATGATAGGTACTTTTCAGTTTTAGCTATTCTTGTCGATGGATTACTCTCTGTTTTACCTCATATTTTGGAGAAATCTCTGAACAGAGACATCAACGCAAAAGCTTCAACTGTCTTATTATTGACAATTGAAGGCAACTTTATCAATGATAATGCTATTAAGAAGCGCCTTATAGAAGCGGCTACTGTTACGTTGGACAAGCCTCATTTTCAGGTCTCCAATAGCGACAAGGTCAGCATCTTGCTCTCTCTTTCGGCCATCTTGGAAGGATTCGATTGCTCATTTGCTGATATTGAGCCTTTATATTTGGTTTGCTCCAAGGCTCTCCGTGCTTACAAAGATCGTAATGTCAGAGAATCATTGGTCAAGGTCTTCAAAGCTATTGGAAAGAGGTTTATCGATTACGAAAAGGTTTCACTTCTTCTTGAAGAGTTGAACTCTTACTCCCCCAAGCGTATGGCTGAACCAGACTTTGGTAGAAGACTCAATGCCTTTAAAATCATCAATGAGGAAATATACCTAGATTTATCGGAGACTCAATGGTTGCCGATCTTATATTCTTCTTTGTTCTTCATCAATGATATAGAAGAAATCGCTTTGAGAACTAATGGTGCTTACGTCCTTAAGAGATTTGTTGATGCAATGGCATCCAAGCCTACTTTAGAAGACGCTAAGACATTTATTGGCATTTTTGAATCTATTCTTATGCCATATATTCGATTGGGGTTGAAGAAAGAAGATGATAACGTTAAAGAAGAGTATGTGGGTGTTCTTTCGCACATAGTCCATAACTCTAGATATGTTCCTCTGTTTTCAAGCATGAAAGTTTTGCTATCAGATGACGAAGAGGAAGATTTTTTCAAAGGAATTACTCATATTCAACTCAGCGTTCGCCAGCGCTCGATGAAAAAATTGATTGAATTAAGAAATCAAATAAGTGCTGATTGTATCTACCACTATATCTTACCCATTACTGAGACCTACACAATCTGCAAGGACGAAAAGTATCGTAATATGTTGAATGATACTCATGAAGCCTGGGCATATTTGGTTAGGTGCATCAATTGGAGTGATTTCAGGCAATTGCTCAAAAAGCATATTATTGCCGTTACAAAATCAGAACCAGAATTATTAAAAGACAATGTTAACCTTGTGGTACGGATTTCCCAAGCCTTATTATCATCTAAATTGAATTTTGCTCAAAATTTGACCGAAGATGTTCTAGAAGATTGGCCAGAACAGGCTATGATCGATAGTTTCATCACAAAGGATTGTTTACCGCCCATCATGAAGGTTTTGAAGGTCAGAAATGATGACACCGTTGTTTCAAGAACTCCTTTGGTTGAAGCTGCTGTCAATGCTCTTTTGTGTGTTTCGGATGAGATCACTGTTGTGGAATTACCTGGAACTTTGACAAGCACCTGTCAAGTTTTGAGGTCGAGAACCCAACATTTAAGAGACGCTGTTCGTAAAACCTTGTGCAGAGTTTCCAAGACTTTAGGAGCAAAATACTTCAGATTCATTGTGAAAGAGTTGAAAAGTGCTTTGTCACGCGGTGCTCAAATTCATGTTTTGAGTTTTACTCTTCATGCCTTAATGGTCTCTGTAATCGACAGCTTTGAACCAGGGGACTTAGATGAATCTACACAAATGATTGTTGATATTATCATGGAAGACATTTTTGGAGCAGCTGGTCAAGAGAAAGATGCGGAGGGTTATGTTAGCAAGATGAGGGAAGTTAAGGCCAAGAAAAGTGCTGATTCCGCTGAGATGCTTACATCAAATATTTCCTTGCCAAATTTCCGTTTTATTGTCGAGCCAATCAAAAAATTGCTTTCTGTTAACATTCCAACAAAGACTCAAAGAAAGTTGAATGAACTACTTAGAAGATATGCTCTTGGTTTAAATCACAATAGCCAGTCTTCGACTCGTGAAATGTTAATGCTTTGTTATGAACTCCATGCTCAATCTAATGAGTCTGAAACTTCAAATAGAAGTGTGAGCAAGAAACCTGTTACCGAATCTGAAGATCACTTCTTGGTAAAATTAGACGCGAAGCCTCAAAGAATTTCTACCGACAACTCTCAATTACTGTTCACTTTGCAACGGATGTCCTTTGAATTATTGAGAACTGTTCTTGGACGTCATCCCAGTTTGCTAACGGTGCCAAATATTGATGGATTCCTTCCATTAATGGAGCAAAGTATCCTGGTTGGTGACGAATCTGTTCTATTGGCCCTTTATCGCTTACTTGATCTTATCGTAAAGCTCCCATTTTCGAGCACAAGAGATGAATTCTTTGAAAGATCTGCAACGGAAGCTTTTACTTTGATCCAAGATTCCCCTACAACTACAACCGACATTTGCCAAATCTGCTTGAGATATTTAGCTACGATCATTAGGCATAAACCAGCTGTGAGGTTGAATGATGCAGCGGTTTCTTTCCTTTTGGTTCGTATTCTGCCTGATCTTGAGGAGCCTGATAAGCAAGGTTTGGCTTTTAATTTCTTGAAAGCAATTATATCTCAGCATCTAATGCTTCCTGAGGTTTATGATGTGATGGAAAAAGTCTCCACAATCATGGTTGTAAACCACTCTAAAGAAATTCGTGACATGTCGAGAAGTATTTATTTCCAATTCTTAATGGAATACGAGCAAGGTGCGAAGAGGCTTGATAAGTCATTCAAGTTCTTGGTGAGCAACTTATCATATCCTACTCAGGATGGTCGGCAATCAGTGATGGAATTAATGCACTCGCTAACTTTAAGATCATCTGCCACTCTTTTTTCCCAGTTAGCATCAAGCTTTTTCGTAGGCTTGGCAAATGTGATGGTTACTGATAACTCGGCAAAATGTCGTGAAATGGCCACTGCTTTGGTTAAGCGGATTTTTGAGAAATTGGGTAACGAAAAGTCCAGTCCATTAGAGACCTTTTGCGATTCGTGGATCTCTCAGGAGTCAAATTCCCTTTTGCAGCGTTGTGGTCTTTTGTGCTATAAGATTTATTTGTCTGTTTTCGGCTATGGCCAAAACCCTCTTCTAGATGCACATGCCCTTGAAGCAATCTCAAAGGCTTTAGAAAGATCCAAGAGTTCTTCCTCTAATGAAGAAATTGAATGGGAGGCTGTTTATACCGCCCTTAACGTTTTCTCTGGCATTTGCAGCTCGTTGAAAGAAGCAGTCTTCGTTGAGTCATTTGAAAATCTCTGGAAAGATATTACCGATACTTTGCTCTTTCCTCACACATGGGTGAGACTTATTGGTGCTAAGTTGGTGGGATTACTCTTGGGCAATTTTGAAAACCTTGGCTTCGCCGTGTCTGATTATGAACTCCAAACAATTGCATACAGATCTTTGAGACAACTCGGCGCTCCCGCAGTTTCAGAAAACCTCGGAGCCCAGATCGTAAGAAATTTGATTCAAATTATCAAGAAATGGGAAGCAGACAGCACCCCATTCCTTTATAAGGATTTGAATCAAGAAGAGGATAACGATGCTACTGAAACAAGTGAACGATTTAGTAAGGCTACTGACTTCGCTGTTTCCCGCGTTTGTTCTATAATGCGTCAGGAATCAAAAAGTGATAATCAAGTGTCCAAGATATGTGCTATTCAAGCCGGTGCAATGATTTGTCAACTTCTCACTGAAGAGAGACTTAAAGAAGTTTCAGAACAGATCCTTCTTGGATTGTATCACTTTGTTGACCTGCTGGTTGATTCTTACTATCCAGAAGAGGTTGTGATTACTGCAAAAGAGTGCTTGAAGATTCTTGAAGGAAGACTTGGTGTTACCGAGTATTCTAATGTATACTCTTCAGTCAAGAAAATTATTGACGACAGAAGACAAGAGCGGCGTTTCAAGAGAGCTCAATTAGCTGTGAGCGCTCCTGATCTTGCTGCTAGAAGAAAAATGAGAAAGCACGAAAGGTTTAGAGAAAAGAGAAAGCACGAGAAAGATGAAAACGGGTTCTACAAAGATAAAAGAAAAAGGACTTCTCGTTGAAGTTAGATTAGCATCACATAATAAATTTATTATCAAATCGTTAGATATTTGGTTCCAGAGTAGCATCCTTCTTTCCGGTAGATTCAAGAGAATCTTCCGTTGAAGGATTAAGCTTTTGACGCTTCATTCTCTCACTTTCAATTGAGCTGGAATCGTTGTTTGGAATTTCCACTTCAGCTTCGGATATATCACGCCCTCCATTGGTTTGATCTTCGGGTCTTTTAGCTTCTTCGTCCTTATTTTGGTTAAATATTGACATCTCTTTTTGGTATCTAGCACGATCTTCTTCAAATAGCTTCTGGTACGGCTTTTTCTCTTCATCGCTCATAGCTTTCCACATTTCGGTTAACGTTTTTGAAATATCCGAAGTTGGTTTTCCTGATCCTTTCGTCTCTAGCTCAGCTTTTACCCTTTCCTTCTCTTTTTCGAAAAATACCCAATAGGCATTCATGGGTTTCTTAGGTAAGTCAGGATCCGTAGCCAATTTTTTTGTAGCTGAGCTAGTACTGAGAGAAACTTTGGGCTTCTTGCTCTTTGTCAAGCCATTTCTTACTGATTTCAAATTCAACAAGTCGTCAGTGAGAATAGGAGAGTTAGGCCGTAACATGTCCTCCTTCGATTCGGGGTTTTCAGAGAGGGATACGAGCCGCTTCTCCAAGCTTTGTAACAAGACAGAGTTTTCAAGCCTTAACCTTCTGATAGCTATTCTTGTTCTAGACAATGCAATCGTGGCTATTTCATTACTTTGTTCGATTTCGGAAATGCGTTTCTTCAACTCGTTGCATTTCTGTCTGAATTTCTGTTCTGCTTGCGTTAGACGACTATCTTGAATAATTCGATATATTGAACATACCTTCGCTTTCAGGGCCTGATTCCTTGATATGGACCATGTTTATCTGTCGAGTAGAGGATACTGTCTACGTTCGATAGAGGTTGGTGCTAACATGCACACTCATCCTCGCGAGACGGTACAGATCGAAAACGGCGTGCTCAAAAGCTACAAACGTCTTAAAAAAACAAATAATAATTAAAAAAGCAAAACAAATGATATCAACAAAATTAGATCATAGATTTATTCAGACTCGTGTGAATTAGTGCATGAAAGTACCTCATAATCACTCATCACGTCTGTCGCATCAGCGATACTGATCACATCATAGTCTTTCTCCGACAACTCATCCGCTTCAATATCAGCACTAGTCTCAACAAAGCTAGATGTCAGTGGCTTCAAAGACACTGAAGGTAATATAAAATTACTCTTATACACCTCAGCTTGATCATCTATTTCGAAAGTGGAAGAGTTGGAGCTGGTATCCAGAGCTCTCAGTGTATCCGAAGTCGTATCAGGCTTGTTGTTTTTTGCGTTGCTATCGTCTGTGACTTTGTCCTCATTGGTTATACTGGCTTCTTTGCGATTAGTATCATCGTCTTTAAAAGCAGCTTGCGATTCAATCGACTCAATTTTGATATTAGAGCCTTCTCCCTCACTTTGCGTCACATAATCTTTCTCGAGGTCACTTTTCTTGGTATCAGCACTCAAAGATCCACTCAAATGTTTCAAGCTAAGTGCGCACGATAGGTTCCAATTGGCTGTTTCAACGACAACTTTGAAAGGAAATTTAAAATGCGTATTGTTAATGGGAACATTGAATTTTGCAACCCTCCCAGGCGCAATCGCGTGTTTACTTCCGACTGTTGCAAGAGCAACCACGCTGTCAAAGCAATTCACAATCTTTATTACTAGGTTCCCTGTATTGAACGGTGATTTCCCTCTGTTAGAAATGGCAATTTGGGACAACAATTTTCCTTTAGGGATCACTGATATTCCAAGGTCCACTTCTTCCAATATTTCACTCTTGCTTTCTGCTTTCTGTGATACTAATGATAATTCATCCAGATGTTTTACATCACTAGCACTCAAAGGTAAGCATTTTCCTTCCAAGGCAATCGTTCCGTTGGAATGGACAAAAGAAACATTAGCTTCGTTGAAGACTGTAGTATCTAAGAAGTCTACTTCGAATGAAACAATATCTTCAGGTCGGATATCTGACGCCGCTTGTAACTCTAGGACATGCTCAAATTTGTCTTCATTTTGGAACTTGAGCAAAAATTTTCCTCGTGGTAAAACCATTGCGGACTTGTTTTCCATCAACAAATGAATTTCATCATCAGCTGAATTGAATCTAAAAGTCAACTCGTCCTTTTCAATATCAGTGTCACGATACTTACTTTCAATCAAGCCCCGGATAACACCAATCTTGTCAGTTTCTTCATCTGGAACCAAAGCCAAGAGCTCTTCAAAATATGAAGATTGCCTAATAGATTTATTGAAGTCTGGAGATTGAGTTGTTTCGCATGCAGCAAAATGTGTCTGACCACTAATTGCTTCATCTGCGTTTTTCATTGGTGCTGATGAGCGAACTCCCGAGTCTTTCTTGATCTCGTGTTGGCAGAAGAATCTAAAGTTGTCACGATCCACAGGATTAGGTATGGATAACATTACATGCGAGGGTACATGGTCAAATATGGATACTTTTGACATATAGCAATTCTCGCACAAATCAAAGTTTTCACATTCCAAACATTTAAAACGCGTTCCAATGATTGAACTTGCGTCATCATGCGGGTTACAATGATCACAAAGAATATTCTTGTGCAAAGGCTTCTCCCATGCGTTGTTTTCATGAGTATCTGGGACTGGAACACTAGAAGCTGGAATCTCGGAGTCCATCTTTAATGTTAATGACTTTAGCAACTCCCACAATTCGGACTTTTGCAACTCAGAAGATATCCGTTTAATTTGATCAATTGCATCAGATAATGGATTTTCAGAATGGATTGTGGGATCATCTTCCTTGTAAACGACTAACTTCAAGTGCTTCTTAACCCTTAAGCTTCTCAGTAACTCCTTGAAATCTTCGGCACACTCTAAAGGAACAAATTTCTTGTGCCTTTTGGATTTTCTTTCAATTCTGCAACGTCTTAAAAGAACCTCGTTAACTGTTTGAGCCTCATCAAACACGTCATTCAAAATGAAGGCTAATAGCTTTCCTTTTGATGCAAATGAATTCAAAATAGAAGAGTTAAGATAGAGTAGCATTTCCCTTGTTCGATCAGTCTCAATAAGAGAGACTTTCATAGATACCTTATCGCCCATATTTCTAATTTTAAGTTAAGGAACAAAAGCAATAGTGGTCTGAAAAGGTAATATCGTAATCATATGATAGTCATTTTTGCCATTCGCATGCCCCTTGCAAGACTGCATCTCAATTCTAACTTTTGTGGGGTCGATTAAGACCGCGGGCGATAAGATGGGGCCAGAAAACTTCAGCCGATTATCCGTATGGAGAAAAATTGACTACCTTTGCAAGATAATAAATATTCAACTGAGGATATTCTTTTCTAGCTGGTACTATTTTGTTGAACCGGGATACTCCTTCAGAAACAGAGTTCCATCTTGCTGCAGCTGGTGAGACTAGCCTTAACCATTCGAATATCTCTAAAAAATTGGTTCTCTCCTTTTGGGAGTCTAGCTAGAAAGATTTAAGAGAGATTTAGTAATCTTTATGGCTAAAAAATAAAGCCTTAATCTATTTAGCCCTGTGGGTGTTATCGACGTCGGAGTTCATTTGATTTAATCCCTCTACAATGTACAACAGGTATCTCGAAGGCTTTGGCTCGTATGAAGATAAATAAAAAGGGCTTCGAACAATCTTCAAAAAAGAACATTTGCCAAAAGTTCGACTTTGGCTCTTGATTTAAAAATCTGCCTCATCCCAAAACTGAGTCCTCTTGAAATGGCGCTTCGTGTGCCATATAAAAAGTGTTGCCAAATTGCCTCGCATTCAGTATTTATAAAGAACATGAATGAAGCGGGCCCTACTAGATAGTGATTAAGGATCCTGCTCTTGTTTAATCAGCATAATATTAATCTGGCTTCATAGTACGTATAACAGTGCTCTTTTCCATCTGTTCGGCTAATATAACCTTCTGATATCCCTCATATCCGCATGTTGACATTGGCAGCAATTCAGGATCTGCAGCATTATTAGTCGCAACAAATATTCTCCTCTTTCTACCTACTTGAAACATAGATTTAGATGACTGTTGGTGGAAAAGGCAAGTCAAGTTTAACTGAAAAGGCATCCACGTCTAGATCTGCCAGAGCCGGTTTGGCCTTCCCGGTGGGACGAATTCACAGATTATTGCGGCGGGGAAACTACGCACAACGAGTGGGATCTGGTGCTCCCGTCTATTTGGCCTCCACATTGGAGTATTTAGCTGCTGAAATCTTAGAGTTGGCTGGAAATGCAGCAAGAGATAATAAAAGGTCAAGGATCATTCCGAGGCACTTGCAACTAGCCATCAGAAATGACGAGGAATTGAATATATTGTTAGGGCACGTAACAATCGCTGAAGGAGGGGTTCTACCAAACATCCACCAAAATTTGTTGCCGAAGAAATCTACAAAAGGCAATGATGATTTTTTATGATTTCAAAATACAACTCCCCAGTTCATTTTGTTACTGCCAGATGTGTTAAAATGTGTGGGTATCTTATGGTCTCATTCTTTATTCCTGTAGATTCACGCGTCGCTTATCACGAGGTCTTATGATATCCCATATCGCGGAACAAAGTACCATTTTTCTAATTCCGTTCCCTCCCTAAAAATGGCTCTCCCCTTGAAGAAGAGGAATTATAAAGTTCCTATTGTTACAGCAGGCGCCCTCATTTTTGGTGCTGGCTTGTTGCTTGTCAAAACATACCCCCATTTACTTTCTTTTCTCCCCTTAACTTGTTCCCAAGAGAGCAAGGAAAATGATGAAGATAACTCGCCAGTAGAGGTCGACAACACTGATGAGGAAGAAGAGAAGCAGGCTCACTATAGCCAAAGTATTGTTGGTACATCTATGGTTGACGTTGCAGAGTGGTCGGATGACAGCTTGAGAAGCTTTTTGATGGAAGTAAGTATCCAACATGCTGAGTACCTCAATAAGAATACTAACGACTATAGAAAGAAATCAATCCTCCTCCCGATGCTAATCATGACAGCCTTATTACAATTGTTAAATCAATTCAAGAGAGTACTAAACATTGATATTAATGTTCTATTAACTATTAGGGTAATTTTATTAAAATTTTTACTACTTCTTAAACGAATCATTCATTGAACTGAAGTAATCTAATTTCTTATCCATGTATAGTAATCTATTTATTATTGTTGAGTTTGCTCGCTGTCCACTCCTTCAATTTTTCTTCAAATAATGCCCTGGTAAGACCCTTTTCGTAGCTCTCAATTAATGCAAAGTAGCAATTTATTGATCTAACATCCTCATTTCTATCTTCATCATCGAATAGGATAACACTTCCTTCTTTTAATGCATCTTCTTTGTTTAACTCTTTCATCGCTTTTTTGATGTGACCTATTTTTGAATTCTGACCCCATTGGAGGGAATCAAAATATTGAATCATCGGCTTTCCATCTATCTTAAACTTTGAAAGTAACTCGATTGCTATGTTCGGTGTGGCGGTTCTACTAGCACCAACGATTGCAATATTTTTTGCACTAAGCTCTCTAAAAATTGATTCGACATCCCTATACAAGGACAAACTTTGCCCCCGAGAATCCACAAGTTTGTGTCTGCTCTCCAGCTTAATAGGAGGTGAAATATGTGTGTCACACCAACATGGCCATAAAGTATAATCCAAATCAAAAACGATAACTTGAGGGTATGAATATTTAGACATGATACCACTTCTTTACGCTCGGACGAGCATTTATCGCGATTTGAAATTGTGATTGCGCACTACGTTCCGCTTCATGCGGAGCAGACTGTGCCAGTCCTAAACTTGGATACTTCTCAATTCATGAATAAAATCGAATATTCTATTCTATTTGTCTTCTACTCATTATTTCTAATTTCGTAGCTTGAGGAGTTGTGTGATCCTTTTTCATTTTGAATTATGTTGACATTTTTGAATGAATTTGTCAATCCAAGTCGAACAATAAAGATGACCAAACTTTAGTACAATATATTGATTATAAATAAAGCTTCTTGATTCTTTCATCACATAGATCCTAAATTATTTCCGCGAGACTTTTTTACCTCCTCATCATGATAATGAAGAACCAAACTTATGCAAAGAATAATAATGGTCTCAAACTTCACGCTTTTATTATCGTCAAAGTCATGTACACCATCTGAGACCAACGAGAGAGAAAATTCACGATGGTCTCTTCCGATATGCAACAGGATTTCATTAACAAGTTGTCCAAGTTGATAGTTTGAAATAAATTCAGCCAGGGGTTTGAATGTGGTTGGGGCGAGAATGTTCTTAAATGAATTCCCCAAAAGGGAATTATTCTTGTTCACTTTCAAGTCGCTAGTTAAATCATCACTGAGACTGGTCTGATCACTGCTCAATAAATACAAATCACTTGAGAAGTATCCAGCAGATGCGAAGAAAGAACGATCTCTAACAAAGCGAAATCTCTTTTTTCCAACCTTGAAATCGGCAATAGGGTACCTACGATGTAAAATTAAGGCGATTTCAGTTGAGTCAAATTTCAACCGAAACCTAATATAACTTGGAAAAGCCCTTTTAGTGACATCTGCAACTTTAAGCTCATCAACTTTATCGTAGAGTCTATCTCTTGATTCGGGGGAAGATAGACATTGGTAGATCTTGACGTACGAAGTATCCCCAAAGCCAATGCCATATGATCGCCTCAGAACCAATAGAGGCATACCTTTCGATGCATTTTGCATTCTCTTAGCTCGAGCGAAATCAGGATTAGAACTAGACATGCTTCGAAAATCTTTGTACATCAGATAATTCCTCTCGGATGCAAACACCTTCATTGTATTGGTGAAAGATTTGGTAAATATGAAGCATTGCAAAGGAGGCATAAACCCTATACCAATATCATCAGCAGAATGCACCAATTGTTCTGACTTCTCCATTGAATAGCCGCGTTTGTGACGTCTGATGGCCAGTGCACTCTGAGAGGAAAGGTCATATCGGAGTGCGTACTGTTCTACTCCAGACTGCACAATGAATGGATCATATGCACCACGATGTCTAGGAGCATTAGACCTAACTGTGGAGGCAGCGTTAGTAAATCCAGAGTTTGCAGCGTCAGAGTAAGGAAAACCCAGTTTCTCATTCGAAGTATCGCTGGTTCCTTCACTGGTGTTGGTAGATGGATTCATATTGGATAAGTATATTTAAGATGGAGATATGGTGTTAGTTGTTTGGAACAATCAAACCTAGAGAGAATTACTGAGTTTATATAGGGAACAGAGTAGGCGAAGTGTGATTTCACTTTTTAAGGTGGACATAAAATAGTGATTTGGAGATGTCATGTCAAAAGCGATATGATCATCTAAAAAGGGACTCCGCCACCCTTTAGATGTGATGTGCATATTATCGCAACACATACTATACTATACAGTACTGTATTGTGTTGAATGTCTGGAACTGCATAGTCGACATCATACAGTCCAACGTGTGAGTGGATAAGGGTTGAATCAGCTTGGGCATACTGAGGGGATGAGACCTCAGAGTTAGCATCCTCGAAGAGACCATTGATAGATGACATAGTGTATTCAATAAATAGAGCCAGAGTAGAGAGAGGTGTTTTGTCCTTAGAGAGAAAACATCCTAGAAATAGCTAGGCTTTATATATACTTTAGAAATACTACTGAAACGAAGGCTTAACAGTAGTAACATATGAAACGTCTCAGCATGGGTGATCGTTTCATATGGTGTGTCAGTTGAATGGATTGGATTCCATGAAACTGATCACTGATAGAGAAGTGCATAGAGAGCATGAATTTTACTTCTCAACATATTGTGTTGTGTACCAGACTGCACAGGGCGTATGTAACATACACTCCACAGAGCTGGAACATTAAAACTGATATTGGAAGTGATATAGTCCAGTGTCTGTAAGGAGAAGGGTAGCCCGGTCTCTTCTGGAAAGTAACACCGATACCTTCAACGGAGTTGGTAAAGATGCTCATATTGGATAAGTGTATTTGAGATATCTATAATAGACGGTCTTGGTTGTTTTGTCATTATATAACAATCACACCTAGGGAGAATTGGTGAGTTTATATAGTGAGCGAAGTAGGTGAAGTGAGACTTGCTATTTAGGTAGACATAGTCAGACTGTCTGCCGTATTGGCTACAGAAGAACCAATAGTGATAATGATGTGTGCGCCTCTGACAAGGTTAATGTCCGCACTCTGGGGACATGCATATTATCGCAACATATCGAAACAACTGATAGTGTTGCATATAAACCTTTTACCACCACCAGACGCTGCACAGAATACTTATCACAAGCGGATAAAAGCATCTCCCATAATGACGCCTAATACAATTAAATCTTTGGTTCCAACACACAATCAAAACCCATTTACCAAAATTGAACTAGAACATCTCTTGCTCTTTAGGGATATTCCTTGAAATGCACCGATCACTTAAGAATAAAAAACCGATTCCTTTCTCCAATAATCCATTCACCCCATCGAACATAAACATTCAACAATACTAAATATCGAATTATATCTATAGTCACACAAGTGTACAAAAAAAAGTTGATGCACACTTTACCTGGAAACAAACAACCATTCAATGGAGAGTTTATCACAAAAATAAATTAATATATTATTGAGTCACAATACAAATAAATATAAGCAAAACTCCTCACTAACAAAAATATTAAAAGTCTTGTAGACTATTAAAAACTCTTAAAGTAAAGCCCCCGAGATCAAAGTATCAACACACTAGATAGTATAACCCAGATACCCACGGTACGGAAATCCAAAATTATCTCCGTCCCAGTTGAAAGGAAAGATAGTCTTTAGAAGATCCTCAAATTTATTCGCTGATTCGTTACAACTGAATGAGACATCGTATCTAAATAAAGATTTACTATATTCCCGTATCTCCACCAAAAAATTGGAAGTCATCTTAGAAGATGTCGGCAACGCCAAAAAAATAGATACATGAAAGAAGAGTCCCCCTAAATCAGGAAACATCATATGAAAAAATTGAATAAGGAATTTATAACAGCAAGCCAACTATTTAGTGCAACCACTCCCTTGTTTCTGTTATCTATCCTTTGAAAACACATAACTCATACTGTAGTATTTATATATACTTGCTGAAATAATTGGCATGTTAAATAACAAATAAGACGCAGGCCAATCTTGAAAAAAATGCATATGACCTTTGTATTGAAGGAAGGGATACCTGGTATGCCCAAGACTTAGTTAGTTCAGCTAACCATCGTAGAAGAATTATGAAACCGATCACTCATTCTTATAATTCGTGATCAATGAACAACACATGATTTTACAATAAATTTGCGATAAATAATTATTGCATGACACACGATGATAATATATATTGAAGACAAATGTCAGCTAATAAAGGACTAGTGGCGCAAATCTTCCCTCTTTCATACTCAAAGTGTCGTTATGGTGAAACTATCAAGAAAAGTTTCGTACATTTGATGCCCATATTGGATGCAATGGTTTGGGCATTTAGCCACAATTACTATAAAAATGAATTTAGGACAAAACAATTACTATATCCCTGTTTTGCTATACCATTTCAAATTACGACGGTCAAATTTTGATATTTCTAAAAAAAATTGTAATCTAATCCTCTAACTTTATCAGTATATTATTAAAATAAAGTAAAAAAAAATTAAATTTAGTATAATACTATACCGATAGAAGTTTTTTGCCCTTTTTGAACCCTTGAAGATATTATTGAAGGTTTTTAGGAGACAAAATATTTCTATTCTTCGTCATCTCATTAATTTTGAATATTTTATTATACAAGGAAGGGGCCTTCAAGTGTACATCATTGAACTTTTATCCTTTAATTCCTTAAATATTTAAATCTAATCAATAAAACTAAATCAAGGGACGTATAACCAAATTAAAATTGAAGACTAAAATTTTCAACATATTTTCCTTGCAATCATCTTATAATGGGTGAGAGAATGAATATGATTCTCATGATGTTTGTCATTATTTCGAATGTTGGTAAATTTGGATGTGGTTTATTTTAATTTTAATTATTGAAGCACAGTTGGTTCTACAGTATATGGTAATCAAAAATCGATGATTAAGTCAGGACATCGAATTATGTTTATTGGCTGCGGTGTAAATTTATATATTCCTAATGATGAATATTATTTTCGACAATCAAAATCGTGGTTTTGTGAAAGCTGTATCGCAACTCTTGATATATAATGTCTGTATGATACTTATCTTCAATCTGTAAAAGTGCGTTCGGAGGGTGAGTACAAGTTTGTTTAATGATTTGGTTATATCATTATTAGTCTCTAGGTGGAGTTGAGGAATTTTGTAACATAAATTATAATTCAGGGTGGTACATGTCATAGAAGATGTTGAAAGTAAGTAGATTAATTAAATTATATATATTGAGAATAATAAGATATTTGGATATTCCAACGAGTTGATATATCCTATACAATGATATTCAACCTGCCATACGGGTTTCATATTATCTGTGCTCTGTGCTTCAGAAGTAAGAATTGGGGAGGTTTCCCGTAGAGCGTATGGTTTGCGATACCATCACGAAAATTATTGAATTATGCTAAATAGGCAAGGTGAGGACTTCATGGGTCATAATTTCTTACTGGGCAACTAAGATAAGTCTAATTAATTTTAATGCACGACTATCAAATAACTTATACATGAATTGATGATAGTAAATATATTGATTAAAAATGTAACTGCAAATCTTTATAAATATGTTCATAAATATAAACTTAATATAAAGATGAAGATTTACCTAATATTAAAGGTAGAAATTTAAGTAAGGTAAGCTTAGATAGTTCCATGTGTTTGGAAAGTTCTATTTCGAAATCATGAACAATTTAGCACCATAAGAAGTCGTATTCAAGTGCTCAGATAATAATATGATGATGGTCCTCGTCAGTGTCCCTGAGGCATAAAATTATATCTGTTAATTGGCCTTGAAGCTTTGCTAGGTTCCCGGTTCCGTTAGAGTGCTTAAAATGTTGATGTGATCACCGAGTTGCGCGAGACTCAGGCAACTAATGTCATAGTCGTGCTACCAAGTGTCTGGTTTTGGTTTACTCCTTTATTTGCGAAAGACGAGTGATGATTCCATATTCTTGATCCTAGGTGCACGTATACAATTCGTCCCTTTCTTTAACTGATGTACCCTCCATTTCTATTTAGAGTTAACTTTAACGCTCGGATAAGTAGCTAAATTTCGCGCCTGTTATCTATTATTGTTTTGAAGTGAAAAGTGACAGTTGCAGTGCAAACTAAATTCCATTATAAATGTACATGTTTGGGGCCATGACATTCATTAACAAGCGCAAGTGGTTTAGTGGTAAAATCCAACGTTGCCATCGTTGGGCCCCTGGTTCGATTCCGGGCTTGCGCATTTTTTTGCTAGTTTTACATTAATATAAATTCTAATCCTTAGGCTCATCTTCTAATTCTTCGTTTGACTTAGATCTGAAGAGCAGAGCTGAAGTTCCAACTCGAGGCTTTCCGAAAAAGTCTAATTCATCTTCCGGATACTGTGGGGGTATTTCTTCGCCTTTGTCTAGGAGCTTATCCAGAACTAGCCCCGGGTTTCCATATTGGGGAAGAGAAGCTAGACCCCGATCTCCTCTTATTTTCCGATCGCTCGTTGAAAAGAATCCATAGCGTCGAACATTTGCCTCTATCCACACAAAGCCCATTTGTCCGAAATTAGCTTGGAATTTTCCATTCGTCGAAAAGCATCCGACCGCGGGGTATAGGTCTAAATAGCATCCTTTCATAACATCCATGACTTTTCTGCCATTTCGCGTAATAAATAGTGTTCCGCTTGATATCACATAGCCAAAACCAACAACATCCGATTGACTTAATGGAGGTAAAACCTGAGCATTGTAAACACTATTTTCACCTCTATGTTGTTGTAGTGGGGTAGGAAGAGGCTTGTTAATCTTTAGATTACCCGTGGATTCATATGCAAGCGAAAATGCATTGTAGCCTGGAAGACGGAAATGAGAAGGATAGGGCTTTGTTACAAGGCCAATAGCAAAATGAGCGTTCGGAATTTCATCATGGAACTCGAAGACTTTTACTTCAAAATATATCGTATCCGGTGTTCGGTTCTTTGTCGGAAGTGGATAGTTCAATACAGCAGTTGCCGTCGAATAAGGGGTATCATTATGAAGGAAATTAATTTCAGTCCGATCTTCGACAATGTATCGAGAATTTAATATATCCCTTTCCTGCTCAAATTCGAACGCATTTATTCCACAATCTTTTATGTTATGATCATCCTCTCTGGTGAAAGTTCTTCCACGGCGATCTATTCGTGGAGGGTTATTCTTCGTGAACTCTTCTCCTCTCAAAAATGAGAGCTGCTCCTCTGGGGATAATGTTGTAAAATCATATTCTTCGGCTAGATGAACTAAAGATTCTTCGTCATTCAAAAATGCACGGTCAATATCCCCCGGTCGAAACGGATCTCCAGAGATTGGCTCATACTCATTCATAGCAGAATCATTTACTACCAATTTATAGCCAATATATGATAGAGCGGTAGTTGTTATTATTCCAATGCATATCAAAATCAATAGTAAGCTCATCTTAGGCTCTAGTTCATGATCAGTTGTTCCTAGCGCACCCTGAAAAGAGATCAAGCATACAGGTAAATCGGTGTATTCAGGCTCTATCTACCATGTGCCTTTCGGGGTCCTCATGTTTCTTAGGAAGAGATTTTAGGCCTTATTTAGGATTATTCTCTTCAAAATTTGATATTCTATTCCTTGTTTCTTGATTTTGTGCTTTATTCATTTTTTAATATTCTTTGTGCTGGGGTTTGCTCATTGTTCATAATTTTGAACAAAATTTACAAATGTAAGGTCGAGTCAACAATAATACCTGATAAATAGGGAAGTCCAAACATAAGGTCCGATAAAAGGTCAGCGATGACAACAATTATCTCAATTCTGGCACAAAATAAGAATGATCCAAGGATTAGCCTGTTGTTGATCCAGTGCAACAAACCAGCGTTACATAGCACCAATAATTTAGATGCGAAAAATTGAAATGCTTAAAGTTAATAATTCGTCCATACATAATTAAATATAATGCTCAGGCATAGAATCCCTGCTCTTGCAAGTATTGCGAAATATTAGCTAAAATAGCCCTTACAGCATTCTCGTCTCCAGCTTGCTCCAAAGAGAAAGTATTTCCAGAAACTCCTTTCTCGCCTGTCTTAATAATAATGGCATTCGAGTTGCCCACGGCCGATAAGATCTTGCTGTAATCTTCCTTAGCAGTGAAAATAACCCCTGATCCCGCCTTAACTAATTCGTTGATCAAGAATTCATCGTTATGAGAAGAACCCAATCTTGTGATACGACGACCACCAGAGAATTGGTTTAATGTAGACTGTAAAGCAAATGCTAAGTAGTCATCATTCTGCGAGTTCTGAGAAGTGGAGTCAATTATGACAACAAATCCTTGCAAAGATCTTGGCGGGTTGGATTCTCTCAAGATCTTAACAACCTCAGGATAAGAAAACCATTCAGGAATTTCAGTACCGTCTCTTAAGCGTTGTCTCAATTCAGTACCTGAAATGTTCGCGGTTTTAACCTTAGATGTGTCGATGGTGTCAATAGGAGCGTACCTGTCTTCATCAGGTAAGTAAGTCACCATTCTGAATGGAACAATCTTAATCTTAGGCTTCAATTCATCTTCAACCTTAGCTAACAATTCCTGTGCATCGTAAGGTCCGTAGAAGTCAACACCATTAGAGTTCTTACCAGGACCTGCATGATCTCTACCAACAATAAAGTGGTCCACACCATAATTCATTCTGATTAAAGCATGCCACAAAGCCTCACGATCTCCACCCATTCTCATAGCAAGAGGCAACAAGGAAATGGTAGCCAATCCTTCAGGGTACTTTTTCAAGATTTGCTGATAAACCTTAACTCTAGTGTGATGGTCGATATCGCCAGGCTTGGTCAAACCGACAACGGGGTGGACCAAGATGTGACCATCAGCACCAATGTCTTGAGCAGCTCTGACAGTTAATTCTCTGTGGGCTCTGTGCATTGGGTTTCTAGTTTGGAAAGCAACAATTTTTTGTTGATCCCAACCCAATTTCGCAAATTCAGCTCTCAATTCAGTTGGAGTTTTTCTAAGAGCTTCGTAGTCATAATGAGTTGGATAGTCCAATCCTTGAATGGAGCCACCAATGTAGACATCACCTGCAGTGTCGAATAAGTACTTGACAGCTGGGTGCTCAGGGTCGCCTCTAAAGACCTTTTCGGCTTCGGAAGCTTTGTTAGGTTTATAAATAGACTCGATAGTCAAAATTGCCAAAAGCTTTTCGTCTCTCAAATCTTTCAAAACCACTTTGTCACCAATAGCAAATTTAGCAGCCACGTTCTCGGAGACATCGAGTGTGATGGGAATAGACCACAACAAACCCTTACCAGTTACTTCATCTTTGACAGAAGTCAATCTCATGTCTTCAACAACAGAGTTGTAGTCATCCTCGTTCAAGAATCCAGACAATGGAGAAAATCCACCGTTCAAAATCAACTCCAAGTCACACAACTGTCTCTCAGTCAAGGTCAAAGCAGGTAAACCTTCGGCCTTGATTCTGTTCAACAACTCCTGTTTGATGGGCGCATCCCTAATAACAAGATCATTCAATTTACCACCGTGAGGCACTGGGATAGGCATTTTCTTCTTTATTCAAGTAATTGGTGAAATTTTCATTTGCCATTATTTATCATACCTTTGATCATACAATCACACGTGACTTTGCATATTTCGCAATCGACTACACGTTGAGATCTGTCTTGCCAAAAGCAATATGCACACCGGAACAAATGTCTCTACAGCTCGGCGAGTTTGAGCACTTGCCTGAATTACTCCGGTGTCACTGCAGAGAAAATGAGGCCGCTAGAGAGGTACCGAATGGTTAAGGATTTCAAACTTGAAGTTATTACTTTGTAACAGCGAGTGTGAAACAAAATAACTTTGGTGCCTTTAGACTTCACTTTGAGCCGAATCCGCATAAATCGCTGATAAAGGCAGCAATTAATACTGAATGCCTATCCAAGTGAGCGGAATGCCCCACTTATTACAGTCGTCTTATGACGTGGATCGACTTTCGGAAAGATGCGCACATGGTTCAACCGCAGTGCGGAAAAGGTATTACCCGACAAATTGCAAGATACACTTGACAAGCTGTTAATTATTCTCTCAAGACTGGCGAGAGGAGAAGCATTATGGTACGTCAATAATTCAAACAAGTCAATAAAGAAGAAAGTTGAATGATTCTACTGGTTTCAATATGTTAAATATGCTGGAATGAACCGCAACGCCTCCCGGCCGGAGCCGCCGGTTATCGCACCGGAACCGGAGTAGGATTCGATAAACGCGTGGTGCTCTGCAGGGCCGCTCTTACAAAAGTTTACGGAACACTCGCTATTCTCACTAAGTTACATATACCTCGTCATCGATTTTGAACAATAATTCAAATGGAAATGCAGAATGATAATCTTTCAGCTAGGGGAATGTCATTTACCTTTCCAAATTTAAGTGGTGGCAACGACTGAAGCTAATTGCTTACACAGTCTGAGAAATCCCGAGTCGGTATTGGAGCCTGGAACAATATACAGTCCCAGAAATTAATTTGGCCGAAATGAACCCCACAGAAGGTGGGGGATGGATAGTGGGGAAAAAGGAAGAAATTGTAGAACCATCGTTTGACAACCAATACTTCATAAGCTACATTTCGAAAATGTTAGTGCCTTTGTATAATGAATGAAGCAATATTTTTGCTGCTGACAAACTGTCATACTTCGGTGCTCGAATTCCCGCGTATATAATACATGTATCCACGTGACGACGTCTTACTTTCTTATAGAACAATCAATTGAAGGCTTTTGATTAAAAAACAAACACAAGATATCATTCACCAATAAAGATTGAAATTTAGCTGAGAATAGGCAAGTCTTTAAATTAAAATTCTTGCTAACAATGACAGTGTGAAAGGCGTTTGACATATCTTTAGTAATGGTCGAGACTCTATAGAGAATCCTGCGTGGAGGATATAAAAAAGCGGCAATCCCCAACATATTTCGTTCACGTATTTTTCTTGATTTTTCCAGTTGCTATTGCAATTAACATTGAGAAGTAATTTAGAATGTCTGCTCCTACGTATGTTATATTTCATCAATTTCCTGAGCCGCGCTAGCTCTTCGCAGTATTTCTGATTTTGCTTCCAATAACGTTGGCGGAGTGGGGGTTTGGGGGGTTTCGACATGTGATTGTTGGATACGCACTATCGTGGTCCGAACTTGCCAAGCCCTCCCGCATGGCGAAATTCTGTATACTTGCGGCGAGATTGTGCTTTTACCTGTTTTATTTTTATTTCAATTGGTAGAATATCCTCCCAATTTCAATGAAAAAAATACAGGCAAGGTTACAATTGATTCAAAATCATCTTACTAACAATGGCAGTGGTGATATTGGTTTGATCGGTTTGGCCGTTATGGGTCAAAACTTGATTTTGAATGCCGCTGACAAGGGTTACACTGTTGTTGCTTACAACAGAACCGTTGCTAAGGTTGACGAATTCTTGGCCAACGAGGCTAAGGGTAAGTCCATCATTGGTGCTCGCTCTATCGAGGAACTCGTTGCCAACTTGAAGAGACCAAGAAGAATTATCCTTTTGGTCAAGGCCGGTTCTCCAGTTGATGCTTTCATCGAACAATTGTTGCCACACTTGGAGAAGGGTGACATCATCATTGACGGTGGTAACTCCCATTTCCCAGACTCTAACCGTCGTTACGAGGACTTGAAGGGTAAGGGTATCCTTTTCGTTGGTTCTGGTGTTTCTGGTGGTGAGGAAGGTGCCCGTCACGGTCCATCTTTGATGCCAGGTGGACACGCTGATGCTTGGCCACACATCAAGGACATTTTCCAAGACATTGCTGCCAAGACTGATGGTGAACCATGTTGTGACTGGGTTGGTGAAGCCGGTGCTGGTCACTACGTGAAGATGGTCCACAACGGTATTGAATATGGAGACATGCAATTGATTTGTGAGGCTTACGACTTAATGAAGAGAGTAGGTAAGTTCTCGAACAAGGAGATCGGTGATGTCTTTGCCAAGTGGAACACTGGTGTTTTGGACTCTTTCTTGATTGAGATCACCAGAGACATTATGTACTTCAACGATCCATCCGATGGTAAGCCATTGGTTGAGAAGATTTTGGACACTGCTGGTCAAAAGGGTACTGGTAAGTGGACTGCTATCAACGCCTTGGACTTGGGTATGCCTGTGACCTTGATCGGTGAGGCTGTCTTCTCCAGATGCTTGTCTGCTATCAAGGACGAGAGAGTCAAGGCTTCTGCTGTCTTGGCTGGCCCATCTGTTGAAGGTGAATCTCCTATCACCGACAAGCAAAAGTTTGTTGATGACTTGGAGCAAGCTTTGTACGCTTCTAAGATTATGTCGTACGCTCAAGGTTTCATGTTGATTAGAGAGGCCGCTAAGGAGTACGGATGGAAGTTGAACAACCCAGCTATTGCTTTGATGTGGAGAGGTGGATGTATTATTAGATCCGTCTTCTTGGGTGAGATCACTTCTGCTTACAGAGAGAACCCTGAATTGGAGAACTTGTTGTTCCACCCATTCTTCCACGATGCTGTCGTCAAGGCCCAAAAGGGTTGGAGATCCACTATTGGTAAGGCTGTTGAGTACGGTGTCCCAGTCCCAGCTTTCACCACTGCTTTGTCCTTCTACGATGGTTACAGATCTGCTAAGTTGCCAGCCAACTTGTTGCAAGCTCAAAGAGATTACTTCGGTGCTCACACCTTCAACGTTTTGCCAGGTGAGGAGAGCGAATTCTTGGGTAAGGACAAGTGGGTCCACGTTAACTGGACTGGTAGAGGTGGTAACACCTCTGCTTCTACCTACGATGCTTAAGTCTTTGTTTGTAAGTCGAAATAGTAATTTAAAACAATTGAGTTCATTAACGATAATGTAAAAAAACTATGCACTTGAAGCGAGCGGATCTCTCTTCTCCCACTTCAAAATCAAATCGTCTTTAGGAAAAATTGTAGCGAAAACCTTGATCTCCTCAGACAATGGAGTTATCGTGTGGAGGATATTAGAGTTCATCAAATACTTTCCAAGCATACCAGTAAACAACAACATAACGTATTGCTGACCTAAGCAAACATGTGGACCAGTACCAAAAACCAACCAACTCCGTTTGTTCATATCGGTAGTTGCATTTTCCCACCGTTCTGGAATAAATGTATCTGGGTCTGGGTAAACCTCGGGATCATGCAAAGCTGGATAGACGGTTGGAATAATCATAGATCCCTTTGGAGCAGTGTACTCTGGAGTAACGGGGAAAGCCTTCTTGACAACATAAGGAACCATCAAAACAGGAGGTCTATAACGCAAGGCTTCCTTGACAACGTTGTTGGTGTATGTCATTTCATTAATCAACGTGAGGTCCAATGGTACCAGTGGGTCATTGTTTCTAACTCTCAATTGCTCTTCTCTTACCTTAGCAGCGACATCAGGACGGTCAGAAACAATTTGGAACAACCAACAGGCTAACGAGGAAGAGGCATCTTGGGAAGCAAACAAGAAAGTGAAAATAGCCTCGGAAATTTCCTTGTTAGAGAATTCTCTGATCAATAATTTGGATTCCAGGTCTTGTTCGTGGTTTTCTCTAGCTTGTTTCATCAAGTAGATCCATTCGTCCATAACACAAGTTGGAGATCCATTCTTTTCGTTGATGTACTTTTTAGCTTCAGCAGAGCAGTTTTCAAAAACCTTCATCGTTTCATCAGCAATTTTCTTTCCGTACCAAGTTTTAGTATAAGGAATAATGATAGGAAAGTTAACCAACTCCAAAGCGGCGGTGACCTTGAAATAATTGTCGGCAACTTCCTTAATTTGTTCTTCAGTGATGTAATCACCACAGAATGTTCTGAGCGACAAAGCACACATCAATTCTCTGAATTCAGGGAAAAATTCTCTAGGAGAATCATAGGTAACAAATTTTTCAAGGTACTTATCCATGTACTTTTCAAGCACTGGGATATAAATTTCCAAAGCCTTTTGAGAAAACAAGCCGTTCAAAGACTTTCTGTAATCAACATGCTCTTTACCATCCATGAAAACCCAGTTCGTAGGTCTCAAAATCTTGACAGCAACATCCACAACACAAGGCTTCACGTACTTGGGAGAAGAGAAAATTTTTCTGGCAAGATCCCTTGTTGAGGCAATAACCACAAACTTGTGGAAAATGGAAACACAAGATAATGGACCAGAGTTCCATTTGGCCATATATTCTTCAAATTTAGGTTCAAAACTCTCCAAGAAAGGACCAATGATAGGCCACACCTTGAATTTAGGGCCAGCAATGGAGCCCTTCTTAATCTGGTACAGAATTTGATCATAGGTCAAGATTCCTACCACGGCAGTAACAGCAAGCTGTAACCACGAAAGGGATTGCCATGTGGTAAGAACCTTAGACACAATCACAGAAGACTCAATAGCTTGAGAAGCAACAGTGTCAACTATAGGTGAAGTCAGGTTAACACTCATTATTGCCTGTCAGCTTTTCTAGGAAAGAGTTGTTTATCTAATGGATTATGCGAATTAAATTTATACGATCCTTCATTTTTTTTCGTCTGCATACCGACGCGAAAAAAATACGCTTACTATTTGAGCTGCTCGATCCAACGTCACAATCCATGTGGAAAAAAAATACTATTTAACAGAGTGAATCAGGTGTTGCCGAGATTTCTAAAAACTCGAATACCCACAGATATATGGTCTCATTAATATTCTACAGAATCAGTATTCATCTCAACAACTATCTGGAAGCACGTATGCAGTCTGATTACACAGTCGTATAGTCGTATCATGAATGGTTCCATTTTTCTCGTTCGCAATAAAACACGAGACAATTATCAGGAGAATCAGTCCAATGCGATTACTGGAATTTCAATTAATTTTGCAAGAGAATTTCGCCCAATATTTTATATCCTGAATGTATTTTCGATCAAGGGTTCTTTGAAAAAGAATCTTACTCAGTGCACACACGTGATATCAATCATGTGTAAAGTTGTTATGTTCCGACATGCAATACTTGGGGCGATGAATAGGGCAAGAGGAAAATTATCGTTTCTTTTTAAACCGATTATTGGGAACAAGATCCATACTTTTATTGTCTCTTGTTAAGCTTGCCCTAACTCAGGTAGACGTGTTGAATATGTACTAACCACTTGGAACATGCGGACCTTAATTGCACGCAATCGTGTAGGACAAAACTTTCAATAAATCCATACATCCCAAGTGCGATGCGATGCCTTCCAAGATACAACCAAAAAGCGTAACGCTTGATTCCTTGAAATAATGGCGAAAAGAAAGGCAAGCGCGGCTGAAAGGCGTCACAAGAAATTGAGAGAAGATCTGGATGCTCAACTTGCGTCTGGAGTGTTTTCGAATAAAAAGAACGACCAAGATGAATGGGAAAATGAAGAACAAGACTACGAGCTTTTTCCCCGCCAGTTAAAGACAGAGAACACAATTGAAAGCTTGCCTATCAAGAAGGGCGGCGTGGTCCAGCGAGTTATTAGAGATATTGTTCAAGAAGACGATGAAGTGGCCTCAGAGGAGCCCGAACTGACACAAGATGCAGAGAACAATGATGAAGCCGAACCCGAAGACGAGATGGAAGAAGAGGAGGATAAATTGACGCCACAAGAAAAGCTTGTAAAGATAAAAGAAGAAATTGCGGATTATGCCTCGAGGCTTATTGAAGATCCTGAAGAGAACATCTCCTGTCTTACCAAACTTAGGAGATTAGCCGAATCTCCAGATTTTGCAAGCAGTCAATTGGCCATTTTAGCTCTTGTACCTGTTTTCAAGTCTCTAGCTCCGGGATACAGAATCAGACCATTGACTGAAGCAGAGAAGAAAGAAAGAGTAGGTAAAGAAGTTGCTCGTCAAAGAAATTTTGAACAAGGGTTAGTTTTAAACTATCAACATTACGTCGAACTCCTCACAAAGCTTGCGAGAGTGCTGACCTTGAACTCACAAAATGCTAAAAAGATAACAGCATCGCAAGTTAAACAAGGTCAGATTGCTACCAAAGCAGCTTGTGAGCTTTGTTTGTCGTCTTTGAGATATTTTAATTTTAGAGCGGAATTATTTACCATTCCTATCCGTCGTCTTAATAAGAAGCCAAAGGATGAAACAGACTTGCAGCTATTCTTCAACTGCTTGAGGACATTGGAAACGCTTCTCAAAGAAGATAAAGATCATGGAAGCATATCATTCGATATTACTCGGATAATGTGCAAAGTGATTAAGGACAAAAAATTCAGAGTTGATGAAGCAGTGGTAAATATTCTTTTGAGCTTGTCTTTATTGGAAGATTATGATCCAAATGGAAACAAAGATGAACCAAAAGAGAAGATTAAGAAGAAGAACAGGGTTCACTTATCTAAGAAACAAAAGAAACAAAGAAAAGAGTTGAAGGAAATCGAGGCTGAAATGGCGAAGGCAGAGCAAGCTGTTACTGCGGAAGAAAGAGAAAAATACCAGGCTCAAACTTTGAAACTAGTGTTGACTTTTTATCTTGAAATTTTAAAAGCGGGCTCGTTCTCGGCAGAAGAAAAAAACGACGCTAACAATTTAATGGCAGCTGTTTTGGAAGGATTGTCCAGATTTGGTCAGATGTCTAATTTTGATTTATTGGGAGATTTTCTCGAGGTATTAAAAGAGACGATGAGCAACATCATTGAAGATCATACTCTAGAAAACAACAAGTATGGAATCGCCGACAATGAATTCAAAACTGGAGGAATTTACACATCAGAAGAAATCAGAAAAATACTTCTTTGTGTTGTTGCTGCTTTTGCCTTGGTTACTAACCATAGAGAGGTTGGACGTTTACCAATTTCTGTTGACTTCTCCAAGTTTGTTTCTGCTTTATATCTCATGATTGCAGACATTTGTCTCGATGCCGAGTTAGAATTTTCGCATAAATCTTTACGTCTTGCAGACCCTCTTGAAAGTGGATCTGTTTTATACCGCCCTGCTGTGAATGTGTCAACAAAAGCTGAATTATTGTTGAAGAGTCTTGATTTCATTTTCTTCCGTTCTAGAGTTGGAAGTTTGGCGAGAGCATTGCCATTTATCAAAAGATTGAATATCTCGTGCCTACAAACTCCCGAAAAGACCTCTATTGCTACATTGAAGTTCATTGGTAAGCTTCTTGCAAGGTATGGTGAAGGATTGAAAGGATTGTGGAGCACCGAGGACAGAATCACAGGCGAAGGAAACTATATCTTGGGTCTTGAAAAAGAAGACTTTGAAGTAGATATAGAGAGGAGTAATATTGGATCTGCAGTTTTGTGGGAGACTGTCTTGCTTGATAAGCACTACTGTCCGATAATTAGAGATGGGTCAAGAAGCTTAATGAAGAATAGCAAGGACACAAATTCGAAAGGAAGATAGAAATGGCCGACCTTTAACATGCAATAAACTGTACATTCAACTAAACTATAAATGCATCAATGGAATATATAATATCCGTGTAAAAAAACCTTTCGTATCTGCCTCCAATGCTCTCACAAGTGAATTTCAAAGTTTATTTGGTGACGAGGTTCAAGTTTTCGTAGACAGAACCGGAAGATTTATACAAGTCAGTTGCTTTAACACCTTCTCCAGAGACTTCATTAGCCTTCAATTGTTGCAACATCAATCTTGCCTTCTCACGTTCCTTGAAACCATGCAAGCATTCGAAGTAGTCATCGAAAGCGGGGGTACACTCCTTTTTACTAACAGTGTCAGCTGATGTGTAGCATGCAACAAGAGTTTGGAACTCATAAAAACACTTTCTTGTACCACCGGATCTGGAATAAGGTTGCATTTCGAACTAATGATATTATTTGGTCTGCTACAGATCTTGGTAAGTTCAAATTTGAGAGTTTCGATTGGTTCAGTAAATGGTAATTACACTACCGCACACAAAATTTTGTTACATCTGGATTGTCTATACATAAGCGAGCATCTCTCTAATGCACTTTTTAACCTCGTAGTATAGAGGACCAATTTGCCCCTCAATAGCGATATCACCAGTGTCACCGCCCTGTTGGTTATCCATTGATATTTTTCTGATTGCAATTGTGTTGTTCACAACCAAGGTACCCTCACTCTTGAACTCTGCATTCAAATCACGGCTCAACAACTTTTTCTTTAATTCAGGAAGTCTTATATCGCCTATGGCTAAAGAAGAGCCAAAATTTCCACGTGATACTTGGGTCAGCTCATCAGTCGTAGCGTTCTTAAGCATTTGATATTCTGGGTTCAGTACTGGCTTCAAAACGAACTGAGTAGTGGAGTTGATGAGATTGTCGACGGAGGCAATAGGTTCAGGTCCGGGCTGGTAGATCTCAATTTCACCTTGTACATGTGTCACTCTGTAGTTTCCATCAATCTTTTGCCATACCAAAGACGCATTGAGAGCTTCATCTAGTTTTACTTCGAATTCATTCAACGAACCATGTCCTTTACTGCCAATCTCTAATGGCTTGTTCCCCATGGCAGTGAACAAACTCATTTGTGAAGTTACGCCTCTGGACAAGCCTCTTCTTGCTAACGTCAATAAATCAAAATTAGTCGAGTCAACAGATTCTCCGTCTAATTTTATTTTTTGGTTTTCTAGTTGCTTTCTAAAGGCATTATCCACCAAAAGCAATCCATTCAATGCAGGGTCAAACTCCGAGCTATATGAAAAGTCAGGAAGCAAAATCAAATTATGAGGACGCAATGCTGATACTATCATGTTCAAAGAGCGCAAATCAACCAACCCCGCAAGATCGATGAAGGACAAACCACAACGAACCTTCAACTCTAACGAACGCGAGGCCATAACTGAAGCAGGTCGAACTGGAACTCTTTTGACTGGCCTAAAGAGAGTATCAAGACTCTTTTGAAGAAGCTGGTTATTCAATGCTTCCTGAGGAGTTAGTTTATTAGCATTGTTGCCTTGCCCATCCCGTCCACGTTTATTATTCCTTCTGCCTCTCTCAAAACCTTCATTTTCACCCCATTTTCCTTTATCATTGAGCTCAAAGTTTTTCTTACTCTCACTAATAAGTTTGTTATTAGCATTGTTTTCGTCTGACCTTTGAAAATCTTTTGGATCAATTACTTCACCATAATCATCATGCTTTCTTTTTTTACTTGAAGGAAAAAAAGGGAACATGGCTTGACGTGGCTTCAACTTATAGGAAACACGGGTATCGACTGGCTTATTGGCTTCGAGATTCTCTGTAACGTAGTCTGTGACAAATACCTCATGGGAGTTGAGAACAGACGTAGCGTCTCCTTGATGGTTAACTGTCGTAGAAGTTATAACATTAGATTCAATATGTTCATCTTCTTCATCGCTAGAAACGTCGTCCTCGTCAGAGGAAGAATCATCCGAATTTAAATCCGCATTTAATATATTTTTGTTTTTCTTGTCCCGAACTTTAGAGAGAAGCTTTTGCCTTCTATAATATGCGATCTTCTCCTTAAAGCTTTGGAGTTCAGATTCCTTTAAGGGTTCCTCTCTAGTCCACGAAGTAAGAGGTATTGACCTTTCTAACGGGACCGGAATTCCATCCTCCGCCACACCATTATTTTTGGCACTGGCTAAGGTGTACCATTCTTTGAAGAGGCCAGTTGTGCATGTATTATCCTTAGCGAACGAGGATTTCTCTGTTAAAATAATAGTAGTTTTCTCATCCTGGCACAAGAGCTGTAATGCTTGCGAAGACATATCACCATCTTTGAAGTCTAATCCCGAAGCGAAAACAATTTTGGGACCCGGAAGTTGAATGAGTTCTTGTGGCTCCAGAAGAAGATCAACTTTCGAGGGCTCAAACGGAACTCGGCTATATGCCCTATCTTCAGCTGCGATACCTTCATATTCTTTTATCAACTGCGACGACATCCAATCAAGAAGGTTTGAAGCATAACTCAACACTTTTGTGCCAGAATATGATAAAAAGTAGACCGGAATGGCTGCACCTTGTAAATTGGCAAGATGCTCGTCAACAATTCTTAGGAGCTCTAAAAATCTTCCAGATATAGTTGTTGGAAGCAAAACGGCGCCACCATTAGCAAGCGTGCAGTCAATCAAGTTAATGAATTTTTCTGTTCTTTTCTTGTGGGACATTGCAGACCCCAACTCAGTGCTGGTGATGATAGCACTTGGTCTCAACAAAGAGTTGATAGGATTTCCAGTTGTGGGGGAAAGAAAACTGGCACTATTAAGGAATGAATCTTTCGAATGGTTCCATGTTGGAGCATAGATTATTTTTTCAAGGCGCTTAGATATCAACCAAAAGGAGCCTCCAAGTGTATGCCCAGAATTATAAGCTGTAAGAACTATCCTGTTTTCAAGAACAGTCATATTTTGGAAATATTTAACCAGAACCATTTTGTCAAAGTATTCATCAACATCGCCAACTTCCATTAGAGCTGACTGCAATGGACCCAAATGTCCCCGGGATCTGTAGAATTCCACAGTAGACACCCTTCCAAGTTGTGTGACAGCTACAGTTGCGTAAACTGGAATTGCGGACATTAAATGGGGAAATTTGCTGCAGAGAAGGGCATATCCACCAATGAATTCGGGGGTTGACTGCGACAAAAGTATCAACCCTATTTCACTTAAATGCTTTTCCATGAACAGCGCATCATCAGGGTTTTCTCCATTCCACCCCGGATCTGCGAGAATTCGGATTTCATTATCAAACACCATCAAAGACGCCTTGAAAGAAGGATCATCTTCCCCCAGGGTCAATAATGTGAACGAAAACATTCAATGGATCTCACCCAGCGAAATATCTAGATTTGAGTTCACCAGTTTGAGAGACGTGCGAAGTTCAAGCGAAAATCGAAAAACATGTTGCATTATTTATATAATAGAGTACAAGTGGTCTAATAAAACGTATGTATGTATGACATTAGCGATCAAAGTGCATGCTGCTGCGTGTATGGATTTCCATCAATCCCTGTGCCTGTGTTAAACCAGGAAGGCCCCTTGAGGTAGTAATCCTGTCAACCGAATTTCTAGCACCGGTGGTATATTCACCAGTTTTGATCATATCAAGTCTTAATTGGTTCAAATCAATTGGGTTGTTGAGAAGCTGTTGGTTATATTTAGCCTTATCACTGGTAGTACCACGTCTGGATCTGGAGATGGTAGCATGTCTGCGGATAGACTTGAAAGCACGTGAAAGTTTTCGCTCCTCTTCAAATCTAGGTGGAGAATCTGGAGTTGTTGCTTCAATAGCATGCTCCACTTTTTCCAATAACTCGGTATCACCCTCGTTGAGTCTTTGAAGAATTCTATGCTTCTCAATGTCCTCAATATTTGTTGGGTCGTAACTTTCAGGGTAGTCTTTGTATTCTCCTCTCCTAGATTTCTCTCGGATGATATCAATATCTCTTGGTTTGAAACTTGTCATCAACAAATCAAAGCAGAAGCGTGGCAAGATACAAGAAACAACACCAACAAAATAACATGCCCAAAAACCTAAAGTTCCCAAAAGTTGAGCTCCCGCCTTGTAAAATTCGCCAATCCAAGGACTAGAAGACCACACACCAGTCCAGAAGAACACAACAACCGTGGACAAAACGTTCACTAAAAGAGTTAACCAGTCCCATCTAAACTGCTGTAACAACACGTTAGTGTTACATGCTGTTACGCCAATGGAGCAGACAACAACACCCATCCAGAAACGATGGTCAACAGGTAAGCCTTCGTGATTCTGGAATGACACGTAGTACATGAGGTAAGGGAAAAAGAAAGAAATGACAGATTGGTATGCTCCATCAAACATATACCAAACAAACTTGTACTGGGACCATTCAAGTCCTAGAATTCCGGATCGGTACAATTGAGGAACAACCAAAGAAACGGTATCTGAAACATCTTGATCAAAAACAGCAAGAATAATAACAGGAAGTGACGTAAATGCCAAGTTATAGAACATCAAAAAAGTGTACTCGTAAAGGTAGGATCCATCAAAGTCACTGTAAATACCATACCAGAAACAAGTCATAGAAAAGACCACATTTTTGTAAAAGAAGCAAGGAACCATCTCTGCCAATCTCTTATAAGACCATCTCCCATGAACTAAAAGCAATCTTGTTAGGAAGCGGAATTGGCCAATAGCATAATCAGAAGACATGACAGCTTGCCGTCCTTCCTCACCGGCAATGCCAACACCGATATTTGCAGCTTGAATCATAGCCACATCGTTAGCCCCATCACCAATGGCTAAGGTCATCACACCAAGGTTTTCTTTGACAACTCTCACGACTTGAGCCTTCTGAGAAGGCGAGACACGACAACAAATCACGGCATTGCACTGCTTACCTAAAAGTAAAAACTTTTGGCGTAACAACACATTGTCCCCAAATACCAAATTCAATGCAGCGCCGTCAATAATCAATGCAGTGTTAGAATTAGGAACTGAGTGGTCCCGTCTTGCCGCTTCGAGATGCTCGTTTACTTGTTGAGAAGTCTGAGATTCAATTTGGAAACTTTCACTCAAGTATTCAGAAAGTAGATCATCAATGAACTTGACATTTGTAGCATCTTCTTCATCAGGGCGCACAACAAGTAATTTCATATCATTACCAAGCAAATTGCAAGAAAACCCAATGTTAATAGCTGTCTCAATTCTGTCTCCTGTCAAGACCCACAACTTGATACCAGCATCACTCAAGATAGAAATAGAGTCTGGCACACCTTGTTGAAGTCTATCTTCAATAGCAGTTCCTCCAAGCAAAGTGAAATCACGCTCCATTTCATTGTCAAGGTCTTCAATGAGTTGATCTCTCGAATCGTCAATAACAGCATTGGCAGCTTTGGCACGCGCAACCCAATCATTAAAGAAACTTTCATCGATTTCCTTCTGAGCAAGACACAATGTTCTCAATCCTTCTTTAGCAAAATCTTCTAAATGCAATGCAGTTTTCTTCAACACAGAGGACGCACCAGGAGCTAGCCTTTCATAAATGGCATTGTCAGCACCTTTTGTGATCACCATGATCTTTCCGTCTGGAGCCCGTAAAATGCAAGACATCCTTTTTCTGGCTGAGGTGAATGGAATAGTGTAAAGCCATTCATATTCCCTCTTTTGGCCATATACCTCTAAAATGACAGTTTTTCTCAATCTTTCTTTGAAAACGAAGCCAACATCCCGTGCAACAGAGACCAAAGCAGCTTCATCAGGCGACTCAGCCTTGAAGTCATTTAATACTGGATCTTCCACATTTTCCTCGGTAACAACAGTATGGCAAAGAGCCAACGCCAACATGAAATCTTCATTCGCCTTCTTCTGCTCAGGATTGCGAGTATTAGGCAAAACAGTATCTTCCAAGTACCTGTTAGAAACAAATGTGAGCGCAGACTCTCTAAATTGGTCATTTGGAACAAAATGAGTCAAGTTATTCACCATTTCAGCCTTCTCTTTACTGATCACATCATTCCATCTCTCAGCTTCCTTAACAACATCAATTCCTTGCCTTTTATCCAAGCCCTGTTTGGCTTCGGTATAAGCCAATCCATAAGAGGTTCCGCCAATTGTGCATTTCTTGAATTCCATGATATTCTGGGTTAAAGTTCCAGTTTTGTCACTGAAGATGTATTCAATTTGTCCCAAGTCATCCGAAATATTCCAAGACTTTGGGGTACAAGGAAAGTCAAGCTTTTCATAATACATCTTCACATCAGAATAAATGAAGAATGCTTGCGCAGTCTTGATGATTTCGATGGAAATATACAACGAAATTGGAACCAAAGACTGATAAATGATTAAAGCCACGAAGAAGGATAACACACCATTACCAGCCGATGTGGAAGAATAAGCCGCAAATTCAAAATATACTCTCGAAGTGTCAGTTTTATCATAGAAAAGACCGTTAATAAGACCAGAAACGAAACACAAGATGAACAACAAAGCAAAATTGATAATGACAGACAAGTTCAATTCTCTGGAAATCTTAGATATCTTTTCAGGTGTGACTCCACTATTGAGGACGATCTTTGTTTCAGAGCCAGTGTAGATAACGACACCGATAACCCACTTGGTGTTTCTCAAAGTACAGCCTCTCAATAAAACATTGTCATTTGTAATGGCTTCCCTCTCATCGTCGTTGATCAAATTTCCACTCTCATCAAAATTCTCATAGTGCATAGTTCCCCTGAAAGTGTACAAATGGGGATTTGGCGCATCACATTCAATCCAGAATTTCGTGTTTTGAATATCACTAGAATGTTTCAAGATATTGACCCCCGAGCATCCAATTACGTTTTTGTTTTTCAAGTTGGTTTCACCATCCAAATTCTTTGTTTCCACAAAGCAGTTACCCTCTGCATCAGAGCAAGAGATGACGACAATGTCGGCAGGTATTTCTTCGTTGGCTCTAACACGAATAAAGTCACCAACTTCAATGTCTTTCCATGCTCTATTTTTGAACGAAACCTTTTTCCCATCTGGGTTTGCTTCGTGAGACTTGTATAATTCTGGATTGAGAATGGTATTGGCGTGAGGCTTTGTGTTGGCATGTGATCTTTGTAATTGGTGAGACTTTCTCTTAAGTTGGGCAGACTTTCTCTCGTGTCTAGACGCAGTAGATTGACGAGGCGCATAAGAGTATTCCGAATCCACGGTTGAGACCCTGTGCAAGGCTTCGTGTCTTTGTCTAGCTTGCTCGCGGACAAATTCCTGCTTTCTCTCTTTGGAAAAGAACATCACAATGAAGGCTTTCTTGATTCCCTTCATGCAAGTTCTGGTAATTCTTGTGCACCGTTTCTTGAACATTCTCCATGGGCCAACGAAATCGTTTTCCACATTGGGGTTGTGAACTCCTTCTAGTAGATGTATTGGGCAATTGTTGAGTTCCGTATCACTATTGCCTCTTCTGTAATCTTCGAAGGCGTCCTTGATGGCGGTAATACACACGATGACAATCAATGGGACGGCAGCCAAACCAGGACTCGCCACTCCAAACACTTGGAAAGCACCAAGAATCACCAAAATCAAGAAATAGAAGTTAGCGACATTCTTGAATTGGAAAATAAGATTCTTTGGAATGAAGGACATGGGCGTGTACTTTGTGCTTCTGATTTTGTTTCTGGGGTAGGTGACCACGGGATGCCCGCCAGCGTCAAGCATGTTGGAGGGAAGGGTCTGGTTGACGTACACCTGGCGGGTCATGTTGGAATATATGTGTTGCAAATACTCAGGACGCTCGCCCCAGCCTCTGTCAAACATGAATTTCTTGAACTTCTGCTTGAAGTCGGGTGGGCTGGCATGCCGCAAGTCTTCCACGGTGTATGCCTTCTGGAGCGAAGGCGTGCTACTGTTTTTTCCGAGCGGTTCTGTTTTGTCGTCACGCGAAAACCCCTCTTCAGAGGATGCGGATCCCTTGGACACCGACTCGTCTCTCATGTTTGATTGATGGGATCCAGATGTACCGGGACGGGAGGCGATATGTGACAACCCTGATGCGGCAATGGAAAACCAGAAAGGGACTCAGGTATTCACGGACAATAAAGCGGGCTCACGAAAAACCCCGAGCTATGTAGCAGGCACTGATCAACAAAGACTAAGGAAGGGGGAAAAAAAAAAAAAACGGGTTTATTGCAGGTATCGAGGGCCGCGGCGGATTTAGCACGGAACCACGTCGCGCTCTGGATTTACCTTGGCCAAATTTGGTCCGATCATGCCGGTCACTGTTCGCTACAGGGAAGCGACACGAATGTCGCAGAGGCAAGTGTCGCGGGTGTCCCATGTTTCCAGCGACATCACCAGTGACTGAGGCCGATGCCGCCACCACCAACCCTAACCACCGGCGGCCCGGGACGGGGCTCACATTGCGAAATTAATAAGCATCCGGCCCGCAGCGAGGGTAATCCGTCATGCAAGTCCCACATTGATAATTCTGCATACACGCCTGCGTGGAGGTTCTACCGGTCGTGGCGCGGCCCGGGTGGCGGTGAGTGTAGTTCCCGAAACCGGCCCAGGTGCAGGTTGTGTGGTACTGCCGCAGGTTGAGTGGACGAAATTTTCAGTGCGGTTTTTCTCCACACCCAACCACCCACCATGTCTATCGAAGAAATCCCCCAAGGCGCCGAAGTTAACATCATCTCCAAGAACGAGAAGAAGGCCAGAGAATTGATCAAGAAGTTGAACTTGAAGCAAATCAAGGGCATTTTCAGAGTCACCTTCAGACAAAGAGGTAACGTGCTCTACGCCATTAACCTGCCAGAGGTGTACAGATCCGCCGCCGGTACCTACGTTGTTTTCGGTGAGGCCAAGGTTGACGACTTGAACCAAAGATTGGCCGAGTCCCAAGCCCAACAAGAAGGTGCTGCTGCTGCTGAGGAGGAGCTCGCGGACAAGAGCCCAGAGTCCATCACCGCCGACCTTCAAAGGGCCACCTTGGAGGACCAAAAGGACCCAGAGGTTGACGAAAACGACGTTGACGAGACTGGATTGGACTCCAACGATGTTGACATCATTGTTGAGCAGACCCAGGTGTCCAGAGCCAGAGCCATTGCTGCTTTGAGAAAGCACAAGGGTGACATGGTCAATGCCATTATGGACTTGTCTTAAGCTTAAAGAATACCAAGTTTATTTCTATTTACTCGCGCTGTACTTCTCTCTTACCTGGCACTTGTAATTAAATGCCTCCCGTAGCCCCGGTTGTCTTCCTACGCCTAAGGGAAGCCGGGACTGGAACCAGCTACGTTGCTGTCAGTTCTACCGGTTGTTCTTCTGCTCCGCTTTGGTCCAGACTCTTCTCGCGAGGGTCATCCACGACTGGTTCCTCGGCATTCTTCTCGTGTGCCGTTGCTGGAACTCCAACAGGACTGCTCGCGTCTCGCTTCAAGCTTAGCAGGCCATTGATAAAACCACAATTGCGGCAAATGTATGTTGTTTCAAGCGGATTGGTGCTTCCTGGAGGAGCAAGCCCGTTATGCGTATAGCAATTTGCACAGATTAATGCATATCGTGATTCAATATTCTCATTATGATCGGACCCAATAATGTAGTCGAGAACTCGATCTTGAAAGGACTTCAGTGGCGGAGCAACCACAGGGGGGAGTGGTGGCTTATTTACGCTACCAGAATTAGGATGTTTCTTTTCTCCCTTAGATAAACTTTGTTTCGGTGGCGGGGGTTTGTTTCCAACAGGAGCAGCTGCCTCTGTCAGTTGCCCTTTGGCGGGTGCGGGTGGCTTGTCCCCGTACTTTTCCAATAACAGGTTTGTAGTATTGTAGTTCGATAATTTCTTCAACTCCTCTATCTTAGATTTATGTTTCTTTACCAATGCATTCAACTTGTTGTTCTGGCCCTCAATTAGGTATTGGAAGAGCCAATTAACCAAGAACCCAATCATCGCGAGAAGTATTGGCACCGCGACTATGTGAACCAATTCTCTAGTCAGTTGGCCCCGGAAGAAAATCGCCAATCGGCTCTGGTTCCTTGAGAGGACCCCCAAGCCATCGAGTGCCACCTTATACCTGTAAATAAGCCAAGATGTGTAAACTATCAAAGGGTAGGATATGAGGTTTTTGCGTGTCGTGCGGCGCCTTTTGCCCAAAGCTGTCATTTTATTCCTTGTTCGAGATATCTCTTGAGCGATTGAGCTTAGCTCCTTCTCAAAGGAATCTGGATCAAACAGTTTCAGTCCAAATAGGCCAAGGAACCCCATTTTGCAGAATGCTCTTTACCTTAAAGTTGCCGCCCCCAACTTTGCTGTTCTCAAGTTGGTCACGTGCATGCTCGGCTCCACAATACTGAATATGTAAGCAGTATCGATCCCACGACAAGCAGAAGCTGTCGTTCCAGAGGAGGCAATAATGAAGAAAAAAAATTAATTGATCGTTAATTATAGGAACTTTACTCAGCAAATTGAATTTACAATGTTTTAGGGCCGATCCTGAAGGATTTTGACGAAGATTCGATTACTTGCGAGCATAGACAATAGAAGGCAGTCTACCGCCCTTAGATTCAACAAAACTCTCTAGTAATATTTTTACTTGAAACTTATTATGAACGACAGGTATATGATATCGGAAGGTATATAAAACTGATAGTATATGAATATGCGATAGTATAGTTGGCCATGCGCTGGGCATAATCAGTAGTGTATTGTGACAAGAAAAAAAATACCCTACTCAATTACATCCCTACATTAGATAACTCCTCCCAGATATACAGACCCAGACAGACCCAGATAACGACGCAATGACTTATCTAATAGGAGATAAAAAGATATCATTGAACGGCGAGTCTTTGACACAAGAGGAGCAACAGCTAATTCGTTCGCACCCTCAAATGATCAAGCATTGCCTCAACTATACGACTCATAAGTACCTCCTCGGCATCAAGAAAGTTATTCATCTCTACTGTGATGTAATCACCATCTACAGCACACTCCTATCGAAAATTCCCAACTACGATGACGTTACTGTCATGACAAACAAAACAAAGTCAAGCTTGATACGTTTAGAGGAAGATTTGAATCAGATTTTCGGCAAAGATTTACACGCATCCTCCGAAGGCTGGGAAGAGAGAAGCTACGAACGTCTGGTTAAACCCTTGGCTATTTTGATACTCAAAAGTTGTAACGAATCCTTTGACATCCTCTTCAAAAACCTTAACTGCATTGAAATTTTCTTCCTGTCCTTCGACAATCTAAAGAAACTTCTCATCCCATGTCTTCTAAAGCACACCCAAATAATAAAGAAGCTGATCACGGGCACAATGTTTTTGTTCGGCCTCGTTACCATCGCGGACGATATTGGTGACATTCCGGAATTTGATCCCGTCGTCATTGGACAATTATCAAAAATAGACACCATCACCAGTGGCATTGAACGTGAGCATAATCTCATCCAAATGATCCTTTCTACTGTCAACCCTTCCCTTCAGCAGTACACCAGCATACTCCTTGGAAGGGCCATCCTCAAGAGAGACGTGGATGATGCCGAATGCCAAATAATTCGCCGCAGGGATATTTGCTTTCAAGCGGCAGAACATGTTGTGAGCATTCCTCTCTCGAGCGACCAAAATGAGACTTTGACATTGCAAAACATTCCGCAATATCTATTTTATCTCGTCTCGGCAATTTTCATGGTTGGAATTGTCGTAATATATAGATTTTTTGTGGTGTTCTTTTCTTAATATATTTGTGGGTACCGTTGTGTATTAATACATCCCTTTGAGTAGAGTCAGTGCCATCATGTAGCTATGGCCCATTTGCTTACTTGTCTTGTGTGATCACGTGCCTCTGCTGGGCCTACCATGCTCGCGCTCCACAATCAACTCGGAGAGCGTACACTTAATCGCCAATTCAAGACATTCGCCGGAAATCCTGGTCCGGTTGGTAACTAAACCAGGCTTGCTTTTTGTTTATTATTCACTTCGCCGATCCACATACGACTTCTCATATCTGATTCAAACAGTGGGAACCACGCATAGCCCACTCTCTAAACAACCCGCTCTCGTCACAATGAGTTCAAATCCCGACCAAATTTACTCTGCCACTTATTCCAATGTTCCGGTGTTTGAATTTGTCACAAAAGAGGGGCCTATTATGCGTAGAAAGTCTGATTCGTGGATTAACGCTACCCATATCTTGAAGATTGCTAAGTTTCCTAAGGCCAAGAGGACAAGGATTTTGGAGAAAGATGTACAGACTGGGATCCATGAAAAGGTACAAGGAGGGTACGGTAAATACCAGGGAACTTATGTCCCTCTAGAATTGGGTGCTGAAATTGCCAGGAGTTTCAATGTTTTTGAAGTGTTGCGCCCCATATTCGAGTTTAAGTATATTGAGGGAGAGTCATCAACTCCTCCACCCGCGCCTAAACACAGTCATGCCTCGGCTTCAAATGTGGCAAGGAGGCAGTATTTGCAGCAGCAGAAGCAGCTGAGACTAGACCAAGGGTTGGATGACGATGAACTGCTGTCTAAACGAATGAAACCCTCAATCAGTGAGAATGGAGAGATAATAAAAAAGCGTGGCCGACCTAAGCGTGTCACACTAACCGGAAGGGGTAAACCAGACTTGTTACATAGTCAAACTTTGCCTATCAATGGCAGGGGACCAAGCATGGGCACCTTCAGCTCGAAACAGGAGCTGTCATTTTCTCTGTTCTCTCATATGAACTTGCCTCCTTTAATGAGACAGGATACGGAAAAGGATACAATTCAATTTATGGCAAATAACCTAAGTCTTAAAAATGAAGACCTTGAACCTGAAGAAAGTGACGATGATGACGACGAAAATGACGATGATTCCGAGAGTAGGCCAAGACTCAACCATCTAAATACTGGAGGAGCTAACAAAGGTCAACACAAACCAAACACAGAATTTGGATTTAAGGATACAGATGAGGATGAGCTAATGACTGGAAGGGAATTATTTGGATCTCGTGACTCATTTGCAGCTTCTCGAGACTCTTTTGAAAAGATTGTTCAAATGCACAGCAGATATTCTAAAGCCCCAAATGCTGGAAACCTACCCAAGATCCTCAGTCTCAATGGGAGCATGTCTGCTGATAGCTATGGGCTCCCTCCCTTCCATCACCCTAATCAATACTCCACTCAAATTAACTCTAGCAATATCCGCGGGGACCCCGAATCGGTGAATTATTTCAATACTTTGCTCAATTATTTCTTAGAGGATGATAGCCACTCAACAACAGATTCCGAGAGAAAAGAAAAATCCCTGAATTTGCCTGAGCGCATTCTCAATCCTCCTCAGCCCCTTAGTAAAATTAACATTAATCAACCGGTTGATAATGATGGTAATTCTATATTCCACTGGGCATGCTCGATGGCAAATATCGGTATGATCGAGTTTCTCCTTTCAATATTTTCCAGTTTTATTGACAGTGATGTGAAAAACTACCATGGCGAGACGCCTCTAATGTTCATGACCCAATTCAACAATAGCTACCAGCTAAATAATTTTCCTGCTATTTTGGATCTTCTATTTGATTGTGTTCTTTCAGTTGACAATTATGGCCGTACTGTCTTACATCATATTGCGGCTGCTTGCAAATCTAACAAGAGGGAACACTCATCCGCACGCTCAACTGATCAAGAAACACAGAAGGAAAGATTCTCCAAGTACTACTTGGAGAATTTATTATCCAAAATCGTGGATCTTCCTGAATACCAGTTACTGCAAGGTAGTCAGAATGGAAATGTCGAAGATAAGAAGGAGTTGATCTCCAAGTTTATCAATCATCAAGATAATGAAGGGAATACGGCATTTCATATTGTCGCTTACAACATGTCAAAAAAGTGCGTCATGTCCTTTATCAAGTACCACAAGTACATTGATTTCAACCTACGTAATCTCGTCAATTACACTGTGGAAGATTACTTAGCTTCTCATAATTATGTCCTTCGCCTTGATAATAGTGGCGAGAATTTGTTTGCTGCTCAAAATGGGTCTAACCAGAATCATATATCAGAGGTTCCGGTAGAAAATTCCCAAAGCTTTGAAGCTCAATTGCACAAAACTCAATTGGCTATCAGTTTGCACAACTCTACCTCAAATCGTATCACGCAGAAGCTCACTGAATTATCGTATGCAATTGATAAAGAACTCAGTGAAAAGGATGATAAACTACTTTCTATTTTTCGCTTTTTAAGATTAATTGCGTTTGAAAAGTTTCAATCGCAGAAGTCTATTTTGGAATTTTTCAACTTGGAATACTTGGTAGAAGACATTGAAAAGGATTTTGAGACAAGCCAGGAAGATATTCACAGCAAATCTGATTTGCTTATATTCGATGGCTCGCGGGATCTAATTATTCAGGATGAAATTAACCGCCTTCAGAACGACATGACGTTTCAATACTATTCTACCAAAGAGGAGTATTCCAAGTGTTATGAAAATTTCAAAAATGCCAGAGAAAAAGAAATAGCGAACGAATTGGCGAAGATCGAGAAAGAAGCAACGGAAAGTTCACCCTCACCCGAAAGTGAAGGGGAAGTTCTCGACCTAGCAATAAAGTTGCAGAAAGAGATTATTAAACGGAAAGACATATGTCTGCTGCTCTATGAGCAAGAGTCTAAAATTCCAGCCTCTGTTCAGAAATCTAAAGATCAGGAGAATGGAAGTCCCGGCCTGTCCCATGACGATGTTCCTACAGACACAGACACTGATGCTGAAGGAAAGGAGAGCCAAGAGACGAAGTCTTCCGGAGAATCGAAATCTAAGATCGCATATTTCCCCAAAAATGATAAACTATACAAATACTGCAAGCTTATTTCTTTGAGTTGTGGAATGTCGTTTGCAGAGGTTGAGAGTTCCATTGATCTCATTGAGCAGTCGCTATCACGAGGCGTTTCTTCAACAGTATAATACAATGGTGAGGGTAAAGCAAATAATTGATCATTGTAGCTATAGAAGGCACTGTTAGCCCACGCATAGACACTCTGAGCCTCGCGGACCTTTAATAACCGTGCTCTCGGGTAGACCGAAAATAGCCGGCGCAAAGTACCGAGCATTGCCTTATTTGCAGTATATTTCCTTATCTAACCCGAACAAATGGCCTGCAAACTCTACCGCGATTAGCCGAACAGTCGCATTTTAGTATGGAGCGATGCCGAAATTGTTTTTGCACCCGGGTCAGAGGTATAACGCCTTTTCCGTTTGTGGGAAAACGCCAATGCATAAATATACAAGTAAATTTTAGTATTTCATTAACCTCAGATAAACTTTGAACCCTCTTATTCTCCCTACATTTTCAATTTCAACTCACGCCTAATGGATTCGGATGAAAAGCTCTCTGCCATCAGTAGCGGTACCTCGGTTGAAACAGTCGAATCGCCAGTTGATTTCACAGGAGATGCACGCGTACCCAACCCTCAGAAAAAGAGAAATTCTTTCTCCAGTATTACAAGATCGATCATTTCCTCTCCAGTCGCCGATGAGGAAGAGGTGGAGAAGTACACGGAAGAAAAGATTTGGGGTGATTTACCAGACTCTGAATTGGCACTCCGAAGAGAGAACACTATAAATACCATTATTAATCAGATTGTTTGCCGGCCGGACGAGGATGAAGATGTATCCGACTACGTCATTGAAGAAGACAAATTGCCTATCGAACATGACGGAGAAGAGTTTGCTAAGATCGACCCGGAACTTATAACATGGGGATACAACAACCCGGAGGATCCTCGAAACTGGGCTCTTTCGAGAAAAATTTCCATTGTTGCATTTGTGTCTCTCTACACCCTCATTTCACCAATGTCTTCGTCTATTCTCTCGCCAGCCATGAAGCAGGTATCAGCGGACTTCAACATTACTTCCAAACTGGTCCAGTCCCTTGTGATTTCTATACACATTCTTGCATGGGCAATTGGCCCTTTGGTCATTGCACCTCTTTCTGAAGAAGATCGGCTTGGCAGGAAAACCGTTTTGAGCGTTTCGTGCTGGCTCTCTCTTGTGTTCAACATTGGCTGCGCTCTTTCGCAAAACACAACCCAGCTTGTGGTTTTGAGATTCGTGTCCGGGTTGTTCAGCGCCACTCCGTTGAATGTTTCCCCCGCAGTTGTTAGCGACTTGTTTGACGCAAAGAACAGAAATATTAGCTTGGCTGGTGTGTTCTTGATTCCTTTCGTGGGGCCCTCCATCGCACCAATTATTGGGGGCTACATTGCCCAAGCAAAGGGCTGGAGGTGGGTCCTCTATGCGCTTAGCATCATCAACGGTGTCATTGCTATTTTGGGGACTATATTTTACGAAGAAACATATTCGCCGGCGTTGCTCAAAAAGAAGGCCAACAAATTGAGGAAAGCCACCGGGAACAAAAACTTGCACACCATCTACGAAATATCCAATAACGAAAATACTTTTGAAAAAATCAAGGGCACAGTCTCCCGTCCCATCATTTTGCTATTCACCCATCCCATGATTGCAGGTTTGGGGTCTTTCATGGCGTTCATTTACGGCTTCTTATACCTCATGATCGTCACGTTTCCGTCGGTCTTTGAAGATACATACGGGTATTCCCAGAGTACTGCGGGTCTTATGTACTTATCTTTGGGCGTTGGCTTTGTGATTGGGGTAGTGTTCTGGACGTATGCCCTCGGTGCAGTGTACAATAGGCTTACGGCGCAGAATGACGGAGTGCCCAAGCCTGAATTCCGGCTTCCCTGCCTTTTTGTGACAGCCATCATCATCCCAGTCGGGTTATTGTGGTACGGATGGTCTGTGCAGAAAAAGCTCCATTGGATCATGCCATGCATTGGGTCTGGGCTATTTGCGTTTGGGCTCGTGTGTGTGTTCCAAACGTTGCAAGCGTACTTGATCGACATGAACCCCAAGTTTGCAGCGTCGTCTATCGCTGCTGCCGCTATATTCCGCTGCTGCTTTGGGTTTGCGTTTCCTCTCTTTGCTCCGGCAATGTACGCCCGGCTTGACTATGGGTGGGCGAATACCATGTGTGCGATCATTGCAATCATGCTAGGAATCCCGTTCCCGTACATCTGCTACGTGTATGGAGAGAGGATTCGGGAGTGGGCCAACCAGCGGCTCGAAAAGAGCCATCAGCGGAGAGAAGAAAAGTTGAAGGAAAGATTGCGCAAAAAGCAGCTCTCTGCCGCCGAATAGCATTATAACTCAATATATTCATGATAACTCGATAGGTTATTGTATAATTCATGGCTCGATCAGTATAGCTCTATCGTTATAAAATCGTGATAACGCAATATAAATCAGTAGCTCGATCATTATAATAAGATCACTAACTCCATCACTCCATCACTCCATCACTAACTCCATACTCCACCACTATACCTCCATATCTGCATCCGCCCGTAGCGGTGTGCACATGTGGGGTAGCGGCGCGACCGCATAACACCACACGAGCCCGTGCCGCTTCCACCGCCTCCACACAACATGTCTCTTCTCCAGCCGGTGACCCTCGAATCTCTTGCGCCGTTCCCGTTGCCCAAGCTGCTCGAAAACCTCCCGCCGCGCATGCTACATGAGTTTGCGCTGCTGTACGAGTTGGTGCGCGGGTTCGTGCTTCTGCTCCCGCAGTACGCCGACGCCGACGCCAAGGTGGCCCAGGTGGTGACACAACAGGTGGGCGTGATAAACGCCATCATCGCGCTCCTCGACGACTACACCCGCGAGGCCAGCCACATCGCCGCGCTCCTCAAAACCATGGACGAGCTCTACCGCGAATTCTTGAACCTCGAGACCTACCAGTTCCAGCTTCTCACGTCCAACTTCAACCAGAACTTCTTGCGGCTCAAGCTCGCCAAGCTTGCCGCCGACAGCGACCGCGCCGCGCTGCTGCTCGTCCGGGCCCACAAAGAGGGCGGCGCCGCGGATGTGGCGCTGTTGCTTGTGCGCTTCAAGCACGCGCGCAAGCAGTACCACGCGCGCAAGGAGAAGCTCAACCGGTGGGACGAGGACCGCGTCAGCGGGTTCATCTAGGCCGGGCCCGGTGTGGGCCGCATCCGGTGTGGGCCCGGGCGTGGCGCCCCGGTGGGCCCGTGGCGCCGTGTAAGCGCATGCGGTGGCTGGTCTCGTGACCCGGCATCCGCCCTCCCGCCCTGCGAGGCGGGCCGCGCTCTGTGCCTGAATGGGGGCGCACGTCGGACTTGCCTCGTGCGGTGCCCGATGCGGAAGAGCGCGCCACGGCAGAATGACTCGTCCCCCATATGACTCGTCCCCAGCCCCACCACGGCAGCGCCGGGTCGGGCGTCGGGGCGGGCCCGAAACTGGGCGCATGCCCCGCTGCCCCGCTGCCCCGCCCGCGGAAGCGACTCCGGACTCCGGTGCCGCGCCGGACTCCGGACTTTAGTGCATGTAGACCCCCTCGGGCGCTCTCCGGCCGGTCTGTATCCGCTTTCCCCGCTGGCGGGTTTAATCCCGAGCGGAGCTGGCGCGCGCACGGCCGCTCCGGAGAAAATAAAATGTTCCGCCCGCACCCTCCACCCTCTTCTTTCCTCGTGCTGACCATTTTCTCTTTTCGAGCCGTGCCGTTCGTATCTATTCATACCAATTGAGCAGGAGTCGCCATGTTCAGAGCAAACTCCGCGCGGTTGTTTTCTTCCTCCGCCAGAGCCTTCAATGCCGCCCCTAAAAAGCCCTCGGGCTTCAACTTCAGAAAGACGGTCAAGACCATCGGCAGAGTCACCGCCTTGGCTGCCGTGGGCAGTGTCGGCTACATCGGATACAAGATCTACTCCGAGTCCTTCCCTGCCGACCAGGCCAAGCAGGTTTCCACCTTTGAGTCTGGCAAGAAGAAGAAGACCTTGGTGCTCTTGGGCTCCGGCTGGGGCTCCATCTCCCTCTTGAAGAACTTGGACACCACCTTGTACAACGTCGTGGTGGTGTCTCCCCGTAACTACTTCCTTTTCACCCCATTGTTGCCCTCCGTCCCCACCGGCACCGTCGATGCCAGATCCATTATTGAGCCTGTCAGAGCCATCACCAGAAGATGCTCGGGTGAGGTCATCTACTTGGAGGCTGAAGCCACCGACATTGACCCCGTGAATAACAAGATTACCATCAAGCAGTCCACCACCGTCCACTCCGGCCACTCCGGTAAGGACACCAGCTCCGCCAAGTCCACCCTCTCCGAGGACATCATCACCTCCTTGAACTACGACTACTTGGTTGTTGGTGTTGGTGCCCAACCTTCCACCTTCGGAATTCCCGGTGTTGCCGAGAACTCTTACTTCTTGAAGGAGGTTAGCGACTCCATCAAGATTAGAAAGAGACTCATGGATCTCATTGAGGCCGCCAACCTTTTGCCAAAGGAAGACCCTCAAAGAAAGAGATTGTTGTCCATCGTTGTCTGTGGTGGTGGCCCAACAGGTGTTGAGGTTGCCGGTGAAATCCAGGACTACATTGACCAGGACATCCGCGCCTGGATGCCTGAGGTTGCCTCGGAGTTGAAGGTCACTTTGGTCGAGGCTATGCCTAACGTTTTGAACATGTTTAACAAGAAGTTGGTTGACTACACCAAGCAAGTTTTCCAGGACACCAACATTGACTTGAAGACCTCCACTATGGTCAAGAAGGTTGATAGCGAATCTGTTACTGCCCAAACCAAGGATAAGGATGGCTCCGATCTCATGGTTCAAATCCCTTACGGCATGTTGATTTGGGCCACCGGTAATGCCCCTAGACCTATTGTCTCTAACTTGGTGTCCAAGATTGAAGCACAGAAGAATGCAAGAAGAGGCTTGTTGGTTGACGAAAGATTGTTGGTCGATGGATCGGACAACATTTTTGCTTTAGGTGACTGTACCTTCACCAAGTTTGCTCCTACTGCCCAAGTCGCTTTCCAGGAAGGTATCTTCTTGGCTAAGCACTTGGAGAAGTTGGAGGAAATCGACGCTTTGAAGTACCAAATCGCTAACAGCATTCCTGATGCCCACCCTGAAAGATTGACCAAGAAATTGGCTAAGTTGGAGACCTGTCTCGAGCCATTCAAGTACAACCATCAAGGTTCCTTGGCTTACATTGGTTCTGAGAGAGCTGTTGCCGACTTGGTCTGGGGCGACTGGTCCAATGTTAGTACTGGTGGTACTTTCACCTTCTTGTTCTGGAGATCTGCTTACATTTACATGTGCCTTTCCGTCAAAAACCAAGTGTTGGTGGTTTTCGATTGGCTCAAGATTGGAATGTTTGGTAGAGACATTTCCAAGGAGTAAGAATTTTGCTCTAACAATGAAATAGATGTATTTAACTCATTAATTCAAATTTTAGTTCAATAACTTCATAATTTCGATTTCTAAGCAAAATGTAGTTAAGCTATACGATTATGTTTCTCATTTACATTATATATTGATTCATCATATTTTAGTGTCATCGACGAAGCCTGTGTGGCGTAATGGTTAGCGCATTTGACTTCTAATCAAAAGATTCCGGGTTCGAGTCCCGGCATGGGTTCTTTTTTTACATAATTCTATCTTCATACTTGTTAAACATATATATGGTCATGTATATTTAGAAGTGGAAATCTGAAAAGTTATCGTCATCATCTTCATATTCTTCCGTGTGCTTTTCGTGTAGAAGGTCCCCCAGAGGGTAAGGTGGTGTGCGAGCTTTTTCTTTTTCTGGGGTAAGCAGGTGAGAGCCATACGACATGACTTCTTCGCTTTCGGCATCAGAAGGATAATGGCTTTGCTCCGCTGTAATAATTGCTCTGACTTTGGCTGGAAGCACATCTGGACGATAAAATCTGAGATCGACTCTCCCAACAATATAGAGAATGTTGATAAGAAGTTCAAACCCTCCCCAGCAGACATACATCACTACCGGGCGGCAGAGGCTGCTCAGGTTAGCAGCCGTCCTGTCCTGAAAAGTCACGATGCATCTTAAAAGTGCACCAATGAAGATTAGAATTGTTGTGGTGCAAATCAATGCCATTGACACATTATGCTTCAAGGTTCCTCTTTCGTTAGTCAATCCTTCCACCATATTATAATGGTGGTGGGTTGCTGCAATTACTCGGATCGCATGCCTATGATTGTGGTTTCTTTTCATGAAGGATTCTTCAGCTTCTTGGGCGGCGCCTGGCCGAACAAAATAGAAGGGAGAGAACGATTCAATCCACCAAGGTTGGTATGTGTATAGATTCTCATCTTTAGTCGTTGGTGGGAATAGATAGGACAATGCAATCAAAGACATCGAGGTCAAAGAATACAAAATCACAATAACAGCGGTAGCTTGGACAACTTTCTTCCACGCAGCGTAAGCATCTAGACTCAAATAATATATGTAAGGCACAAAAGATGCAACGATGGTCATACAAATTAGTATCACCACAATGCCGTACATACCGAACATGAATCCCCAAAAAAGTTTTCTAGAACCGCCAACTGGATGTCTCCAAGTAAACAAACGTTGGGCAAGAATCAAATCAAAAGAAACGAGAATCACGGAGGGGATCACAAGAAAAAATTCGCTTGCCAAACCAGTGGGCACGAGACTGGGGTCATGGCCCCAAACGGCTCTTAATGCAAATCCCACCACTCGCATAGCGCAATTAACGAACCAGACAAGGGAAATCCAAAAGTAGTGACCCCGGGTATAATTCATTATAAATATCCCAAGGTGTATGAATGCAACAACTCCGAAAAGGGCACCAAAAACTGTGCATGGTATAACGTCACTCTGGGTGGGATAGTTGCCAAATAAATTGTTCTGCACGCTCACTGAATAATTAAGAAGAGCCAGTGGGATATTGGGTCCATTGATGTTTTTGGTGTACTTCACTAGATATAGGATACCAGTTCCAGGGTTGAAGTCCTGAACACATTGGAAGAACTCTGTTAGTCCAGCTGAGGCCGAGTATCCGTGAAAGTTGAAAGGAGCAAAAAAATCGCTGTCTGACATTCTCGCTCAGTATTCAATAAAATCGGCACCGGGAATTTCAAGAAAGAATGATGTGTTAGAAATTAAGAAACGGGAATCGCTGGCGGTGGTGGGCCGGGTGGATATATCTACTTATTTTTGGCACCCAATAATCATTTCCTGTTACGGTAATAGCTGTCCCAAGATTTCCTAATTAGTCCAAGATGGGTGCGCATATTCGAAAGTACCCCACCCCCATTCGCCAAATCCTCAATAAGCAAACGGCAAATGTGAACATAATAATGAAATTGTATTCCAAATGAAGATATGAACAGCTGGAGTCCTTTTTGCTAATACTAGAGGTCCTAATTATGTTGGTGTAGCCCAGCACTTTTGTATCACATCCCAATCGCCATAGCACTATTGCCTATTTGGGAAAGACGTTGTCGCGCCTCCTCAATGGTGATCGTCTGATCATTTGAAGCGACCGCTGTGTATGGGTACGGATGCATAACTCTAACCATCTTAAGCTGAGGAATGCGATTTCTCTTGTCGGTTTACTGATGGAGCGAAGTGCGGAGCAGATGCGGCGCAGTTGGTCCGAGTCTGCGACGCGTGCATATTGCCGCAACAGAGGTGTATCTCGCGTTTCTAGTGAGCCCACAACCACAATGCCGTCCACTCTAATCGACTACAAAGACATACATAAAGCATTGAATTCAGATTCCAATGTGGTAAATTCTTCTGAAGGGTGCATCATATCGACACCATTCGGTCTTTCCCTTTTGGAGATACAAGGAGAACTCAACCTCCCCGAGTACGCGCCTGAAGACACGGACGGACTAGATCCAGAGTACGTCCGTAATTTTGCAAAGGTCAATGGCACATACGACGCAGTCAAATTTGGACGACTAGAGTTTGACGGAAAAGACCCTACCAAAGCTGTTCTATTTATTGGAAAGTCGCAGAGGCTTCTTGGATCGGTAGTTACACTTTCCAAACCCCTCGGAGTACTTCGTGTTCCAACAGACGGAACCACCAACACCATGAAGTTTGTGGATTTAATCTACAAAAAAGTCATTTTTAAGCAAAGGCCCCTTCCCATCATGTAATTAATAGACATATGTCAAGAGTCAGATCTAAAATTTTGAAGTCGCGTAAAACGGTTCTAGTTGAGCTCCAGCTTCGGTTCCCAGAGGCGCAACGCACACCAAATTGTTGAATATCTGCTTGATCTCCTCATCCGAGAAATTCAAATTTTTCCGCATGTAATTGATGATTCCGCCGTATTTAGAATCCAAAATACCCAAAGTCGCAAGCATTGCCTCGCTCCTCGAGCTAATCAAATTATCAAAGCCATCTTTTTCGAAGGACCAGTTCTTTCTACCTTGAACGATTGCATCTTCCAAAGAAGAAGACCCTTTGCTCTTCATTTTTTCAAGACCGGCAATATATTTCATGCGAATCTTGTCGTGATCAGGCTTCAAACCAAGGGTAGTCAATTCATACTCCTTGATTATGGTGTAACGGTCAACGCCGACTAATCGCAACAACAACATCGCAAACACGCCGGTTCTGTCCTTACCAGCAGTGCAGTGAAAAATAAACGGACGATCTGGGTGGTCTTTTATATGTTCGAACATGCGGTGAAACAGCTCCACCCCGTTAGATAACATCTGATCGTAGACATGGACATATGTGTGCCAAGATGTTATAAGATTTGAAAATCTCAAGGCAATTTGATCGGGTGAGTAATCTTGATGTCTGAATACCGGCGAATGGATCCGTTTAATGCCTGCTGTTTCGAAATTAGCCTCCGGGTATCCATCCTTGGTGCACTCCTCAACTGAGCGAAGATCAAAGACGGTATCAATTTTCAAGTCTTTGAGGCTTTGGGCGCCAAGTCCACTGAGGTCAGCGGTATTTGCACAGCGAAAAATAAATCCTGGACGAACATAACACTTTTTGCTGTCATCTTCACTCACACGAAAAGTGGGGGCGTCGATTCTCCATCCACCCACGTCTCTGAAATTGGAAATTCCATCAATGCACTTAACTCTTGGGGAGCCTTCAATCATAGATGTTCGTGCGCTGAACCTCAAGAGCTCTTGGTCATATCTAAGGTACTTCACCACTATAGCAGCTACTAAGTAGTTGAAATTGATGACCTTTTTCTTCGTCAAAGGGAGTCTGTATCTATTGAAGCTCTTATCATCGTCCTCATCCTGAATGAGTTGAGTTCCATAGAAGTTATGATCTGCTTCATCAATAAGCTCGAGATGGTGAGTGTAACGGCCTCTGTTTAAAGCATTTGCGTAGTACGCGCAGTCCTCTTTGGAGATAATGTCATCATGTGTTCCGTAAATACTCAAAACCGACCACTCTGGGGATAAATTTTCAATCTGAGTTAAATCAGCAGTAGCTAGAGACATAATTTCTTCCCTAGTAATTTTAGTGTCCACGTATTTCCCATAGCGGAGTGCTTTGAGAGGCACATAATCGACCTCATCAGATTCTAGAAAGCGGAATCTATCGAGAATAGTGTGTGATCTGAATCTCAGAGAGCAATTGATTAAACTGGGAACAATAACAGCCCTAGCCGCTGTTTCTGCTGATTTCAAAAGCTCTTGTTGCTTGCATGCCCATAAAAACATCGCAACACCGCCTCTGGAATGAGCGATTATCGACAGAAGCAAAAAGTCAACTCCCAATTGATGCTTCTTTCCATCTAGAATAAAGTCCACAGCTGCTTCTATATCTTCCAAATCTTGCAGAAGTGGTCTTCCGCCTTCGGGGTTGGAGTTTTCGGCCAGCGATCCACTACCTCTGAAATCGATTCTCAATGAATACATTCCCAACTCTGCTGCCATTTTATGAGCGAGTATTTTCTGATAGCAGTAATCCTTGTGGCCGCCTTGCCCGTGTAATATGAGTGCTATTTTACCGGTGGATGGAGCAAAGCCTCTTTGAAGGTAATCGGGATCACTTTCAGCATGTGGAAATGCCAAGGTTCCAACTAAGCCTTTTCCAAACGTAACTTCTAATTCTTTTGGAGGCTCAACATCTCCAATTCCTCCATATCTGTCTTCAGCTATTCTGTATTCCATTCTTTAATGATGTGATATGGCAAGAAAGAGAGTAGGATCGAATTCGTGCCTCGGCATGTAATGTGTGCCGAGCAAATCGAAGATCATGTGGGGAGAAAATATACAGTATTTTGAGATTTATCAACTTGGTAGTTGAAGTAAATAATCTCTAAAGAAATCTTAACACTTGAAACATATTACATTTAAAAGAATAAATTCTGTCATTTTAATTTTTTGATTTTCTTTATCTATTTTCTATCGGGTGGCGCAAATATTGGTGCAAAAGCTTCTGGTGTTGCACTCTTTTTCAATTTTGTCCACAAATGTTTTAATTTACGAAAAATACAAAGAAAGGAAAAAAATACATATATTAGTAATACACCATATGTATATACCCCATGAATGAATCGACCCGAACACATTTCCATTCATCTAATATTTACCATTCAGAGCATCTTTTGGAGAGAATATTCCACCTCTAGCTCGTTTGGGGCTAATTTTGACTGCATGCGCATTAAGCTCATAGTGCTTAGGGCCACCACACTAGAGATTCCATAAGCCCTGCAGAAAAAACAAAGCCTCCTACTAAGGTACAATGAATCTTGAATAGAACATTGGGCCAAAATGACGAAACCATATTGATGTGCAAATGATATGTGGGCCAGGTGCTTCTTGTATGTGAAGCTGAGCTGAATGGTGACATGCATATGAAACCCTCCGCTCTCTGCATGGAATACTACACCGTACATTGGCTACAATAACGATACTATCGCCATGGATACCATAGGTGCTGATCGGGAGGCCTATCTTCGATTGGGCCAGCTGTTGACAAAGAAACAATCCGATGAGCTCTCTACCCAATTAGCAGTCTATCAATCAGCCTTAGTAAATTTTGCAAAGGATCATGGAGTCACAATCAAGAACAACGCCGAGTTCAGCAGAAAATTCACTCAGATGTGTCAACTGGTGGGTGTGGATACATTAGAACTAATGCTATTTCTGGATTCAAACAAGAGCAAGAACGATAATTTTTCTTTGGGCCTTGCTGTGAGGATTGTGGAGGTGTGTGAAGAAACCAGGGATATAAATGGCGGGCTTATATCTTTAAAGGAGTTGCATTCCCGATTATACGACGACGCTAGTGCACCCATTTCGGTATCCGAGGAAGAAATCATTAATGCCATTGCTCTACTAGGCGGGGAAGGTAATGGATACGAGGTGATGGATGTCAACCGAAGGAAGTGGATCCGGTCTACGGGGTCATCTGGGAAGGGATCCATTTCCACTAACCAGAAAAAGGTATACGAGCTTTGTGAATTCACGGGAGGCTATGTAACACACCGCTTGCTAAGAGACAACTACGGCTGGGACGCGGTTCGTCTGAACACCGTTATAGATGAAATGATTCTGAACGGATATCTCTGGATAGACAACCAAGGACACAAGGGGGAACATCAATATTGGGAACCATCTTGGATTTCGACTTAAATAGAAAAGGTTTACCTACTGTTTCTTTGGGCCGTTGTAATTAATTTTGAGCCGCACTCTTTCTCTGCTTTTTCTCTCTGTGTCTAGCGTTCACAGCTTCGACGGTTTCACCCAACTCTCTATTTGCGATTGGCATATAGGTCTTGAAATTTCTTCCTCTTCCGTCACCAACATTAATATAGCCAGCGCCGGCGCGTGTGCCATTGCTCACTTTGTCGGTCATGAATACCTTTTCTACCATACCGGCAATGTTGGCTTTGAGTTGGTAATCAAGAAGCAACGCACTAAAACGGCCTTGCTCCTTCGCAAGCTTTAAGCACTGCTGGCCCTCAAAGTCATGAGCTGAAGTGAGCCACTCCATTTCGGGAAAAATGCAATCGTACAATACCAACGGGATGTCATTGGCCATTTCGTACATGGGCTTGCTGGGGAACTTTTCAACATTCAACAAGTCATCCACAATGGTAGGAGATTCAAGCTGTTGTCCTACCAGGAACAAAATGGCCACCATGCAGCGAACTTGGTGCCAAAGAAACGCCGAACCTTTCAAGTCAAACACATAAAAGTCGTCCTTAAAATGCTCAATCTTTGCCGAGTACACTTCCCGGCCGTGGTTTGTGATCTGCTTGGAACCGTCTATTTTGCAGAAGTTGCGGAAGTCATGAGGTCCCTCGTACTTAAGAGCTGCCTCCGACATCTTTGCTATATCCAAATCTCCCTTTTTGAAGAGATACTTGTAATGTCTGTAGGTGCATGAAAACCGAGCATCGAATTTCGGAGGTGGACGCAAGCACACTGCAGTTATGCGGATGTCAGGAGGTAGAAGCGCATTCAAGATGGTTAAATATGGCAATTCCTTCTTGTCTGTAGACGCATCAAGCTGATCTTCTTTCAGTAACGACGAGCGGACATCTAGAGAGATGACCTGATTCAAAGCGCTGACGCCCTTGTCAGTGCGGCCGCATCTGCTGAAATTGCATGAACCTGGGTCGGCTTCGGGAACCAATTTCGCCTTTGCCATTGCCTGGAGAATCTCCTCCTCTACTGTGGGGAGGGGAGTCGGCTCGAATTGAAAATTGAGCCCGTTGTAGTTCCACCCCATGTAAGCAAAGCGAAAGGCCACAAACCGAGTATTGTGTTTGCTGAACTCAAATTTCCTCTTCTTGGGTGCCAAAGGCGGCTCAAGAGGCTTGTCAACCGCGGCTGCCGGAAGATCAGTTGCACTGGCGTCATTGGAGTCTTGAGTGGCAGCGGAGGAGGTCAGTGTTTCGAGTTCCTGAATCCTTTTGATTAGCTGCTTTTTCAGCCACGTTTCGTAATCTCGCGCCATGGGCTTTTCAGCATTGAGGAACACACTCATTGCTCTTTTGAACATTCAGTGAGGTTTGCTTTTGCGAGTATCTACATTACCGTTGCGCGAAAAATTACAGGAGCTGAGCTCATCGCATTCCACCAACACCGATTCCAGTTCCTTTGGCAAAGTTTCCTCCAGGTCGAGAGCTAGAGAAGAATAATCATCAATAGTCATAAAAACACATACTTGCAACATGTCAGCGCTACAGTGGAACAGCTTGGAATGCAAATTGCATCCGTGGATAAGAGAGGCCATCACTTCGCTAGGCTACCCCACAATGACTCCAGTGCAAGCATCAACAATTCCGCTTTTCTCAGGAAACAAGGATGTCGTCGTCGAGTCTGTAACGGGTTCAGGAAAAACCCTCGCATTTGTTCTTCCGGTGTTGCAGCACGTTTCCAACAGATTATACGGTAACGTCGATGCTGACGCAGATCACAGCCCCGAACCAATAAAGAAGGGACATATGCTAGCAGTTGTTGTGTCACCCACAAGAGAGTTGGCTAGTCAAATCCAGAAGGTGTTTGACAGTGTTCTCGAGTTTTTACCTGAAAACAAGGCTAAGATCAACACACAGTTAATGGTTGGCGCTCTAAGCAACGTAAGAGAAGACATCGACGCATTTCTTTCCAAGAGAACCCACATTGTTATTGCTACCCCGGGCCGCCTTCTTGATATTCTCTCCTCCCAAAAGGTTAAAACGTCCTCTGTGGAGGTTGCAGTGTTGGATGAAGCCGATAAGCTCTTGGACATGTCGTTTGAGACAGATGTATTGGCCATTTTGAAGCAGCTTCCCAAACAAAGAAGAACAGGCCTTTTTTCTGCTACTCTTAGCTCTGCCGGCGACAAAATATTCCGCACCGGTATGCTGAACCCGGTGAAGATTGCGGTGAAGTCCAAATCCTCCAAGAAGGCAGCCCCAAAATCGTTGACAATACAGTACATGCACATTGAGCCAGAAAAGAAGATCACCACAATGCTCAAAATAGCATCGGACTACAGGTTTAAGAAGTGCATTGTCTACTTCCCAACTTGCACATCGGTCAAGCACTTTTACAATTTGTTCGAGGACTGGACAAGAGGGGCGCAATTCCCCGCTCATTTCTATTCTTTGCATGGCCAACTTTCCACCAGCGCGAGATTGAAAACACTTCAGAATTTCACTGATGGAGATTCGTCAGAAACAAAGCATATCCTATTGACGACTGATGTTGCTGCAAGAGGTATCGACATTCCAGACGTTGACTTAGTCATTCAGCTCGACCCCCCCACCGACCCTGAAGTCTTTTTACACAGATGTGGCAGAACAGGAAGAGCTAACAAGGTGGGCCGTGCTTTGGTGATGCTCAACAAGGACTCACGCGAAGCAGATTATGTTGATTTTATGGAAGTGAAGGGCGTCGATATGTCGGAAATGAAGCCTCCACAGGACGAAAAATTGCATGCTGAATTTCAAGTGAAATCACAGGCGTTCATGTTGGCTGATAGAGCACGCCATGAGCTTGCAGTGAAGGCTTATGTGGGGTTCATGAGGTACTACCAGAAACATGTCGCGTCTTCCATCTTTAGGATGCAAACATTGGACTACTTGGGGTTGGCAAAAATGTATGGTTTACTACGCTTACCGAAAATGCCCGAAACAAGATTCATCCCCAATGATAAAATGCCCGAGGATGGATGGTTGATTTCAGATCCGCTCGACATGGATAAATACGCATATGCTGACTCTGCGAAGGAGAGGTCGAGATTGGAGAATTTGGAGGAAGAGAAACAGAAGAAGGCCAAAGACGCAAAAATGCGGAAATTGCTCAAGAAGAAAAATGAGGCTTGGTCTGTTAAGATGGACACAAAAGAATCTAAGACGGTTCGCCGTGAAAAGAATAAAAGAAAGAGAGAGGCAATTGAAAAGCAAATTATGGAAGAATCATCTGAGGACGAGGATACCCAAGCAGATTGGAAAGATATGGTTAGACAGAACAAGAAGAGCAAGTCCAACTCAAATATGCAAGGTTCATTTGATGATATGTAAACTAAATAGTTGAAGGGCCAATATATTTACCCTTAAATCTTCCATTTGGAACTAGTGGAAGTAATTCCGTCGAAAACGATCAAATTATCAAGAGGAATATACTGTCGTGTAAGTATTTTGAGCACCTCTTGACTGGTAATTCCGCCCATCAAACTGCTGATATTGTGGTAACTAGAGGTATTATGAAAAAATAACTCTTTCAAGACGTTAATTGTGCCCTCGGTCATATTTTCCAACGAAAACATGGATTTAAAACATTCCAAATAAGAATCGAAACAATTTATGCCAAGCTCAGTCGACTTATGTAGTGCAAGGATTCCAAAGTAGATAGCTAAAGAATTTTGATCGGAATCGTCTTGAACAGCGTGTTTTAATTTCTCCAACAACTGATCAGAGTATTGAAGCGAGCTGCCCTTGGAGGCATACAAAAAAGCAGCATTTTTGCAGAATGAAGCTATCAGATCGTCGGTAATGTTATCTTCAGAGCGTCCTGCTTCTGCAAGCTTTTCAGAAAGCTTTCTTGAAAACATGAGCCTATCTTTGATCGCCTTCTGACGATAAATGCTCTGGAGCTTCACGTAGTTGGATGTTTTTGATGTCATATCTGGAAGATTTCCCGGTAAAGGTAGTTGATCGGAATTCTCAGCAACAAATGCCTTCAAGGCGGCAACGTATATCCAGAATAGAGGAGTACCACCCGATAAAAATGTTGCTTCTGGAGCGCTAAACAATTGTCTGATTGAATTAGGAACTTTTGAAATCTGCAACGCTCGATGGACTGATTGGGAAGCCTCTAGAAAATTAGCTTCGGCCCTTATATCAAATGCCAATCCTTCGACATATTTGGATCTAAATTCTTTCTTCTCGGCATAATTTTGGGGTGGAACACCGCCGTGATCCATTTTCCAGTCCAGTAGAGCCTTTATAAAGATGACGATATAGGGCACATGTGCATGTTCGGTGGAGTCCAAGTCTTCCAAAACAAAAGAGTCGGAATACTCTTGAAGCTCTGGCCATGGACAGTCAATCCTCAAGTCAAATATTTTAGAAGGATCATGAGTTTCCACGATTGTAGTCTCTCTGCTAACAATTTGGAGAGTGCCGTAGAACCCGACCGTGGTCACTATCAAAAGCGGAATGTCTTTACCCCACAACAACTCTTTTAGAAGATCAAACGTCAATTGGTCTAAGGTATTGCCCACAATAACGGCGTCAAACTTGGCCCAGAATTCCAGATCTGAAAGCAAGCTTTTCACCGTTTCGGAGATGCCGAAGCCGGTGACATCGGGGTTGAGTTCAATTAGACCAGCGCACAATGCCTGAGCGATAGGCGATGCCAAATGCTCCTCTGCTAAGAAAAAGTTGCCGCTCAAATCATCCTCGGTCACCAATTCTGAATCAACAATGGTGAATGCTCCGATCCCGGGGAGAACTAGATTCTTGAGGATCTCGGATCCAGTGGCAGTAGCTCCGATAAGACACACATGAGAGTTTTCGAGGTGGTTCTGACCCTCGTTAGCCCAAAGACGGATCTGGCGATCGTACTTTACATCCTTATCGACTTGCATGACGCCGTTTTGATACTGTATGCGATGCTGGCAAGGGTAGGCGAGGTGTACTTGGTTTGAAAACTGGCGCGACTCACACCTGCGATCACTTATCGAAGATATCGCCGCACTCCAAGGCAACAAGACAATAATACAATTCTATCAAATTAATTATATTTCCTATTTATAATGAGAATAACCGCCAAATATACCACAATGCGTTACGAAATAATGCAACTTTTGTGATCACCTACAACGTCCTTGTACTTTTCATCTTTGATCTCCTTCATCTTCTCTTTCACCTCCAACGGGAAAAACCGCTGGATCAAGTCCATAATTTCGATATCCAAGTTGCTTGAATCAGCACCCAGAATCGCGTCACGGCACCGACATAGAGGACAGTCAGTTTTGCCTCGTTTCTTCAACTTTACTAAGCATCTGACACAGAAAATATGGTCACATTCTAGCCTGATTGGCTTGTAGGCAACGGACATGCAAATCGGGCAGGTGTAATCATCAAGCTGGGGAACGAGTGTTAATAAACGATGCTGCATAAGAAAGCAAATCGACTGAGCGAGAGAAGACCCTGTAATGAAAATGTGATCCTGAGATATGAGGTTCGGAAATTTTGTTGAGACATTTAACGACGTTCTCTTGTCAAATTTCTTCAAGATTTTGCGTAGCGCCGTCGTGTTAATGGACTGAAATTGCAATATCTTGAGTAGGCGTTCGTTGGTCTGCACGAACTGTCGGTAGGCCACGAGCGATCGCTTCTGTTTGAAGGTATTCAAAATTTCGGTCTTGGTGACCCGATCAGTGAATAGTTGCAAATTCGTCTTGATTTGGTCCGAGCTTCTCTCCAACAGCTGTCTCGAAGTTTCATTATAGCGGAAAAACACCTCAGAATCAAGGTAGATTTTGAACAACTCCCTCCATTTGTACAAGTCGGCTCTATTCTTCATTAGCAGTAGCACAAGACTACCAATTTGCTCCACTTCAGCAATAAGATTCTTCTCTTCCTGATGCCTGATGGCATCAAGGTTGGCCAACTCGGAGTTAAGCATCCTGAAAAATGTCAGGTCGGACTGTAGCATAATGACAATCTCATTGGTATTTTGCACCTCCACAACCAGGGTATCTTCATGAGATTGGGTGGGAGATAACACCAACCCATCCTCTTGCTCTCTAATCTCAACAACATAAGAATCGTCTTCATCAGTTGACAACACTTTTCCAATCTTCTCTCGAATGAGGGTGGCAAGTTCTTGAACATGGTCTGGGGTGTAGCTATGGCCCTCGTTGTTGTTAAGAACAATTTTCAAGTAAGGAACAATCTTATTGGAGCCTGTCGACTTAGTCAACATGTACTGAGCAACAATAGGGTTGGTAGGAGTGGTTTCGTCATCGTTCAACTCAACCGTCTTGCTTTTCTCTTCGTCCAGAAGCAAAAGTTTCAAGTTCGTGTTAGACAAACCCACAAACTCCAACTCTCGAACCACTTTGCTGATACATTTCTTCAACGACTTGTATTGAATGGCAGCCTCTACCCAAGATTCGGGTAGGTTATCTTCGACTAGCGTCTTCTGGAGAACTTTGGCAAACTTCATGCTTTCATTACCAGGAGATTAACACTAGGACGAACACACTTTTTCTATAGCTTCGCCTGCATAAATCGTGATAAACCGACAGACTCAATATCGGAAATTTCAGTTCTGTCTGAGAGGCGGATAACCGATGGATATTTCACCTTAAAAACTAGCTATATTGTACGTTAGCTTCTGGAATATCATCTTACGTTGGTACAGGCCTACGTGAGAAATACGCAGGTTATCACTGTAGGGTGCACGTGGCCCATATAGCCGCGTGAAGATTATTAGTGTTAATTTGCCAGATGAGCCTCATGCCGAGGCAATGGTGAAACTGAAATTTAGCCAACTTAGATGTATGTGTCCATCTAAGCTCACCATCTAAGTTCGCAAATTAGTACTTTTAGACAGTAATTTGAGAAGCGACCCATACACCTATGGTCGCATACAACTCTGAACATATGTACCGCACAGGATAGCGGAAGCTTCAGTACCAGGCTATTTCAAAGAATACTCAGAATGGGTGCAAAAACAACGGAATCATGAACAAAGCGGCTAGTAGGATGAAGAATTGGCGGCGACTAAGTGATAAAAAAATAACTCCGATACCGGGAGTCGAACCCGGGTTTGCTCGGTGAAAGCGAACCGTGATAGCCGTTACACTATATCGGAAATTAACGAGAATTAGTCGTTGCTAAATATACATTAGAGGAAAATCTTAAAATAATGTTGTATGCCCGACAATAAACCCATGTCGAGGGTTGCATGGGCTGGTCCAAGTTATATATAAAAAAAATCTAATTGTGGGTAATATAGAGCTGGAGCTCTCCTTTCGCTATGCTTCTCTTACTTTTCTTCATGGCAGTAATGGTGACGGGCTACGACTTTAGGTTTGAGAAAACCACCACACCGGAAGTGACGCAACAGATATTTGTGTCAGACGAGTTGGTCCACATAACGCGCTTCAAAACAGCCGACTGCGATAATATTGACCGCAAGAAGCTACGCAGCTTGATACGGGAGTACCCCAATGTGGTTCTCACCTGCGAAAAGCAAATGACTGTGCTCTACCCCGCAGAATTGAATGACGACATATACGCGGGCCAGCTAGACGATGTTCCAAGGCGCTGGACGGAATGCATTGCCGGAAGACGCACCTGCCACAAATACTTCTTCACCGAGGTGTCGATCAATATGACGCAGCAGGTGACGGATTTCCAGTTTCCACTCTCATCCTGTGTGAGCTTTCCTCAAGAAAAGCCGGCTGGGTTTAGCGAGATTGCAATTGCGTTAGCGCACGGACGCACAGGGCTGACTTCCAAGGGTGTTTCGCTCGCCGTACCGTTCCTCACTCTGTCGTACACCGATCTGGGGGAGCTCAGCCATCAGAAGATGATCGTTCTAGACCACGCGTGCGACTTTGACGAGGCCGGTAGCAGACCGGTGGTGTCGGTCTCGACTGTGACTGCCAAGATAAAGGACAGGTTGTGGGTGGTGGATATGCACCGCAAGCACCCGGTGGTGCGGTTTCCGTGGCGCCAAAGCGAGAGCGAGTTTTTCTCGCCCCAGGCGCCTTTTGTTGCGTGCATCAGCGAGACGTATGTTCCGGGGGTATGTGAGTGGGACCAGGCGCAAGCGAGGGATCCGTGGGGCGGAGCCATTCCTATAGTCGAGTGAACCTGAGGTAAGGGCCAAAAGACTGAAAGGCGCTGGATTAGGGTAAAGAGCTCGAGAGGGTCTTCTCAATTTCGTGCGATGCATAGCACCAATAGAAGCAGTCAGGGAGAAGGGGAGAAAGTATGATCGGATGTAGCTAGAGCCTGGTAGGAGTGAATCTGCAGTGATGTGAGTCTGTCAGTGAACCTGTCAATCTAGTGTCAATCTAGTGAATCTGTCAATCTAGTGTCAATCTAGTGAGCCTGTCAATCTAGTGAACCTGTCAATCTAGTGAATCCGTCAATCGAGTAAATCCGTCAATCTAGTGAACCTGTCAATCCAGTGAACCTGTAGTCAACCTGTAGTCAATCTGTAGTCAATCTGTAGCCAATCTAGTGACCCTGTCAATCGAGTGAACTGTCAATCTGCAGTGATCGGACGAGCCGAATCTAGTCGACCTCTCCAGCTGAGCGCGCGGAACACCATAGAAGCCAGCGCGCGGCCACCATTGTCCACTCCCACTTTCTCCACCATGGATTTCGAATTAGAGCCCTCCCTCGAGTCTATCATCCACCAGGACTCCTTGAAGTGGATATTTGTCGGCGGCAAGGGCGGCGTGGGCAAAACCACCACGTCGTCGTCGGTGGCGGTGCAGTTGGCGCTTGCGCACCCCAACGACCAGTTCTTGCTCATTTCCACCGACCCGGCGCACAACTTGTCGGACGCCTTCTGCCAAAAGTTCGGCAAGGACGCAAGAAAAGTGGACGGCTTGGACAACCTCTCGTGCATGGAGATCGACCCGGACGCCGCCATGTCTGACTTGCAGGCCCAGGCGCAGCAGTACAACAACGACCCCAACGACCCGTTGAAGAGCATGATGTCGGACATGACCGGGTCCATTCCGGGCATCGACGAGGCGTTGTCGTTCATGGAGGTGTTGAAGCACATCAAGAACCAAAAGGCCACCGAAGGGTCGGACGAGGCGGGCGCGGTGCAGTACAAGACCATCATCTTCGACACCGCCCCCACCGGCCACACGTTGCGGTTCTTGCAGTTGCCGGCCACGTTGGAGAAGTTGTTGTCCAAGTTCAAGGACTTGTCCGGCAAGTTCGGCCCGATGTTGAGCATGTTGGGCGGCGGCGCGGGCCAGCAGCAGGACATCTTTGACAAGATGAACGAGATCCAGAAGAGCGTGAGCGAGGTCAACGAGCAGTTCACCAACCCGGACTTGACCACGTTCATATGCGTGTGCATCTCCGAGTTCTTGTCCCTCTACGAGACCGAGAGAATGATCCAGGAGTTGATGAGCTACAACATGGACGTCAACTCCATTGTGGTGAACCAGTTGCTTTTCGCCGAGGACGACGACTGCAAGCGGTGCCAGTCGCGGTGGAAGATGCAGAAGAAGTACTTGGACCAGATGGCCGAGTTGTACGAGGACTACCACTTGGTCAAGATGCCTTTGCTCGGCAACGAGATCAGAGGTGTCAACAACTTGAAGAAGTTTTCCAGATACCTCTTGCAGCCCTACGACCCCAAGGCCGACAAGGACCTTGTGTTCGAGTTGGAGGAGGCCAAGTAGTGACTACGAATAAATGTAATGCAACCACCCGGGGCGTGGTCCCAGTGCCACTGTAGTGCAAGCCCGGTGGGCCGTGGGCGTGCCCGAGGCCCATACATCCGAACCCAACAGCCGCTGGCGCACCAACCACCCACTTCATCATGGCGAGAGGTAACCAGAGAGATTTGGCCAGGGCCAAAAACCAGAAGAAGCAGCAGGAAGCACAAAAGAGCCAGAAGAAAGCCGGCGACCCCACCAAGCGCATGGAAAGCGACGCCGACCGCATGAGACAGAAACAGGCCGAAGGTATGTTGCGCGGTATGCGGTGGACCACACATGTACTAACCCTCCAGCGGATGCCAGAAAGGCGGCCGGGCAGACAAAAAAATAGACGCCCGCCTTGTCATGTAGAAATAAACGAGCCGTTTGCACCCGTGTAGTGGGCACCTCTTGTGCCACCCGACATTGTTCGCCCGGGGCTCGGGTGTGTATAAACCCTCACCCACCTCGGCCATTGTCCTTCCTTGTTCCTCCTGTTAAATACGCCATGTTGATCGAGGAAAAGTTCCACGATGTAAAGACCTCCTACGGCACCACGATGCGGTTGTTTGTGTTCCACCCGGTGGTGCCCAACTACCCCCGCGCCAAGTTCCCGGCCGTGATTGTCTACTCCGAGATCTACCAGGTCACAGGGCCCGTGGCGCGGTTTGCCAAAGACATTGCGGGACAGGGGTTCATCGTGGTGGCTCCGTCCATCTACCACAACTTTGAATCTCACGAGCCATTGGCGTACGACACCGAGGGCACCGACAAGGGCAACCGGTACAAGGTGGAGAAGGAGCTCGCGTCGTACGACGAGGACAATGCGTTGTGCGTGGAGTACTTGAGGGCATTGCCTACTTGCACCGGCAAGATTGGCGCCACCGGAATGTGTTTGGGCGGCCACTTGGCGTTCCGCGCCGCGTTGGACCCCCGGGTTTCTGCTGCGTTCTGCTTGTTTGCCACAGACATCCATATCCATGCGTTGGGCAAGGGCCAGAAGGACGACTCGTTGGCGCGCAGCGGTGAAATCAAGGGCGAGTTGGTGATGGTGTTTGGGGACAAGGATACGCACGTGCCGTTGGCGGGACGGGACTTGATCCGGGGCACCTTGAGACAGAACAAGGTGCAGCTTACGTTCATCGAGGTGAACGATGCGCAGCACGCATTTATCCGCGACGAGTTTTCAAAGGGCCGCTACGACCCTGCAGTGACCAAGCTCTGCTTCGACTGGTTGCTCGAGTTGTTCAACCGCAAGTTGAAGTTGGAGTACGGCGAGCACGACGGCGTTGCGGGGGAGGTGGAGCACGTGTGCTGATGCCTCATACTGCCTCAGCACTGAGATGAGATTCCGTACTCAGGTCTCAGATAGTCTCAGACCGTACTTAGATGACATACTTGACCGTACTTAGATGACCATACTTGACCATACTTAGATGACCTCAGACCGTACTTAGATGACAATACTTGACCATACTTAGATGACCATACTTATGTCCCATACTTGACCATACTTATGTCCCATACTTAGATGACCATAATTAGATGAGATACCTATACGCACAAGATTACCCATACGCATAAGATTACCCATACTCAGGATACTCAGATGCGACCCATACTAAATTACCCATGCTTAGAGACGCATACTCAGTTAAACGGCGCCTAGTTATCGAAATCCCACGCCCCGCCAAACCCACACTTGAGCGTGATAGCCGTGAATATTGCACCCGTCTGAGGTTTCTTAGACCCGGCCCAGTCGCAGTCTGCCACCAGCTACGAAAAAAAGAAAACAAACAACACCACCTCCTCCGGTCCATACCGCGGCCAGTGGGCAGCGGGCCCACCTGTACCTCCTTGCCGCTGCTGTAGTCGGCCAGTGTAGCCCAAATTGCGTTGTAGTACCTCCCCCTGGGGTGGAGTGCACGCATCGCACACCAAAACTGAAAACTTTTTCCTCCACTACCCAACCGCCACCAACATGAGACCGATCAAGTTGATGGGACACGAGCGTTCGTTGACGCAAGTCAAGTTCAACAGAGAGGGCGACCTTCTTTTTTCCGTGGCCAAGGATTCCGCCGCGTCCATCTGGTACTCCTCCAATGGTGAACGATTGGGCACCTTGGAAGGCCATCAAGGTACCATCTGGTCGATCGACGTGGACTCCAAGACTCTCTTGTGCGCCACCGGCAGTGCCGATCTCACCATCCGCTTGTGGAGAGCCGAGACGGGTGAGTGTGTCTACAAGTGGGAGACAGCGTCCCCCGTGAGAAGAGTGGCCTTCACTCCCGACAACAAGCGGTTGTTGGCCGTCACCGACAAGGTCATGGGCAGCAAGGGTGCCATCTCTGTGTATGACATCAACTACGACGACGTGACGCAGCAAAAGAGCGAGCCCACGCTCGTGATTGAGACCAGACCGGACGCCACCAAGGTGACGATTGCCGGGTGGTCTGCCGAGGGCAAATACATCATTGCCGGCCACGAGGATGGCTACGTGTCCAAGTACGACGGTGTGCTGGGCGAGTTCCTCCAGACGGTGCAAGCCCACGGCATCCACAACGAAGAAAAGGTCATTTCCGTCACGGACATCCAGTTTGCCCCAGAGGACAAGCTGTACTTCATCACTGCATCCAAGGACAAGAACTCCACGTTGATCGATGTCGACACGCTTGAGATCTTGAAGGTGTTCAAGGCCGACGCGCCCATGAACTCGGCGGCCATCACCCCCAAGAAGAACTTTGTCGTGTTGGGCGGTGGTCAGGAAGCGCGTAACGTCACCACGACTGCGGAGTCGCAGGGTAAGTTCGAGGCCAGATTCTACCACAAGATTTTCACCGACGAGATCGGCAGAGTCAAGGGGCACTTTGGTCCGTTGAACACGGTCGCGATCCACCCGGACGGAGTGGGGTACGTGTCTGGAGGAGAGGATGGTTTCATCAGAGTGCACTACTTTGACAAGTCGTACTTTGACTTTGAGTTTGATGCCGAGAGAACGGAGAGAGTCAAGGCCCAGTCCCAGGCTCAAGCTGCTAATTAGGATATATACTAGTACGAAGATAATCGATGCGGACGAGCCAGTAGCGCGTGTGCGGCAATGCAGAGAGGCGGGGGAGATACGTGGCGCTGGGGGCGCACTACGGCGAGGGTTCCCGTGTCATCATTCATTATGTATGTATCCTTAGTACGTGGCGCTGCGCAAGGAGAGCAAGTTCTGGACACACTGCAGCTCCTTGGTGGTGCGGGGAGCGCGGGCATTGTGGTCAACCACGCCCAACGGCTTGCGGTCCTTAGGGGGCGCCAAGCGGAACGTCATCACCTGTGTGGATGCCGCGGCACACTGGCGGGCAAACTCTGGTTGTTTCTTGTTGGTCAAGCTCAACACAAGGCCGTCGCGCTTGTCGTCGTCGAGCATGGAGAGAAGCGCGTCCTTCGGCTGGGGTTTGGGCGCCATGTGCGACACGCTGGGCGTGGACATGGAGCGGATGGGCGACAGCTGCGCCATTGCGGGGCTGTGGCCAAAGTGTGCGGAGTGGGACTTGCCCAATGCTGGCTTCAGAGGCGTGAGGGCGGACAAGACCGAGGTGTTGGACAAGGCCGAGGTGGACAAGGCCGAGGCGGACAAGACCGAGTCGTCGGCAGACAAGACCGAGGAGTTGGCGGCGTCGGGGTCGCTGGCGGCGTCGGCCGAGCCGGCCAGCGACAGGTCCGGCGTGGGCGGGAGCTCCGTGACCTCCTTGTCGGAGCAGCGGAGGCGGCGGAGCGACTGGCGCTTGTTCTGGAACCAGATCTGGATCGCCTTCTCGGTCATGCTGACGCGCGCGGCAATGTCGATGCGGCGCGCCTTGTTGGGGGTGGAGCCGGCCTCGAACTCGCGGTTCAAGATGGCCAACTCGTTGGGCGAGGTTCTTCTGCGCTTGCGGCGCGCCAAGGACGCATTGTCGATGGACGGCTCCTGCGACGGATACGTGGCGGGCGAGTGGCTGATGAAGGCAAAGTCGCGCGTGGGAGACACCGCGCTCAGCTTGCGCTTGGCGGGGCGCAGCGGTTCTGCGGTGGGGGCGTCGGCGTCGGAGGCGTCGGCCGGCTCGGGCGACGCCGGCTTGTGCGTGGCCACCGTGAGCGGCGGCTTTTCCGTGTACGCGCGGGGGAGCACGTAGCGCGGCGTCTGTGGGGTGGTGAAGCTGGAGATCAGCGGCAACTGCGGCTTGAAGGGAGTGGATGCGGCGGGCAAGAGCGACGCCAACGGAGGAAGCGCCAATGGGCGCGCCAGCAGAGGCGTGATGGAGGGCAACGTGGGTCTTTCGGGGGTGGTCACGAGCATGAGAGGGGGAGGCAGCGGCCGTATGCTATGTAGTCCAGTGGTAGTGGTGTCCAGTGGTAGTGGTGTCCAGTGCGTGGCCAAGGTAATACAGATCAGGCCAAAGCAAGCCGGGGTCTAAGGAAGGAGGAAGCTGGGTGCGCGAAAAGTTGGATCAGACGTAGGGCCCCATACGGACATATATATAGATGGACGCACATATTCACGCTCATCCACCGCCAGGGCCTCTGCAGGCACCATGCAAGTAATTATCATCTGTTTTGTTTTCTTTGTTTACGTGCGCGCCCACGTCGCGGTGCGCGAATCAGGTTCGCTACTTTGCTCCGGCGGACTAATTGCACCACGAATTGGCCCAAGCCCGAGAGGGAGCAATGGGACACACATATCGGGGGGTAGAAGCGGCAGGGGGCGCAAGGACCGGCCCACGTGATCCACGGCAGTGGTGTGGTCCGCCCGGGCCACCGATGCGGACCGCGAATAAATTTCCTCATTGGGCGAGTCACACGCAAATGCCCGTTTGATTTAAATGCGTGCGTCTGGTTGAGATCGCGCACCATTCACGTCGCGACAGGTGTCCGTTTTGGGCCACACATGACTGGAGTGGAGTTACTGAACTCACTGGAGTTGACTGAACTCACTGGAGTTACTGAACTCACTGTAGTTGACTGGAGTTGACTGCACTGGACTGCACTCTTCACAGACTAGTGCACTTCACAGACTAGTGCACTTCACAGACTAGTGCACTTCACAGACTAGTGCACTTCACAGACTAGTGCACTTCACGGACTAGTGCACTTCTGGACTGCAGCCAGAGACTCGAGACTAGCACCCACCTATATTCCGTTGCCTTGGAGGCAATGGTGCAACGCCCCATGTGCAGTACGGCACCGACGCCTGCGGCTCACCACTGGCGCACAAATGCGACTCACTGTGCCCCACACCGAACCACGGATTGGTACTGCAGGAAGAACACCAACGTGGGCCCCAACCCGTCACCACAGACAGCCCCAGCCCCATATCCCAAACCCAGTCCGAATCGGAAGATGCCGTTTTGGGCCTAACCAACGCCGCCTCGCCCCCGCCCCCCGCGACCCTGTCCCCCGGCCCATTTCGCCGGGCCGGCTGCAGGTCACGTGCCACAATTATTATCTCGCCTCATGTATCCCCGTCACCGCCAGCCAGCTTCTTCTCCTCCACCATGGCGAAAACCGGCTCCATGGCATTGCGCTTGTGCATGCTCATATCCGCGGCTGGGCTTGCCGCGTTTGCCTATTTGGTCGTGCTTGCGCCGCCAGCAGCGCCCATCTCCACCATGAAATACGAACCCATACACCTTCTGCCACCCCAGCTCCAGTCGTTGAAGAGGTTGGGGTTGACGCCGAAAAATCCCGTGCGCATCACCGACTCGCTCACCGGCACAACGAAAACCATCCACGGCAGGTTTGTGCACATCACCGACTTGCACCCGGACCCGTTCTACAAGGTGGGGTCCAGCACCGACCGCATGTGCCACAGCGGCAAGGGCACTGCGGGCGAGTACGGAGACGCAATCTTGGGGTGCGACTCGCCCATGGCCTTGGTGGAAAAAACCATCGACTGGATCGAAGACAACCTCAAGGACAAGATAGACTTCATTGTGTGGACCGGGGACAATGTCAGACACGACAACGACAGAATGCACCCCAGAACCGAGAGCGACATCATGGACTTGAACCAGTTGATTTCGGACGTGATGCACCAGAAGTTCGGCGACTTGCCCATACCGTCGTTGGGCAACAACGACGTTTACCCCCACAATCTTTTCGCCCCGGGGCCCACGTTGCAAACCCGTGAGTTCTTCAAGATATGGCGCCCGTTTGTGCCGGCACTGCAGTTCCACACGTTCAACAACGGCCTCTATTTTTTCCAGGAGGTGATTCCCAACCAATTGGCCATTCTCTCCATCAACACCCTCTACTTGTTCCAGTCCAACCCGTTGGTTGACAGCTGCGACCGCAAGAAGGACCCCGGCTATAAGCTTTTCGAGTGGCTCGGCGTTGTCTTGAAGGAAATGCGCCACAGAAACATCAAGGTGTGGTTGACAGGACACGTGCCGCCCAACGCCAAGAACTACGACATCTCGTGCCTCCGCAAGTATGTGGCGTGGTCTCACGAGTACAGAGACGTGATCATCGGCGGCTTGTACGGCCACATGAACTTGGACCACTTTATTCCGTTGGACTCCAAAATGGCCTACGCCTCGCTTGCGAAAAAGTACGCCCACTTGGGATTCCACTACGACCCCTCCCAGTTCGAACTCGCTCACGATGACCCGGATGACGACGGCCCGGAACTCGAGCTCGAACAGTTGTACCACATGTACAATATGTCCATTGTGGACGACTCGATCGATTGGGCCCTGGATGCCACCAGCAAGATTGCCAGCTTCAACCTTCCCAAAGACGTTTGGGTAGAGGGCGGGGTCCCCAGTGGGAAGGTGGGCTACATGGATACTCTCCGGGAGTCATACTACGCCAGTATAAAGAAAAAGAGCAAGAGCGGCGACAATGGCGAAAGATACTCCATTGTTCACGTGTCTGCGAGCGTGGTACCCACCTTCAACCCCGGAATCCGCGTTTGGGAGTACAACATCACCGGGTTGCAGAATTCCACCACCGCGAATATGGAGGTGCCGGATTGGGACGAGTTCTTCCAACGCGTTGACGTTTTACTTGAGGACAGTGACGATTCCGTGAGTATGGACAGCCCCTTTGCCACGTTCGAGCAGAAGGTTGAGGTGTTGAAGAAGGACAAGACCCTTCCACCTAAAATGCCCAAAGACTCAGCCTTGGGCCCGGCGTATGTGCCGCAGTTGTTTACTCCCGAAAGGTATGTCCAGTACTACCTTGATCTAGCGCAAATTAATAGCGGCGAGAAGGCGTTCGACTACGAGTTGGAGTATGCCACTGACGATAAGGTGTACGGCATGAAGGATCTCACCACTGTGGAGTGGCTTCGGTTGGGGAGAAAGTTGGGCGAGCCCATCAAGGACCTAAAAAAGGGCAAGAAGAAGCCTGACAGCAAGTATGCGGAGCGTCTTGACAAGCTCTGGAAGTCGTATCTCCAAAACACTTTTGTTAGCTCTGGCTACGAGAACCAGGGATATGGATAGGCTCTGCAGATATTGGGTCACGTGTGGGACCACAGGGCTAGGGCTTTGCCGCGCCCGGGCGCGGGAAGGGCAGGTGCACGTGACACATTAGCACGTGCGAGCACCTTGCGGCGCCTGTGCGGGAGAAAAATTTGTTCGCTGGTGAAAAATTCTTCTTCTTCATCTTTATTTGAGGACCATTAAATACTCCTAACGAATAGACAATATCGAAATGGGTGGAACTCGTGACAAGAAGATTCAATACTTTGCTAAGTTGAAGGAGTTGTTGACCGACTACAAGTCGATCTTCATTGTCGGTGTCGACAATGTCTCCTCCCAACAAATGCACGAAATCAGAAAGGCCTTGAGAGGTGAGGCTACCGTGTTGATGGGTAAGAACACCATGGTCAGAAGAGCCATCAGAGGTTTCTTGACCGACTTGCCAGAGTTTGAGAAGTTGTTGCCATACGTTAAGGGTAACGTTGGTTTCATCTTCACCAACTCTGACTTGAAGGACGTCAGAGAGGTTATCACCTCCAACGTTGTTGCTGCCCCAGCCAGAGCTGGTGCCGTTGCTCCTAAGGACGTCTGGGTCCCAGCCGGTAACACTGGTATGGAACCAGGTAAGACCTCTTTCTTCCAAGCTTTGGGTGTCCCAACCAAGATTGCCAGAGGTACCATTGAGATTGTCTCTGACGTCAAGGTCGTTGAGGCCGGTAACAAGGTCGGTCCATCTGAGGCCTCTTTGTTGAACTTGTTGAACATCTCGCCATTCACCTACGGTTTGACTGTTGTCCAAGTTTACGACAACGGCCAGGTGTTCCCAGCTTCCATCTTGGACATCACCGACGACGAGTTGGTTGGTCACTTCGTGTCTGCCATCAACGTCATCACCTCCGTGTCTTTGGCTGTTGGCTACCCAACTTTGCCATCTGTCGGCCACTCCCTCATCAACCACTACAAGAACGTCTTGGCTTTGTCCATTGCCACTGACTACACCTTCGAGGGTTCTGAGGCTGTCAAGGACAGATTGGCCAACCCAGAGGCTTACGCTGCTGCTGCTCCAGCTGCTGCTGCTGCTTCTTCTTCCGAGGCTGCCGTCGAGGACGCTCCAGCTGAGGAGGCCGAGGAGTCTGACGACGACATGGGTTTCGGTTTGTTCGATTAAGCGCGTGATTAGTTTCATAGTGTAATAGAATCAACTAGCGATTTTTCTGGTAGTGGCCGAGACGGTTGTGTAGTTTTGTGTAGGGGCCCAGGGGAGTCGGGCTTGATTTTTTGGCTTGTCAATTTGCATTTGTTTGGCTTGTCATTTTGCATTTGTTGGCTTGTCATTTTGGTGTGGTAGGTTGGCTATGTGGCCGAGTCGCGCATTTTGCACCCATTTTGCACCCATTTTGCGCCGTCCCCAAAGGCGCCTTTTTCTGCCCACCATGGAAAACCCCGAAATATATCCGTATCCGCCAATGAGGGATTTCAGTGGGGACACAGAAAGAACATACTCTGAGTATCCCAGTACACGCCGTTTCCCCGCTGAGAACTTTTCCAACTCCAAGCTTTCCACGTCGTTGGGCGTCATCACCTATTTGACTGACTGTGGCCTTGGAGAGTTTGAAAACATCTCCAGCGTTCTCTATAACCTTCGCCTGGCAATAGTAACACTGTTACACCAGTGCATTTACACGGATAAGGAACTGTACTCCGACTATATCCAGGCGTTTCTGAGAAGAACCCAGCTCTTGGTGGGTAAGTTGATTACCCCGGCGTTAAAAATGTGCAGACGCCACATTCTGACAGAGATATGTCGCCAGGTGATCCGTGAATGCTATGCATTGATATTGTTGGTGTACCTGTTTGCCAACCCGCTCAAGATATCCAAGATTCTCACCGACAGCTACGGGCTTCCCAACCCTCATGGTATCAATGTCACGAGCTTGGAAACTAATCTATTGCTCGAAACAGCAAGAGAGCTTCAGATAGAGCTATGCACGTACTCCACCCGGTTAGCCCGCCAGAAGAGAAGTGGATACGGCAGCGATACTGCAAGGGATGTTTGTGTCGGGCTTGTGGATTCTGCTCTGGAGCTTGTGTCGCTGCTCATTGTCACCGTCATCACCAACTCAGTTCCTACCACCGTCCTATTTTTGTATTTCAAAGACTTGTTGACCCTTCCCAGTTTCTCTCTCCTTGACTGTGAATACTTTGAGGAGTTTCTCAACCATTTTGCTGCGGTCAACGACCTCGCGGTAAAGAAGTCAAAACCAGTATTGTTCGAGCACCAGAAGAAGATGATCCAGCCTCTTTACTTTGAGGTGATGGCTTCGTTCACTTCGAATTCTTACACGTGGTGCACCCCTGCGCAAGCTTTGGATTATCTCCAGGTTTTTATTGACATCTACAACGAGATTTACGATGCGGACCTTTCAATAAAAAGTGTCTGTGACATTGAACACCTTGGAGATAATTCTGAGTTGAATAGCGCTGCAGAAGGATGTACTGTTATCAAAAATAGCGAGCCGGGCGAACCGCAAGACCTTGGCTACTATAAAAACTACTATGAGGCGATACGGGAGGTTCCACCTTCCATTGTTCCCGAATTTGTCCACTACTTTGAGGACCCATACCGTGAACCAGAGCCGAATTATTTACCTTACAGACGCGCACATGGCTCGCCTTCTTCAAACAACTCGCAGCTTGAAGAAGTAGAAGAGAAAGATATTAAGCAGCAGAGGTTCAGCGTAGTCAAATCGACTTTTGGTGCTGCTCTGAGCAGCTCCATGAGAGACCAGGTTACGTTTTTGAACGAGGCGGTTGCGAAGGAAGTACGGGCGATGCGCTCTGACTTTGAGGAAAAGCACATGGAGGCCAGAGTGCTATTGGATCAGCAACCTAAAAACGAGCTCAAGTGCTACAAGTGCAAATACATCCCATGGCATCGGCACCACGACTGACACCCACGTCATTCTACAAAGGTTTCGGATTCAGTTCTTAGCTATAAATATATACATGAGTAAAAGTGAATGTCTGAATTTAAAATTACATGCAAAGCACACGCCGTGTGGTGGGGTGTCGGGACCTAATCCCTTGGTCTGAAGAACTCCTTTGGCTCTTCGAGTTCGGTCTTGATGTCTTCCTTGACTGGTTTGGACACATGTTGCGTCAACTTATTGGGCTTGGGCCACGTTTCTGGAAGCAACCCTGCTCTCTTCAACAAAAACGTCACTCTGTCAGAAACGTCCGCACCAACACCTAGCCAGTACTTTGTTCTGTTAAAATCCAACTCAATGTGCTTGTAAGGTTTGACGCCCTGGGCCTTTTCTTCGGGGCCCAAAGGAACGGGTGTAGGGTTGTAGGTGCCAAGGACCTCGATGGGCAAAGAGTCCCTGGCGGATTTCTTGTTGGCGACAACAATGTTGTACAATGGCTGGTATTTCCTGCCGAATCTAGCCAATCTGATTTTTATGGGTGATTTGAGCGACATGGCGATGTAGTTGGAGGATATGGGGTGTCCGCATCAATGTGAGTGAGCCAAATTTTTCATATTGGGCTGTGCACTACTACGGGGAGCCCCATATCGGCACTGGCAGCAGTGATGAACCGGTGGAATGCAATACAAATAATGTGTTTTTTTCTAGAATATGAAACTAAATATACAATCAAAGCTTCTTTCTCGCCTTGAACTTTTGTTTTGGTTTGTTGACCCTCGCCCTGTTCGTCGCCTTGGCCTTTGGTGCCTTTGGTGCAGGCGCCTCGTCTTCCGAGTCCGACCAGTTGTCCTCCTCCTTGGTCTTCTTGAACTTCAACTTATTCTTTTGACCTCTAACAGGGGCCTGCTTCACGGCATCCAAGTATGCATCGATACCAGAGGTCTTGTTCGCCAATGGATCGTCGTTCTTGCCAACCATGTCCTTGAACACAATCTTGCCGTTTCGGGTTTCCACATTGTGTCTCTCCATGTCCTTTTTCGTGAACTTCTTGGGCTTGGAAGAAGAAATGTGGGCCAACGTTTGTCTGTCCAACAAGTTCAATGGCTCGTCGCCATTGTCCAAGATATATTTATCCTCTCCCTTCTTTCTTCTTGGCTTGTCGGCCTTCTTCTCTTCTCCTTCATCTTCAGAATCAGAATCGTAGAGAGCCTCTTCGTAAGCAGACATAAACTTCTTTTCCTGCTTGCCGTCCTGTTTATCAGCCTCAGCGGCCTCTGCATCCTTCCGCTTGGCTCTGGCTCTAGATTTCTTAATGTTGGCCACCAACTTTCTGTCTTCTTCGGGAATCGCTTCCTCCACGGCCTCGGCGCCGAACTTTCTCACCAAGCGCTCCACGATATGCTTCACCTTGGACTTGAAGTGGCCCCTGTGTTCGTGCGACCATCTCAACAACTTGGTCAACATCTGCGACAAATTGGCACGCACAATCTCCTCGGGCAATGACAATACTTCAACCTTGACGAAACCAATCGCTGACTTTGCAATTTCCTTGGAGTTGTGGGTCAAGAACAACTCCACAGTAGAGGCCATCTCAATCAAAAAGTCTTGGGGCAACTGGTCCTTGAACTCGTACACAAGGCAAGAAATAGCAGTGATGGTTGCAGAGATCATGTGTTGCGATTGGGCAGCCAAACCAGCACTTACCATAGTGAAAAACTGAGTTAAAGATGCTTCCGTGTCAGCGGACTCTGGGTCAAAGCCTGGGACTTTGTTGTTGTGCACGATGCCTCCCTCCGACATCTTGCCACCCATTTGGATCAAAAGAGAGTAAGACGCTTCACGAGATCTCTCATTGACATCTTTGGTGGACATGATCACCTCTTGCAACACAGAAGGAATAAAATGCAAATCAGTGCTGGGCAAGAGCTCAACCACGGTCTTCAACGCAGTTAATCTAGCCGCACGCGCAGAGGTGTTGGTGGCACCTGTGGTTTGGACGAAAACATTCTCGATTTCTCCAAGGAAACGAGTAATGGCCTGTTGGCCCGAGTCGCTTTCGCTCAATTTGGAAATGATTCTGTACGATCTCTTTTGCATCAAAGCATTCTTTTCCAAAGATACTGTAGATGAGAAGATGGAGAAAAGGGCATTGTAAGATGACTCTGGCACGTACTTGGCCATGGCCACAACGAGATCCATCATGGTAACGCTGAGCTGAGGAGGCTGGTTTTTTCCCGGTTTTTCAGTGCTCTGGGCCTCGTCGTCCATTGCCGTCTTTAACAAACCACAAACCTTGTTGAAGGTGTTCTCCAAATCAGCCTTGGGAATGATTTGCAAATAGGTGTCAATGGTTTCGAGCACGAATCCTCTGGAGTCGGGCAAGGTGGAAGAAAACACGTTGAACAACACTGACAAGAGGTTGGATGCCTTGGAAGACAAAAACTCCAAGTTCTGTTGGGCTTCGGCAATTGGCATCTCCTCTTGAGTCAACAAGTCGTCGGCCAAAGCGCCCTGGCTGTAGGCGAAGTTTGACTCAACCAACAATCTCAAGGCATGACAAATGGTAACACGCAAGTCCACCTTGGAGTAAAGCAACTCTGCCAAAGAAGAAGCAAACGCATCATCGAACGCCACGCGCAAGTCCTTTGGCAAGTCACAGAAGTGGGGAAGCAAGGACCACACTTGATCAAGGATGGTTTGGAAGATCTTGACGTTCATGGATTCTTTGTTGGAGGCTCCTTCGATTTTCTCGGCGAAAAATTGGGAGAGGGGCAAGATGTTCTGCTTGTAGTACTGCAACGAGGAGAAACGAACATTGTCTCTCAAAAGAGGGAGCAACCACGCTCTTCCCGGCTGGTTGGGGTGGGTGCCGGTCAAATTAAGCGGGAGGACGCTCAACACGACCTCTGGACCCAAAGTGGAAATGCTGGCGGCAAGCAAGTCCTCGGCTTCCTTGTTGTGGGGAAAATTGGACTCCTCGTTGGACCTCCACTGGCCCACGGTTTCGATGATTGGAATGAAGTCTGGGTTTGCTCTGGTTCTGAGCTTGAGCACGGTAGCGGTGACCAACTCCAAGATCTCCTTGGTGGCATGCTGGTACTTGATGGAGAACAATTCCTTGGTGATGAACTCTGCCACAAACGTGATGGTGTCGTCGACATCTTCGTAGATTTTAGCGGTGACGCCGTATGTGGCAGAGGGCTGGAGCAAGAAGGTGTCGGGGATCCCGTCGGAGATGATGGCAATCAAGCACTGCGACGCCGACAGGTAAATGTCCTTGGACTCTGCGACAAGAAACTCGGCCACGGTGGGCACAACCGTGGGGATCTTGGCCAAACAGGTGTCAGGCAGCAACTTGGCAAAGGACTGGAGCCCGTTGGCCACCACCGCGAGCCACGACGCGGCCAAGTGGGCGTCATCCACGGGCGGCTTCAAGTCGAAGATGATGTCCAAGACCCGTGTGAACTTCTCGACGTCGATTTCGTTGGACATGGACGAGAACAAGCCGTCAAATGCAGAAAACGCCGCCGCCACCAAGTACTGGTCCGAGGTGCGCGACACCTCGAGCAACACATCGCAGAGATCCTCCACCTGGGCCGGGGGCCACGAGTTGGCGGACGTGATGGCAGAAATCAACTGCAACGCATGCACGATGCCGGAGACCGACTCCTTGTTGCCCGAGCCCTTCTTGTTCTTTGGCGCCTCTTGCACCAACGTCACCAAGCGCTTCAAGGACAACTCGCCGCACAACGCGGCGGCCGCGTGGACGGGCGAAGGCGACGCAGGGGGACTGGCCAAGACCTTGTGCACCGCCTCCTGCGCCCGCTTTCTCACCTTGGGCCGCGGATCAAACGACAACTCCAACATACCCACCAATGCACGCTTGGGCGACACGGTGCCGGAGGACAACCACTGCAGGTGGTCCTGGGCCAACAACAAGCTCTCCAACGCGCCCACGGACGAGCGGATGAGCGCGGGCTCGGCGGCCGCGCTGGTCAACACCGGCGCCAACTTGGTCAAGATGGGCCCGAACTTCTGCTTCAAGAGCGCAGGCGGCGTGAACGGGAGCACCATGTCCAAGAAGTAGGCGGCTGCGCCCGCGACATTTGCGTCTGCCACCGCGTCGTCCACCACGGACTGCTCCAACAATGCAAGAAACGACACAAAGTATGCCACGGGGGTACGGTTGTTCTTTTGCTCGTCAATGTTCTCCTCCACCGCGGTGAGGATGAGGGCGAGGTTTTTCTGGTTGTCCAACTTGGACGTGAGCTGCGTCCGGATCCGGTTCAACTTCTCTTCCAACACAAGCAAGTCGACGGCAACGCCGCCGTCTGGGTTGTTCATTGCCATGCTAGAGAGTAGAGATGGGATGGGATGAGGTGCAAAACCTACAGTGAAAAAGGTGCGCACGTCACGTGTGCGATGCTGCGGGCGGCCACTGTGGTTCGGCGCCGGGCGGGTGCACGGTGCAGGAGACGTTTGGCGCCGACATGTGGTGGGCGCCGTGGAAGGGGCCCAGGCTCTCGGACCCCTGCCTGTTTGCCCAGATTGCACAGCGGGGGGTGCTGTCGCCACCTCCGGCTTGGGGCCGATGCCGGTGCGGGCGAGTGTCACGTGGCCCGTCACATGCCCGTTTCTGCGCGCACGACCTTTTCCACCAGTCAAAAGGTGTACATTACCACCACCAGTCTCGCTCCTAACGAACCCGCCATGTCCAAGTTTGTCGTTTCCACAGCATTGAGAGAGTTGAGATTCCACTTGTCTCAGACCGGAGAGGCTTCCGTTCCCTTGAGAAACTTCTTGGTCAAGAACTACCCGTCGCTCAAGTCCTCCACCAACAACAAGTTGCCCATTTTGATCAGAGAGTCTTTTGGCGTCCCTCCCAGTATAACTGCCAGATTCGAAAAGGGCAGAGAGGTCAAGAACAGCTTGGATGGCTTGGATGAGAAGGCCATCGAGGAGAGCATCAAGACCTTATTGAAGTGAGAGTGTATTATAGAGCCGGAGGGTATAGCATTGAATATTCAAATGAACAACACATGAACACACGCTGTAGAAATGTAACCAACATCTTTGCACCATCGGCTTTTTCCAACCGTTTGTTTTACCGGAACTTGTCCACGGTTGAAACTTACCAAACCTACATTGACGTATGAGAATTCTAAAGTCTGAAGATTCTAAAGTGTGAAAATTCTCTTCTAAAGTGTGAAAATTCTAAAGTGTGAAAATTCTCTTCTAAAGTGTGAAAATTCTATAGTCTGAAAATTCTAAAGTCTGAAAATTCTAAAGTCTGAAAATTCTAAAGTCTGAAAATTCTAAAGTCTAAAATTCCATGTCTGCAAATCCGGGACGCCGCGAGACAGTTGACTGAGTGCCCTAGATAGACACTTCAAATGCATGCCTCAGGCGAGGTGCCCTTCCATTTTCTATGTACAGCTACAAATTTTCGCTGGGCGCCTTGTAGTTCCCAAATCTGAAGATACTCCAGCCCAAACTCAGCGATCCGCCAGTGTACACTTCCTTGATCCTGTCCCCTTCGTGGCCACTCACCACACCTCCTGCAACCACAATAGGCACAAAGTGCTCGAGGGTAGGGTGGGCCTTCTTGAGCAAAGTGCCGTTCTCTTGCTTCAACCGGTTAAGGTTATCCAACAATTGGTCGTCGTTTTTCATTGTCTTTGCCAACAACTTGTTGAACGCCTCCACGTAGGGCATGGTCACGCCCGACGCCATGGCCAAGCCCATTTCCCTCAAGTTGTGTACCGACATGCCGGAACAAATCACCATTCCTTTCAAGTACTTTTGTCTGACAGGGTCCCAGATTTGGTTGTCGCGGAAGTAGCTCAAGGCCTGGCCCAACTTGAAGTGGGTATCAAAGTCATGCTCCCACCCGGTCAACGAAACTTGGACCAAAGGCATGTCCGCAGGCAAGTCAAGCTCGGGCTTTTCGCCCTTGGGCAATGGGTTCAATGCATTGTGCTTGGAGAACGCCACCTTCAACGGCACCCAAACGCCGTGGTCAATTCCACGCTTGGTCAATTGGGACTCAAAGCCGCTTTCCTTCAACTGCAGGCTGATCTTCTCCGACAAGAATCTCAGGTTCATTGTGCGGAACAGCTCGGAATACATGTAACGGGGGAAGCCGTAAAAGTCGTACACCAATGGGTTTTCCTGCAAGTCCTTGGACGAATTGGAGCCGGGCACCGCAATCTCAATCAGGTTTGGGCTGTTCAGTTGCCAATGGGCGGACACCACCACGAGAAAGTCTGGTTTCCATTCTTCTTTGATCTTGGTGCCGATGTTCTTGACGGTATTGAATGCACCTTGATCTTCTGTGCCGTACATGAACGTAGGGCCACCGTGAGACACAAAATAGGTGGGAAAGGGGTTTGGGTTGGGGATGGCGGCCTTGATGCCTGGAGAAACACCGCTGGCGGTTTGTTCGATAGCTGGTTTCGAAATCATCTTGAGGAGCATGTAACCAAGAACAATTGGGACGGTGAAGAGGAGAAACAGGTTGAACACCATGAAGGTGGGAAAGATAAAAGAGCTGTCAAATATGCGACCCAGTCTTAGTGTGGTTTGAAGCCAGAGACGCGGGCATCTTATATACGATATAATGGCTGACTAAGGTCACAGGCGTGGGAGTGTGTTGAGGTTGTGCGCACGTGATGCGCGCCATTGGATTCTGGGGATTTTAGTCATATCGTCTTGTCGGCTCGATCGTGCCGCAGCTTGCCGTGGTGGGTGTGCACATGGGATATTGACGGCACGTTAATGTGGTAATCATAACGTCCCGCCAGCAGAGAAGGTAGTGATTGGGACTGCGGTAAGCAAAAGAGTGGTTAGTACGATTAAATGTTCTTTTTGATTTATCAGTTTGATTCTTCACTTTATGAATTAGGTGTTCTTGGGGTTGTTATCAACTACGTGCAAGCATACGGTGTAGCCGTTTCAAATGGGCTTGGTACGTGAGAGAATGACGCATCCTTTAGAATTGTCACGGGTATATTTTCTATGACTGTTAGAGACATGGCCTAGTGCAGGATGCATACTTCACAAGAGCATGATTATCCATATGCGACGTATTTTCAGTTCGTCCCATTTTGAACCATATCGAAACGGGTCCTGAGAAATTCTGGTGAAGATGCCGGCAAACTTTATTGGCCGTGGATAAATGCGGGGATACCTTGGCGGGATACCTTGGCGGGATACCTTGGCGGGATACCTTGGCGGGATAACTTTTATTGGATGGCTCTCTGCTGCTCCTGACTGCATCATGGCAGTATGGAATACTTTTCGCAATCGCTGGTGCATTCGTACACAGGTAATAGTCGGTGGCCGGGTGTATAGTACTCAGACACCTCAACCAACCCAACCAACCCAGCCAGCCTCAGCCTATACACTAGTCTATAGTACGCATCTATGAGCCACCAGAGCCCATGGTCCGCGCACTAGCACTGCGCACTTCAGCCGCGACCAGAGCCCAATAACCTCAGCTATCCTCGCCTTGTTCGCCCGTACCAAGAACATCGGTACCTCTTCCGTTTCGCCATTCCCAGCCACACCCACCTTGCTGGTGGCCATGTGGACGGCACAATGACTCCCTGGGCTCCGCGGGTCCTTCCGGTAAACAATGTGCGGCGCAATTGTTTCCCCGACATATGCGCAACCGCCCTGTGCACGCCTGTAGATAGAGGTGAAGCGTGAGCGTCCATCCACTCCACTCCTTGTTGACCCAATCCCGTGTGCCGTATCCGCCATGGGTCTCTTTCTGAAAAAGGTATGTGCCATTCGGTGTGCCGGTGTGCCGGTGTGCCAGTCCCGTGCCGGTCCCGTGCCAATCCCGTGCCGGTCCCGTGCCAATCCCGTGCCAATCCCGTGCCAATCCCCAATCGGACCGTGACAGCAATCGGGCCATGACCGGCGGGCCATGACCGGTGGGCCCCCCTCGCCCTGACATTACTAACCGCAAGCACAAGAGCGAGTACCAAGGATTCGCCCGGTACGCGGACTCGTACCGCGGCTCGCCCGCACTGCCGCAGCCGGCGTCAGCACGGGCCCAGTCGCTTGCCGGCGCCAGCCAGGCGGCCGCCGCCGCGTTGCAGTTGCACTCCAAGAGCGGCGCGCCCGAGCCGGCCGCCGCCGCGGCCCGCCGAGCGTCGTCGCTCTCCACCGGCGCGCGCCACAGCTCCATGCGGTCCTATACCTACAACCCCAGGCCGTCATACCACACGGGCCCCGCGCCGCCGCGGGCGGGCATGTCCGTGCGCTCCAACAGCTTGGGCCTGCGGCTGTTCTCGCGGGCCGGGGCCCAGACCGCCGCCAACCTCCGGCAGGCGCCGTACTACGCGGTGCCGGAGGAAGACCCGGCCGACGACAGCGTCGTGGTGACGACCAAGACGACCAAGGTGGTGGATGCGTACGGCCGCACCACGTCGGTCACGCTGGAGACCATCCGCAAGTTGGCGGACGGCTCCAACATCATCGAGACCAAGGTCACCAACATCTCGCGGCCCACGTCGCGCACCAACTCGCTCCGCGCCAACTCGCTCAGCCACTCGGTCCAGGCGCCCAACTACAACTTGGACAAGATCGACGAGGACCTCCAGGACTTTGACTACACCTATTTGGACCACGGCGACGCCAGTCCGCCGCGACTCAACTACAGGGAGCCGGCCGCCGCCGCCAGCCCCAAGACAGAGCAGTACTTGCTAGAGCAGCGCCAAGCGCTCCTCGGCCACAGTCCGGGCAAGAAGCCGGACGACCGCGCCGCGTCCATCGTCAGCACCCAGTCCACCAAGCGCTTGAAGTCTATTCTCAAGTCAAACCCGGCGCCGCTCGTGGTGGAGGAAGGCACCGCCGCAGACACACAGCCCTACGCCCCGGAGCACTCCGCCGCGGCCGTGCTCGAGCGCTCGCCCAACTTGAAGAGCACGCAGATGTCCAACGCGTCCGGCACCAACTCCATCAAGTTTCACGAGACCGTCGAAACCATCTCCTACCCCTCGGAGCGTGGAAATGTGGCGGTTTTGCATAAGGAAATGCTTGCGCAGGAAGAGGAGGAGAAGAAAAAGAACGTCGACCTCTACGCCCAGGCGATGAAGGTGGCGATGCAAAAGGTTTACGGAGACTCTGCCAGCGTCTCGATGGAAACTCCGCCCACGTCTCCGTTGGTGAACAGGGTGGAATCGCCACCACGCGAGGTGGGCGACTTGGCCGCCAAGAAGATCAAAAAGGACCACAAGCGTGAACACGTGGAGTTGGGCGGTGTGAGCCGGAATTACATCTACGAAAACCACCACAAGGATTTTGCCGTTCGCTCTCTTCGTGGCGCGGACCCGACCGAGGTGAGCACCAGGAAGAAGCGGGTGAAGGAAGAGATGAAGCTTCACAAGGAGGAAGAAAAGCGGCAGGCAGAGCTTTTGAAGGACGCGCAAAAGGAAAAGAAGCAGCAGGAGAAGGCGGCCAAGAAGGAGAAAAAGAGAAAGCATCTCAGCTTTTTCTCTCGCGGCAAGAGAAGGAACAGCATTGGCGAGTCTGTAGTGTCTACTGTGGCACTGGACGCCAATGTTTCTTCTTTTGTGGACCAAGATGACGCCGGGGTTCCTCTGCCTGTGCAAGAGTCACCAGCGCCCCTTCCGCAGCCTGTACAAGAGCCGCCAGCGGTAGAGCCCGCAGACTTGAGCGACTCCGATGACACGCGGGAACATTTTGTGGATGTTCCCGATGTGATTGAGGAAGAGGAGGAGTATCATCGCCAGGTGCGGCCGGGGATCGTGCATGGGCAGCCTGGAACGCCCGAGGCCCCGAAGGATGCCGCGACGGACGCCCCAACGGATGCCGCGACGGACGCCGCGATGGATGCCCCAACGGACGCCGCGATGGATGCCCCGACAGACGCCCTCGCCGAGGAAAGCAGTGATCATACTGCAGGAGATGCGGCGCAGGATTCTCTCCCGACGCTTGTGTCGTCAGCCGACGGGCACCCGATCGTGCTCACGAACTCCGGGCGGAGAGCGGGGAAGGATGCGCTTGACATTCCTAGCCCGAATATAGATTTGAGGTCGTCGATTGACGAAGGGCCTGTGCACGCGGAGCTGGACTCCCCGGGCGCGAAAAGCCCCAAGCAGAAAAACCGCGAAACAGTTGTGATTGGGGCGGATTCCAGCTCGGCGTCGCCCAGCATGCAGCCGCAGATACTATTGTTTGAGCCGCAGGAAATGACGGCACAGCCAGACAGCCTCGGGTCGTCGCCGAGGGGGGTGAGCGAGAAGGCGTCTGCGGAGCCCGGCGCCGGGCACCTCTCTGCGCCCTTCTCCATGCCGCATGCACCCGCGCCCCAAGCACCCGCGCCCCATGCACCCGCGCCCTTCTCCATGCCGCATGCACCCGCGCCCCATGCACCCGCGCCCCAGGCACCCGCGCCCCAGGCAACCGCGCCCCCGGATGCCTCCCAAGCGGGAGCAAACAGCAAGGCCAAGAGCAAGAAGCCGTCGAAATTCAAAAAGATGATCGACAAGTACTTCATCAACAACTATTCGCGCTAGGCGCGCCAAATATACTGTACTATACCCTCGACGTAGCCGGTGTGGAGCACGCGCGCGCGCCACCACGCACCACCAACCACTTGGCGACCCCCGCACCGCCCGCCCCACCACTCCATGGCAACCCCCCGCCCCAACCCCACGGCGACCACGGCCCCCACCGCCGCATTCAACGCCCTCCTCCTCGCGTGCCGCGCCGGCGACACCGACTCCGTGGACGCACTCACGCTGGACCCCCGCTTGGACATCAACCAGGTGGACCAGTGGGACTACTCGCCGCTCATCTTGGCGCTGATCTGCGGCCACCTCCAGGTGGTGGAGCTCTTGCTCGCGCGCGGCGCCGTGTGCGACCGCGACACGTTCCAGGGCGCGCGGTGCATCTACGGCGCCTTGACCGACGACATCCGCACCCTCCTCTTGAGCCACGACATCACCAAGACCGTCGACGACAAGCAGCCGTTCTTGGCGCACATGGCGCAGCTCGTGGCGCCCGCGTTCGCCCCGCTCGCGGCCCACGACTTGGCGCTCCGCGCCGGGCCCCGCGTGTACGCCGTCAACCGCTTCCTCTTGGCCGCGCGCAGCGCGCCGTTGGCGGCGCGGTTGGCGGGGCCGTGGCGCGCGCGCGCCGCGGTGCAGTTGGGCGCGGACCCGCGCGCGGTGGTGGACCTCGTGTACTTGCGGGAGGCGCCGCCGCCGGAGGCGGCGGCGGCGGCGGCGGCAGAGGGGGAGCCGGAGCCGGAGGGGGAGCCGGAGCCGGAGGGGGCGGCGGCGGAGGCGCTCCGCCGGTTGGAGCTCGTGCCGCCGCCGCCGCCCGGCGAAACCCGCCCCCAGCGCCAGCTCCGCCTCGTGGCGCGCGCCAAGGACGACATGCGCCGCTTCTTGCGCACCCACGTGCTTGCCAACGCCCACCGGTGGGAGTTGCAGGAGGAGACCGCGTTCGAGGACATCGACCCCGCGGCGCTCCTCCGCCCGGCGGCCAAGCACGCGCTCGTGCAGTGCTCCGCGTTCCCGGACGCGGTGCTCTCCTTCATCGACGTGGACGACGGCTCGGTGGTGTACTACCCGGTGCACCGGGCCATGCTCGCGCGGTCGGGGTACTACGCGCAGATGTTCCGGTCGCGGCTCTTCCACGCCGCGTCGGCCGAACCGCCGTACGCGGCGGAGCGCGGCGCCCACGGCGAGCGCGTGGTGGACCGCCCGCAGCTCCAGCCGCACCACGTGCCGGTGCTCCAGCCGCTCCTCAGCACCACCAACCGCCACGTTATGGAAGCTGTGCTCCAGTACCTTTACTACGACGAGGTGACGCACATTGCGCCGCGCCTCGGCGTGGAGCTCATGTACGTGGCCGAGGAGCTCCACATTGACCGCCTCAAGTCCATGAGCGCGTTGGTGCTCACGTCCGTGGCGCGCGACCTCGACTTTGCCAGCTTGGACCGCCTCGTGGCCGCCACCGGCTACTCCGCCGCCGCGTTGGTGCAGGTGGCGTGGGACACCCGCAGCGAGCGCTTGGAGCGCCACATGACGCGCCTCTTGGCCCACAATGTGCGCCGCATCTGCCATCTGCCCGAGCTCCGCGCCCTGCTCCTCCTGCTCATCCACAAGAGCGCGCGCCGCATCGTGAGCCGCCACCACACCGACACCATCGAGTTGGTGGACGACATGCGCTTCTACTTGGCGAAAAAGTACGCGGTGCACGACAACTTTGCCGGCTTGGACGGCGTGGGCCGCAGCTTGAACCCGGCCCACGCCGAGCCCGAACACAACCGCTGGTTTGTCGCCGCCATGGAGGAGCATGACCGCGACATTGCGTTGATCGACAGCCTCTTGGAGGAGCTAGGGCTCGATGCGTAGCGGGCGCGGCCCGTGTTCGCTGCATTCCTTCGCTGCAGCGGCGCGCCGGCGCGCCGTTTTTTCTCTTGTGCGTGCGCTTCGGTTGCAGGCGCGCCGTTGCCCGGGGCCGCACGCAGGAGGCGCGCCCCAATCGGTCGTGCGGTGCGCGCACGCCGTGCCGCTTTGGTCGGTTTGAGCCCCCGCCGCGGCCCAATTTCACCTTTCGGCCATTTCCGTGCGTATCGCTATCTCTTCCTGCGCCGCGGCTAACTGCCCCCCGGTGCGCCGGCCAACGTTTATAAAATACGCCGCTCGGGCCGCCCTCCAGTTTTTTGCTCCCAGCTCTCCTGTTCGAAATTCATCAACAATGGCTATCAGACTTGACAAAGGCGACATTGAAGCTGGCGCTTACGAGCCCTTCCACTTTGAGAAACAGTCGCGCTGGTCCCTCAGATACATCATGTCTCGCTTGGCATTCGCCATGATGTTGGCCATGACTGCCTTCTTTTCCGTCTCCGCATTGACCCGCACCGAAACCGTGCGTTTCCTCATTGCAGAGTTTGCTCCGGCCCCAATTGCCCCTACCCAGCTGTTCGAGGTGTTGCCAACCTTCGTCGCGCCTTCGCTCTACAATGTCACCGACCTTGTGTTCGATGCGGCTCCTGTCGCAGACGGTTTGGTTGCTTCCTACTCTGCCCCAGATGTCTTCAACTTCACCGGCGGCTACTTGACCCTCAACTTCTCCGTGCCTGCTCTGGCTGAAGTGGGTGCCTCCGTGGTGGAGATCTCTGTCGGTGGCTCGCCAATCTGGCGTTCCGCCACCCCTCTCGCCAAGGCCGACGGCGAGGTCTACACCTCCACTGTCAAGAACGTCACCGACTACTTGAGCTTGTTCGAGTCCGACGCTGACGTCTTGGTCACTGTCATTGAAGGCTCCACCTCTGCCACCGTTACTTTGGAATTGGTGTTGTACGCCGAGCCTGCTGTGGCCGCCGCTCCCGTGTTTGGCGTTCCTCTCGAGTCTATCTTTTCTCCTTCGGGCCCTGCCTCTAAAGTGTTTGCGCTCCTGAAGAAGCCTGTCTCCTTCCCTGCCGAAGCCTTCACTGCCACCTTGCCTAAATTGGCCTCCAACGTCACCGCCGCTAAAGTCTCCCTCTTCGTGTCTGCCACTGAAGACGAGATTGACTTCTACAAGAGCGGTATTTCTGCTGTGGGTGCTCCTGCCTCTAAGGGCCCATTCCGCCAGTTCAACTTGTTTGTGGCCGGTGTGTTCGTTGGCTCTGTCAACCCTAAGCCTACTTTGTTCCACGCCGACAAGCTTCTCGATACCCCAACCAGCCCATGGACCCCGGTCGTTGACTCGGGCTCCTACAGCGGCTTCACTTACGATGTCGATCTTGTTGCTTTGTTGCCATTGCTCTGGGAAGCGGAACAAACTTTGGAGATTGTCGTCGTCTCTCCTATCACTGCGGCTGATGCCACTCCTATCCCTGCTCCTGCCCACCCAATTTCTGCTGTGACTAACATTGCCGCCGGCTCCTGGGTTGTCTCCGGTAACTTGCTTGTTTGGGAAAGCGCCTTCGTCGCATCCAGTACTGGTTCGGTTGTCACATCTGAATCGCTCCAACAAGACTCTGCCAAGGTTGTTGCTCCTCCTAAGGTTTCTCCATGGCAACCAGCCTTGTCTAACCTGAAGGCCACCTCTTCGCTGAACTCCACCACTACCTCTACCTTCAACTTTGTTTTGGCTGATAACACCACTTCTAGCTTTAACATTGTGGCCAACACGTCATCCCTCCTCTTCCTCACTAGACAAGAGATGGTTCTTTCGACTCCGGTTGGCCCACCAGGTAGCGGTGTTGAAAAGAGCAAGAGCACAATCACTTCTTTCGCTTTGGGAACCACAAAGTTTGCCTTGGAGGTGCAAAATGCTCTCACCAACATGACTTTGTTCTCTTCTTCCAGCAAGACTGCTACTCCTCTCAACTTCCGCATAGAGTCTGCCACAAATACTACTGGTGCAGTCACTACATCTTACAAGGGTGATATTGACTTCAGCATTAAGAAGAAGGTTAACAAAATCCCTGTTTCGAGCTTTGAAGTTGAAGAGAAGGTCACCATGGATGCCATCCTCGGCACTCAAATTGATGCTTCTTACAAGTCAAAGCTGGCCACGAAGTACCTGAGAAAGGTTCAAGTTCTCAACGGTGTGGTTGTTTCTGATATTGAGACCCCTGCCACTATTTAAACTGGTTTTTCTTCTTGGTGTTATTGGCCATGATTAGAGAATCTCATGTGCTTAGATAGATAATTTTGAATATATATTTTACTTTTTGGAAAAAATCCCTTCAGCTTATGGTCTCGAGTGCTAAAACATCCTCTGGCTCATTCTCTATAAATCTACCAATTAGGTCCGGAATTTGATTCCAGAACTTCTGTGTTAATGAATTATCAAGGCACTTCTTTTGAAAATCATTCATAATTGAGGAAATTTTCTAACTGGCATAGAGTTGCTACTTATCATTCCATGAGTGCACTACGTATTCTAAAATAGATTGCAATTGATCATAGTTGACTGCATCGTCTATATGATGTACACCTTTGATTGACCTAAGCCATTGGTTCTGAAAGGCAATAATTGGAGGCTATCAAATCCCTTACAAATAGTTTTCCAGGCCCTACGTTTATCCCCAAGAGTATATATAAAGATACAAATGGGCATTGAAACATATTGTTCCAATAATATGCGCACAAGGTCTGAAAATATAGTTGTGGGACTTGCATGTGCGTATAGTCTACTTGTTGTACTCCAAACTGCACGGTACATAAATCATATACACTACGCAGTGTAGCAGTATTAGACTTGACTGTGGAAATAGTATTAGTAAGGAATACCCAACTCCTTGGAATTGATGCCAGTCCTTTCAGCGGTGTGGGTAGATTTATATTGGAGAAGTATATTTGAGATAAAGATACTTAAGGGCGTTGGTTGTATTGTCCTTTTTGCAACAATCAACCCCATGGAGAATTACTGTGTTTATATAGAGAACATATTTTTACTCCGCTTCTAAAGTAGACACTAAATGGTGTATAACGTTGTCAAGAGCGTTCTCCCGTCTAGAAAAGGAGTCTAAACGACCTTTTTAGACGTTGTACACATTATCACAACACTACTCAAGACTGTATCCACCTGAAAATAAACCAGAGGTCACCCAAACTCACACTCGTTGTTATTTAAAAGGGCAGATTATCCGCAAGCGTAAAAGAAAAAATAGCAATCAGTCTTCCCTGGGTTTATCAATTAAATCTTCCCCAAGTTTATATAATTGCGCGGCCTAGTCCTGTGTACTTTAACTCCATCAAACCATCTAGATCTCAAGGACCCTTTGCTCTGATGATGCAAATTGACGAATTAATAGGCAAATTCCAAACCAGAGAGGTTCTCAAAGTGGAGCCTAATTCAAAAACAGCCGTGTTGCTTGGCTCTATTGATAGCGAGGATGCAATTATCACATTAGAAAAGTCTCCTTTTAACTTCGATGTTGAGCCTATCGACCTTTCAGAAACTCTCGATTCCTTCAAGCTCATCAACCAAAATGACATTTATTACTGGTCTTCTGCAAATTTGAACCAAGCCAAGCAAGCTGGTGCTAAGATCACAGTGATTTTCCCTGCAACAATGACACATATCCGGAAATTCTCCGACCAAAAATATCACTATATCACAGAATCTCTGGAGACGTACGAAAAGAAGGTGAAGCCGTTCGTGGAAACACAGAAAGGCGACCGAATCCAATGGGTGTATAACATTTTGTTCCACGGTAAAGAAGCTGAGAGCATTTTGTTCCATGATAAGGATCCTGAGAATGGTTTCGTGCTACTTCCAGACATGAAGTGGGACGGCGAACTGATGGGTTCGCTATACTTGGTGGCCATTGTGAACAGAAAAGATATCGGGAGTGTCCGTGATTTGAATGGCTCTCATATTGATTTCCTTGAACGCTTACAGTCCACAGTGAAGCAGGTTACTACTGAAAAGTACAACATCCCGAAAGATGAACTCCGGGTTTTTATTCATTATCAGCCCTCCTACTACCACTTCCATATTCATGTGGTGAATATATCACATGCAGGTTTGGGCCAAGGTATCAACATCGGCAAGGCCATCTTTTTAGATGATGTCATTCAGAACATAAGAATGATGTCAGATTACTACCAGAAGAGCACTTTGCACTACGTATTAGGTGAAAACCACGCTCTCTGGGAAATTCTTAATCAGTAAGCTCAAATATGATGCATTTTATTATTCTATACTCAGTAGTTGAACTCTGATGAAGATGCTTTCTCTGCCATTCTTGCCATGCGCAACATTTTCTTTCTTGGGTCTTCCTTCTTCTTGGAGGATCCTTCAGTCTGGCCGCTGCTCCGACCAAGCTTTTTGGGAGTCTCACGTAAGCCGAACGCTTTTGCCAAATGGCCCAAATGCAACAACTTCACGTTGAAAAAGCTTCTTTCTGTGGACAAGTGAGTTGCATATGCTCTGATGTGGGACACAAAGGCATGCAGTGCTCTATTAAGAGCAGCAGAGTCCTCCAAAAGCCATCTCTCGACCTCCAAGTGCCATGTGGTTGCATGGATGTCCCATTTACCTTGCTTAGCCTTGGCGTCCTTTTTGGAAGTAAGCTCGGCCCCTTCTTCGCCGAATGCTTCTTGAAGTACTTTTTCATATCCCACAATACGCAAGCTTCCTTGCTTAGGGTGGACCACGCGAAGCTTGCCCTCCACATAACCTTCCTCTTCACCTGGCAAGAGGAATAATGTGGCTTCACCCTTTTTACCGACTCTTGCGGAACGGCCGATTCTGTGCAAGTGATCATCGATAGCAAAAGGAGGATCGTATTCCACAACGTGGGCAATGTTGGGCAAATCCAAGCCTCTGGATGCCACATCGGTACAGAAGAGAATTATGTGCTTTCCTTCATTCTCTCCTCCGTCGTTGGTGAACTGTTGAAGGGTAGAAGTACGCAATTGTTGGGACAAAGAGCCATGGAGGCGGTAGACGGAGGTCTTACTAGCAATTTGAGGAGCAGTTGACGCGCAACTTTCCAAAGAAACTTCATCCGAGTCTTTGTCTTCGTCAGACTCGTTGCGCTTGCTTTTGAGCGGAGTGCCTCCACGGCAGAAGACTTCAAAATGAAAGTTAACAGAATCGGAACACGAAAAGAAAACAATAGTACGTGTAACACCATCCCTTCCCAAGTGGCTGATATTTTTCAACACGGCACTCAAAGTAACAAGCCTCAACTTTGGTGGCACAACCATTACTTTCTGTATAAGTTGGTCAGGAGCAGTGGCATCAGAGCTAATTGCATCTTCCCGGTCCACAGAAACCATCTTCGGATTATTCAAAACCGTACTACCCAATTTCTTAACGTCTTCAGGCATGGTGGCGGAACACAAAACGTTAACCCTACGGGTAGGCAAACCAGGCCACTGATGCATGGTTTCCATAATTTTGGAGTTTCTGGCAAGCTGTTCCGTGACCTTAGAGATGGTTTCGTGAAACCCTAATTCCACAAGCCTGTCACCTTCATCCAACACGAGCCATCTTACTTGGGACACATCCAACGACTCGGTGTTCTCTAAATGATCAGCTAAACGACCAGGCGTAGCCACCAAGACGTTCACACCCTTTCTGATACGAGCCTTTTCTGATTTTTTCTTTTCTCCACCCACCACAATTCCGGGGACGATGTGGTGATGGCAGCGTAGGAGCGACTCTAGCACTGAGTAAATTTGAGATGCCAACTCACGAGTGGGTGTAAGAATCAATGCAAACAAGCCACTCTTACGCTCGATTGTTGCTGTTTCTGACATCAATCTGTGCACAATCGGAAGGACAAATGCAAGAGTTTTACCCGAACCTGTCTGGGCCTTGACAAACAAATCTTCCTGCGTGCCGACCATGTGGGGTGCTACTGCTCTTTGGACTTTTGTGGGTGCCAAGTAGCGCATAGATCCGGTCAAATGGCCCGCCAACTTCTCGTTGAGCCCAAGGCCGGAAAAGGTGCTATCATCTTGAAGGGGAGCATTGGATGCGGAGTAAGAGGTCTCTGTTCCAGTGGTCTCCTTCAAAGTTTCACTAGCCTTGTTGGAAGTAAATAAAGAAGAAACATAAGAGTTGTTTTTTCCTCCATTCTCGCCCGTAGTCTCGGTGAATTTCACCTTTTTGGAAGTGATACCCATTTGCTCGCTTGCCTGTCTTTTGGGAATTTCACCAGCTACTGTGGTTCGTAAACTCTTTTTTTCTTGCTTTTGGGGTCCCTTTTTGTTGCTTTTCTTTTGTGGGTATTGTTCTTGCATCATTTTCTCTGCTACTTCCTTCAATCCATCGGTTCTGATGTTGTCGATCTCAATACTGTTCACGCCTGACCCAGGTTTTCTCTCTCGTCCTTGAAGTTTGAGGTTCATGTTCCGGCGTTCCTTCCAGCGGCCCCCTGTGACTTTTGCCACCTTTTTAGGAGCCGAAGGAGTATCATCAGTGGCGAAGTTAAGAATCAATCCGTCGTCTTCGTCCATTTTGCTAAAAGAGAGTAGTGGAGATGTGCGATGAGGACCTGCAGAAACTAACGAGGTAAGTTACAAACCCGTCAACGTTAACGGGCAAGGGAAAAAAAAAACCTTAATTGTATATTTAACGTCTGGGTGGTAAATGTTGGTACTGGGTTTTCCTGTTTTGGATTTTTCGATATGACGGGAATCTTATTTTGATTTTTTTCATGCTAAATGATTACCTCTTCTTATTGCCCTTTTGCCAAATTACACAGAAAAATCACAAATACATGCTCACTCAACAATAGCGCAGAGCCAAAGTTAGAAGCAGTACAAAATAAAATTCAGAAGAAGAAATTAAATCAAAAGCCAATGCATGGGAATACATATATTATAAGAGAGCAAGCTTGTTTAGGAAGCGATATCAGATGTTGATCATGAGGTGCTCTCCTGCCATGTTAGTCTATTCATTTATTCATTACTCTGATATACCCTAAGCAAACTCGTCAAACACGGTTCTAACAGACAAATGCGACGCGGAAGGTTCGCGCAAGCTTCCCTTCAACTTTTCTAATGCACTGTCACCATCATTACGCCAGCTGAGCGATTGCCATTCTTCTTCGTTAAATCTTTTAACGTGCTTCAAACATGAGCCAATATGAGATGAATGGCCATCTGAGCTCACCTGGCCAGCCTTTGATGCAGTTTGAAGAACCTGAACAGCAGTGTTTTGTTTCGATGGATCTGATAAGGATGCATCTTGTCTGATCTGGGCTGTTCTGGCACTGTCCAAGTCATCAATGTATTTGAACAGTGGCCGGAGTTGGGCAGTGCTATCAAGGGGAATCAAAACGATACGCGGGCCCTCTTCCGTTTCAACCACTTTACCAATGTAAAGACCACCATCAGTACCAGTCAAAACACCTTGAAGACTCAAAGACTCCACCCGGGCACCCAACTCGTCCGAGCGGCTTTCGTCGTAAAACTTCAGCGTATCCATAGGAATTTTCAACTCTAAGACTTTGCTTGCAGGTTTCATTGTAGCCTTAAGCAGATCATGCGTCAATGGGGCAGACTTGGGTCTGCCGGTGTATTGTAAAATGTGAATAGACTGAGACAATCTGTCTGGGAGTTGACCATGGAAGAGCGGGATGCTTTGTATTATGGGATCATCATCCTCCTCTTCTTCTTCCATTTGCGAAACATGAGAATCGTGATATTCATTGAGGGAAGGGGAATTCGAGATTTCCTCTTCTTCTTCCACAAATAGATTCTCTTTCTCCATGGTAATGATGTAGGTGGGTATGAGATTTTGTTGTTTCGCATCTCATCAGATGCACGCTCTTCAACATTGGAAGGTTGATGTCACCTACATACCGGATCTTGTCAGCAGTGGTCACTGGAAATTAGCTAATTCAAAGAATGTCAGAAGAGCCGAAACGACCACCAATGATGGTATAGTTTCACATAGAAGCAATTTTGTATTGCTTTGAATGTCTTCTGTATTATTACTGCTTATTCTACTCTACTCTCGCGCTTGGAGAGATATGTAATGGCGAAAACTGTACGTACTAGGTTTTTTTTTTTTTCTCTTTTAAAACAAAAATAAAAAGTGGAAGTGAAACGAACTCTCCAAGATTATATTGAGCTTACTCCTCGGCATTAGCATCTCTCTTGCCAATAGCGTCAGTAGTCTTGAATTTAATCCATCCAAATGGGTCAGCCTCAGCATTAGCATCTCTCTTGCCAATAGCGTCAGTAGTCTTGAACTTGATCCATCCAAATGGGTCAGCTTCGGCATTAGCGTCTCTCTTGCCAATAGCGTCAGTAGTCTTGAATTTAATCCATCCAAATGGGTCAGCCTCAGCATTAGCGTCTCTCTTGCCAATAGCATCAGTAGTCTTGAATTTAATCCATCCAAATGGGTCAGCTTCGGCATTAGCGTCTCTCTTGCCAATAGCGTCAGTAGTCTTGAATTTAATCCATCCAAATGGGTCAGCTTCGGCATTAGCGTCTCTCTTGCCAATAGCGTCAGTAGTCTTGAATTTAATCCATCCAAATGGGTCAGCCTCAGCATTAGCGTCTCTCTTGCCAATAGCGTCAGTAGTCTTGAACTTAATCCATCCAAATGGGTCAGCTTCGGCATTAGCATCTCTCTTGCCAATAGCATCAGTAGTCTTGAACTTAATCCATCCAAAAGCATCCGGCTCGGCATCTCTCTTAGTGAGACTAGAGTACACTTCTTCCAAGGTGGTACTATTGACGATGAGAATAGTGTCATCGATAGTAATAGGGAACTCATCGGAGGAAAGAGAATAAGAGCCACTTATGGCATCAGCAGGAATCTCAATACCGGTAGTGGTAGTAGAATCGAGCAGCGACACGGTTGGCGCAGCCGAAGTGAGGGCAGCAGCCAGGATAAGCAAAAGAGTGGGAGAAAGCTTCATTTGGGATAGTTAAGAGTATTGGATAGATGTGAAAATTGGAAAATGTAAGAATGAATGCTACGGTTTATATAATATTCCAACGGTATGTGTGACTTCTGTGGTGCCATGGGGCCCATAGTGACTGTGGGTTGAAAGAGAGAGAAAAGAGCACTTAAAACGCTGCAGTGGTTTCTTTGAAGGCTCAATTAGGAAACATTTATGCATTAGAGGCTCTCTCGGACGCTTGATATGCACAAAAGGCGAGTGGCCGCTGTTGTACATACACCAGGGTTCCATAGGTGGCCCAAACCGGAAGTCAGATCGCGCCGAACGCAGACGTCGCAGGCGCTGCGAGAAATTTAAGATAGCACGAGGAGGGAATCACACATGAGAAGGAGCCAGTATACAGGGAGAGGGGTGGTTGGGATCGAAGATGGCATTGTAAGAGCAGTTGATAAGAGTGATAAGAATTTGATAGAGTTGATAGAACAGTGATAGAACAGTTGATAGAACAGAGTTGATAAATTGACAAGTACAGAATCCACAAAAAGCATCTATCCAGTACTGGGTGCAATCCAGAAATCCTACTTATCGCCGAAGTTGGCAGAGAAAGATAAAAGCCAAGAGCGGTGAGGTAGAACGGGTACATTTTTTACCACGTCTTCCGATATAGTGTAACGGCTATCACGGTTCGCTTTCACCGAGCAAACCCGGGTTCGACTCCCGGTATCGGAGATTTTTTTGGCGGGAGATTTTTTAGGGAGGTTTATTGGTGGGTGATTTTTCAGGGAGATTTTTTAGGGAGATTTTTTGGTGGCGGTTGGTCCACCCGGCCCACACCAACACATGCCACAGTTGAAGTGATTCGGCTTCCCCGGCGAGGCGAATCCGTCCGTGAGCCCAGCCAATTCAGATTAAGCCCACCAACGCCGCTGCGACGCAATGTACAAAAACCCAAACAGTTTGCTTCGTGAGCCACCCGGCCCGCAAGCCCGACATGAGTCACAACAAGCAAGCAATTAATGCAATTGGGCGCGTGGACCACGCGCACTCACGCACCCCAATGCAGAAGTCTCGAGATACCACGCCTGCACACAAGCGCCGCCCACGTTGGGACGGGTACACCGGCTACAGCAGCCACAGGGGCGGCGGCCGGAGCTCGGAGCGAATCCACCGCCGCCAACAGCCGTCGCGACCGCCCGCAGCCTTGGAGACCGGACAAAAACGCGGGGAACGCGAGGCGCGGGCTTATCAGTGGGCGCGGGTATTCGCGCGTCGCGATAAGATAAGAACCAGGCGAGGCGGGGAACGCCATAACAACGGACCGGAGCACAGGTGCAGGCGGGCCCACGCCACCGGGGCCAGCGGTTGCGGGCGGCACCGCACGCTACAGGCACGCAACATAGCGTTTTATTAATAAATATCACAGGCGCAGCGGCTTGGCGGGCTTGCGCTTGCCCTTGGCCCGGTCCGCGTGCTTGTACACCTTGTTCTTGACAAAGTAGTTGTTGCGCTTGGCGGGCGCAACGTCCACGTACAAGGACTCGGCCAAGGGCTCATCGTCGTCCAACACCTCGTACTGGTTGGAGTGCACACGTCTGGGCGCGGGCGCCGAGGGCACCGCCGCGGTCTGCTTCTTGCCTTGGGACATCTTGGCCACCTCGGCGTAGGACAACTTGCGGCAGTCAATGGCGACAAACTCCTCTGCGCCATCGTTCATCGACACCTGGATTAGCAGCGAGGCGTCCCGGCCGGGCATGGTGAAAGACGCGGAGTCGGGGCCCGCCGCCGGCGGGGCTTTGCTGTTTCTGAACCAGCCAGAGGCAAAGAGGGTTTTGAACATGACGAGGGGCGGCCGCGGGGATAGGGCGGGGTAGGGCGGTGGCAGTAAAAAAAGAGTGCGGGGAAGGGGGAAAGTGGGAGAATGGTGGTGGTGGAACTCGGGGCCCGCGTGGGTTTATATAATCCACAAAAGGGTGGGACGTGGTCTCGGGGCGCGCATGCACACCCGGGGCATGTTTACTTCGGGGTTGGCGGTGCATGAGGGTGTTGATGCAGTACGGGAGTATGAACAACAGAGGAGGGTGGGCAGACTTCCATCTCCCAAATCACCACTATAAATGTGCTGTTTATCTTTTCCTCAACACTGTCGCAAGAGCAATTGAGTTTGAATAGTCAATGACGTATGAAGTAGGGAGGGCAGATAAATAGATGGGCAGATAAATAGATGGAGATGGAGATGGAGATGGAGATGAAGGTGGGAATGTGTTGGTTGGATAGGCCCTATGGGCATGCCTAATCTTAGTAAATTGTTTACGATAGTCGAGACAGACTGGAACCCTGGTGGGTGTAATAATGCTTACTGCACAGTCGAGGAATTGGCCGCTCCATATGCCTGAATGTACCCAAACCATCATCGGTTCATTCTTTACCCTGGCTGATACCCTGGCTGATACCCTGGCTGATACCCTGGCTGATACCCTGGCCGATACCCTGGCCCCAGTGATGTAGGTGCTCGGCCGGGCCGGGCGTGTATCTGGTGACGGTGGTGCGCGGATGTACGGGTGTGGGCACACCTCCGGCCACGCCAACCACTTGCCCGACATGCCCCCGACGGCGTGAGGGTGGCGCTCGTCACCCTCCGTAGCCTCACCCGGCCCCAGCGCCGCCCCTGCGCCCGCCCCGGCCGCACTTGGGCCGGGGCCCCACCCCACCGCCGGAGTTGGGCCTCGCACGCCCGCGCACTTAAACCGTCCTTCGTGCCCAAGTCGAACCCAAACACCACCCAGCGCAATGGACGGCTGGGAAGAGGTACGTACCACCGCAGCAGGCCCACGCAGACCCATCGCCACCACGCGTGGTGCACGGGTCTGCTACCGCCCGCCTGCCCCACTCCCGCCCACTCTAACACCCAGGTTGCTCGCATCCCCGCCACCGCACCCGCAAACCCACCGCCAAACTCGGCACCGCCGCCCGAACCGGCCCAGATCACGGCGCTCCTGTTCGACCACACGCAGAACTTGATCTGGTGCGGCGACTCCGCCGGCTACTCGTCCTCGTTCACGCCCTCGCCCCAGGACACCGCCTCGTACGCACGCCATGTGCCGCTTTTCCGCTACACCAAGTTCCGGTCGCTGGCGCAAGGCGCGCCCATCATCCAGCACTTGAACCACCAGCGCGGCGTGTTGGCGCTTCTGAACGCGTCGCTCAGCTTGCACACGCGGCGCGGCTTGCCCGCGGCGCTGGTGACCGCCGCGGGGCTCGACGCGGGCTCGCAGCCGTTGTTCAAGAACCTCACGTGCATGACGCTCGCCTACTCCACCTCCAGCGACCTCATTGTGGGCGGCAACACGTCGCTCTTCAAGATTGACTTGCAGAAGCCCCAGCTGGTGCAGCCGTTCAGCCACCACGGCGACTTGTCCTTCATCAACTACCTGTCGAAGATGTTGACCTTGGGCAACCTGTCGGGCGCGTTGGAGATCTTCGACCCGCTCGCAAACCTGTCGGTCAAGACCTTTGCCGGCCACAACGGCTTGCTCTCCGACTTGGACGTCAAGGGCAACTACGTGGCCACCTGCGGCTACTCCGTCCGCAGCAAGCGCTTTGGCGCCGCGCCCACGTCCCTCGAGTACATGGTCGACCCGTTGGTCAACCTCTATGACTTGCGCATGATGCGCGCCTTGCCGCCCATCTCCTTCCCGGCCGGCGCCAGCTTTGTCAAGTTCCACCCGAAGTTGCCCAACATCGTGGTGGTGGCGTCCACCGCAGGCCACATCCAGTTTGTTGACATGTACGACCAGCTGCAGATCCACTTGTACCAGGCTGACTTGTCCAGCGGCGCCCCGCCTGCTGCCCCCGCCTCCTCCGCAAACTTGTACTTGTCCAACTTGGACATCAGCAAGAATGGCGAGTTTTTGTGCTTCAGCGACGGCTTCCGCAACATGCGCTTATGGAGCCTCAATGCGTCCACCTCTAATGACTTTGTCAACTTCCCGGCGCCCTCGGACCGCCCGGACGTGCTCTCCAGCCACACCGCCCCCAATGCAATCGGCATCGATGAACAGGTGCCGTTGAGCTCCGTGGGAATGCCCTACTACAAGGAGTTTCTTGCCTCGAATTACCCCACGGATATGGTCTTTGACAAGGAGCTCCTGAAAGTCCCAGAGCTTGTCGACGCGCTGTTGGTCGAGGTTAGCAACGCCGCCCCGGGAAAAATCATCCCATACGACAAAGCAAAGTACGGCCCCAGAAATATCATCAAGCCCTATCAGCTGCTAGAAGTCAATGTCAGAAACACGGGCCGGAAGAACCAAGTCCTGTCCACGCTAATTCCTAAATTCATCAGTGAGCGCAGTTCCACCCCCGTTTCAGCACAGCATAGAGAAGATTCTCCGTTCCTAAATCAAACCTCCACGTTTGCTGATCACGAGGATGAGTTTTCAAACGGGCAGCTACCTACATTGGATGCTACCAACAAGATCGCTTCGGTGTTCCAGTATAAGTCGGACGTTGAGAGCAGAGTACCTTCATGCTACACGCGCCTCGAAATCCATTATTCCAAGTTTGGAGTAGATGATTTTGACTTTGATTATTATAACCGCTCGAATGGATTCTTTGCTGGTCTAGAGAACCATTTGGATAACTCTTACGTAAACCCGTTGTTGCAAATTTATCGGTTTATTCCCATCTTTTATAATACCGTCACAGGAAGTTTACTTGGCGAATGGCTTCCCAACAGCGAGGAAACCATCAAACAACAATCCAATCCACAAGGCTCATCTGTTCTTAACGAATTGGGCTACCTCTTTGACATGATGCATAAAGCGGGAGCGAAAAATGTTAGCATTTCCAACTTTTCTCTGATTTTGAGTGAGAGCAAAATTGCCCAGGCTCATAATTTGATTAATAAAGATGATGGAAAATCCCTTAATTCCAGACAATTACAGCAATTGATCATCACTTTCAACAAATTCCTAGTTGAATCTGTGGTCAATGATTACGCCGCTCAATTTGGGATAAATGTCCAAGACATGTCTTCTATGCATTATGAATTAACATTTTCCACTACTACCGGTGAATTTCTCAATAAGCATATCGGAAACCAAGCTACGTTAGACCTAGTGACACCTCCAACAAGTATCTTGAACAAGAATAGCCTGCACAATCCTGACAGGTATACGCCTCCACAGCTTCTATCTAGGAAGAACCATACATTACTTGCTTACTTGGAATACTCGCTCAACCAGTCCAAGACTTTGCAACCCACGACTCAAACGCCGTATCCGGTGGAGGTTAAACAATCTCTTATTAAGTTGGGCCCAGTTTTGCTGATTAATATGCCGTTCTCGGACCAAGAGATGAATGCTATCAAGAATTGCAAGAAATGGCTTGTTCCAGAATTTTATACGACCACTGGAACAACAGGAAAAATCGGATTCAAGCCTGTGATTACTCAATTCAGTCAAAGAGCAGAAAAGTATGAATTGCTTGGGTATGTTTGTGAGGTGAACCGAGGCTCCGCGTTGTCTCCTGGTCAACACAATTTAGTATCTTACGTGAAGGTCAAATTACCATCACTGGGAAAGGACCAGTGGATACTTTTTAACGATTTCTTGGTTATGCCAATTCCGGAGGAGGAGGTATTGAATATTTCCCAAGCATGGAAAAAGCCCGTGGTTCTCGTTTATCATAATGTCGAAGACCCACGTAACCAAGAATTCAGTTATTTTGAGAAAGAAGTGTTCAGAAAACTCAGTGGCTTGAATGACAGTATTATTTACCGGGACCATTTCGCATGTGGGATCAGAGAAGGATATAGGCGAGAGTACGAGCTCTTAACACAGGAGGAGGCCCCTAAGCTTGGGTCTTTGATCGCGATTGATGCCGAATTTGTTTCATTAAGGCCGGAGTCAGTGGAAGTGAGTTACTCTGGAGTACGCAATCTAATTAGACCTACGATGCTTTCCCTTGCGAGGATCTCTGCTCTTCGAGGCAACCCAGGGCCAGGCCACGGCGTCCCATTTATTGATGACTACATTGTACACACCAAACCAATTTATGACTATTTAACGACATTTTCGGGTATTGAACCAGGAGATTTGGACCCAGACCGGTCGACAAAAACGTTGGTCACGTTGCAGACAGCTTACAGAAGGTTGTGGCTTTTGCTCAACATGGGATGTGTGTTTGTGGGCCATGGGCTCAAGAGCGACTTTAGATGCATCAATTTGCAAGTGCCCAAGGCTCAAATTAGAGACACGATCGAGTTCTACTACTTGCCTGATTTCCGGCGCAAGCTCAGTCTCAAATTTTTGGCATACATTGTGTTGGAGGAGGCGGTGCAAACGCGCAATCACGACTCAATTGAAGATGCACACACTGCCCTTCAGTTGTATGAGCGGTACTTGGAGCTACAGGCGTCCGGTGACTTTGAGCGCAAGTTGCGTCACATATACAGCGAGGGCCAACAGTTGCGGTTCCGGGTGCCGGATGCGTGAGGCTGCAGTGTATGAGACAGGAGGAATTTACGGAGAAGGTAACGCGGAGCAGATAATACAAGAAGCTCGAAGGAGACAGTAGCGCCTTGGAACAGGTGACTATTATTAACCCCGTAGAGCCACACGTCACGCTAAACGTGACGGATCCAAACCCAGTAGCAAATCGGGCAATGCGCACAATTGTCCGAGCACCGCGCGCCTGGAGAAGAGAAAAAAACGCTCTCCCCAGAATGACCTGCACCCACAATGCGGTGCAAGCACCCCAAGGAACAACTCTTTGCCACAAACGACTTCCAAGGGAGAAAATCCGCAGAGCCAAGCGCGACAAAGGCCCCCAATCACACCTCGCCCCCCATTTCGGACCGCGCCACCCCACCTCAGCACCACCTCGGACACGGCCCCGAAAGCTGGGGAACACACCCGTGCACCTTGCACCTACACAAAAGATGACTTGGCACCTCCAACCGCCTCCCACCGGAACCACACGGGCAATATATTTTGCCCCGGACCTCGTTGCGCGCCACCAAAGTGCAAATACCTTTTGGGTCCCCCTTGAATATGTCGCTCACCTCAGGCCATATTCCCGACGGCCCCGAGTCCATCAGCCCCATCAAGACCACCAGCAATCCCGACCTCCAGCTCCACCTCCAACGCCAGGCCAACACGGGTCCCAGCGCAGGCGCATACACGGGCGGCAACCTCAACGGAGCACCCAAGGCTGCGGCGCACACCAAGAAGCCGGCTCCTCGCCGTGGCGTCCACGCCCGGTCCCAGTCTCACACCCGGACACCGGTCCGGCTCTCGTCGTCTGCCACCGGCGCCAAGCCTAATCTTGGGCGGTCCAAGTCGTCGGACGGGATTGTGCGGGCCGGGAGGCCGGGAGTCAGCCGCAACAACAGGTCGTTCACCAAGTTGTCGGGGCTCCAGCCGTTGACCAAAACGCTACTGAACGGATCGTACCCACGTGGATCGGGGCTCGCGCCGTTGACGAAAACCACGCTGAACAACTCGCTGAAGGGCGTGCACGGGTTGACCAAGACCTCGCTGAACGGCTCCTTGAAGCAGTACGGATTGCGCAAGTCCGCGCTGAACGGCTCGGTCAAGGGCATAAAGAAGGCCAACCTGGACCACCTGCTTCGCTCGCTCAAGACTTCGAACTCGTCCAAGGCTCTCTACGGAAGTGTGGGCGCAGGGATAAAGACCAGCGGCAAACGTGGTCGCGCGATCTTGAAGCTCAACGAAGACCCGGCAGACAATGACTACGAGGACATGGGCGACGACCAGGACCTGGAGTATGAAGAAAATGAACGCGACGATCAAACACGCCCGTCAAAAGCACCAGACATGGACAGTGCCAACTCGCAGAGCACCACGATACAGACCGTGGGCACCGAACAAACGGCCGAACAGAATGCGGAGCAGAACCAAACACACGAGCCCAGGCAGATACAGAGCTCGCGCGTGCTGGCCCATGGAATCGAGAACGAATCTCTGGTCAAAACCAACAAGGATGCTGACAGCACGATTTCCGACGCCACCTCTTCCGAGGACCTCTCCTCTGCGCTCTACGGTGGCTCGCTCCTTCTATCGCAGTCGACTGGAATCACGCGCAAAATCGGTCCCATCTCAGAGTTGCCGTACGAATCCGAGTCTTCTGCGGTGCCAGACTTTGGCTTCGCCCCACCTATGCACCAGAGCACCACTGAAAGCACATTGAAAACAGCAGGGTCTTACCAGCCCAACCAGTCCATCTTTAGCAATTTGCAGCGCACAAACACGCAGTTTTTGAGCAATATGATGCAGCAGCGACAGATGACGGAAGAGAAGAAAGCTAGTGGATCACAGCTGGCGCTGCTTCAGTCTGAGAAGAGTAGCTCGGCACAGAAAGACTTTTCGTCGTTCCTCAAGTCAAAAAATACACCCCAGAACACTATCGAGACAAGAACTCAGCAGCGGCTTTGGCTTCAAAGAGAAAACTCCATGATGGAGGTACCACCTGCAGTGGACCAGTCCAAGATCCAAAATTTCTCCAGCTTCTCGTTGAACAAACTCATGTTTTCGCATAACTACAACAACAGCTCTACCAATTTACGAGAGAATCTGAGCTCCTCCTCCTCTCAGAAAAATGAGACGGCACCTGCGAGAGAGGTTGCTCAGATGCCTGCCCCCGAGAGTGTCACAAATTTATTTTTCTTGATACAGGGAGGGCAGAATTCTATCCAATCGCGAACTGAATTTGAGCGGCTCAATAGGGGATATGTGAATGTGAGACGGTATTCAAACCCAGTGGCGGAATCGTTGAACCGTCTTCGCAAACACCTGGAACCGGACCTCGAGGTGCAAAAGAGGCAGAGCAAAAAGAATGGATACTCTCAATCCGCCAACACATTTAGTGAGTACGTTCCCAGATGGGAAGAAAGAAGAGAAGAGGCGGACGCAATTGTCAACCAGATGTGGCAGTCTGCGTTAATTTCGAACTCATCTTCTTCTGCGTCATTACAGCTTTATCAACAAGAGCAGAGAAACCACCAGGCTATTGCCCGCGGAAGTTACTCAAACACACCCAGCCGCTCCATTGGCCCCACCACGAGAGCAGTCAAGCTTGCTGCGCAGGCTTCAACAGGTCCCCAAAAGTAGATACAAATTTAACGTCAAATAAAAACGGTAAGGATAAGTGGATTCAGTAGAGAGACAAAAGTGTGTGAGCACAGCGTGACCTATAGATTATGAAATAGAGTAGGGCCAGCTAATCATCGCCTTCCCACTGAGCTTTTGCATCCTAGGCCGATATCCAAATATCGCCGCCGGGGCTACAATGGTGATCCTTAACTATGCATTTAATAGGGCTATATACAAAAATGGAGGCGCTCTCCCCAAAGACACAGGCTCAACCTTGTCTTTGCTTGTGCTTTCCGTTGGACTTGCAATAGACATAGACTCTGCCCTTTCTGCGAACCATGTAGCAGTCCTTGCAAAACTTCTTCACCGAGGTTCTCACCTTGAAGGTTCTGATGGGAGCCATGATTTGCACAGAAGACATGAGGGGAATGGCCATTGGCCGAAGAACAGAAGGACGAAGACCCGTGAAAGCACGGTTCACCATAGAAGTCAACGAAAACATGGGTTGGTGGCAGTGGATGTGAGGCTAGTTTGTTAAACTTTTCCGGGTGAGGACGCCTGCAGTCCTCAACTTTTCCAGTCTTACTCTGGTTCGTATTTGCAGGTCAGGATAGGGGATACATGGCCAGTAGGCAACAGGAACTACTAGGTTAGTAAGTTTATTGTAAGAGGATGACTTGTGGATTTACATGTAACACTTGGCATCGGGGTCAGAGTGAGGGGTGCGGGATTGGGAGATGAGGTGGAAGAAAAAAATATTACAGACAGTATTGTGAGACGTATTAGCATTACACTATGTGGAAGATGATGTTGAGAAAACGCTTAGTGTCTTCTAGATTGAGCAATGACGTTGGTCATCTCTTCAACCTTCTTCAAGGCTCTCTTGTGGGTACCCAATCTCTTCTTGGCCAACTTCTTGGCTCTCTTCTCACCAGCGTTTCTGATCAACTCGATCAATCTTCTTTCGTATGGAGCCAAACCAGCAACCTCAGAAACAATGCTTCTGACGAAAGCGGTTCTCTTGGACAAAGCACCCTTTCTGTAAGAGATCTTTGGAGCAACCTCCTTTTGGACGGTCTTGTGACCCTTGTTCAAGCCGACAGCAATACCTGGAATGTTAGTAGTTGTCATGGAGGAAACAAGTGCTTGTGGGGAAACTTGAAGCCGTGAAAAGTTTTTCACAAATTTGGAGTCCACACAAATTTGGAGCTGAAGATGGATTCAGGCGGACGCCCGACACGGCCAAACGTTGGATGGACGGCCATATCCATCGGAGGAGGCGATTCAGGACGACTTCTGGGTCGATATTCCACACTTGTTGGAGCTATAATGGGTACATACCAGATCTAGCCATTTTTGTCTATGTATCAAGAAAGAGAGATTAGTCGAAGGTTTATGGAAAATTTTTCTTGTGCGACCCAGGCGCCTGCATGGGTGGGGTGTACAGTGAGGGAGATGTGCGTGCGTATAAGGGACCAGGCACGTGACGCGCATTCCCGCCGCCAGATGCAGCGGAGGCGCGGGCCAGCGCCTGCACCGAGGGCTGCAAACCTCACCGTGGTCCTCAGATGTCACGTGCGCCAATGTGACGGCACATCGCCCGGTGGCCCCCCAGGCACCGGCAGCAACAAAGGAAGGACACAGCGACAGCAGTCGGCTACTAAAGTTCGAAGGTGCGAATGGATTCATGCTATGTACAAGGATTAAACGGAGATAGGGCCAAAGTCGTAGTTGTAGTGCTCCAACTTTTGCACAAGCTCCTCGGTAGACAAAACCGTGTGGGTTTTGAGAAATTGATTCCAGTCAATTGGCTCGTAGTTGTCTCTGAACACAAGCGGGTACAACTCCTTCAAGAGCTTGTTTCTGCCCACGGTGATCTTCTTGCCCGAGTCCAGGATGTGGTACACGGTGGTGTTGGTGCCCTCAGAGTTCTCCAAGATCTCCTTCTGCCTCATGAGGTCGTACTTCAATCTCCACGCCTTCAAGCCCATGGTCTTGACCCGCGCCGGCTTGTCCTTGAGCAAGTAGTTGTCCAAGCCGCCCTCTTTCGTGACGGTGCGCAACAACGTGGTGGACACGCGCGACGAAATGCGCTTGTTCAATGTTTCCGACCAAAGCTTGGCCTTGACGATGTTGGGCAAGTGCGCCCGGTTGCCCTTGTTCCCGCTCTCGGAGCAAGTCTTGGATCTCTTGCGCTGGAGACCGGCGTACATGCCTCGGTTCTGTCTTTTGAAGAACATGGTCTCGTATTCGTATTCGGGGTACAATTTTTTGACCCGGGGGATCACCTTGTTGTATGGCATGGCGTCTCCGGCAGAGTAGGTGTTGGTGTCCACAGGCTTGGTGTACTTTGTGATTTTGTAGTACTTTTCGGCAAGCGCGACCGAAGAGCAGGAGAAGCTTCTGCAGCCTAGAGTGGGGGCCGCGGGAGCCAATGCAAGCGACCGGAGAAAGTTCATTGGTGGTTGGCGGAAGTGGTGGAGGTAATTTTTTTTAAGAATTTGGCGAGGCAGTCACGTGCCGCGCTCGGCCGCAGGTGGTGATCCGGAGGAGCTGAACCGGACTGCCCGCATACTGCCCGCCATACTGCCCGCCATACTGTGTGCTTGCATCTAGACTGTAGTGGGTTGTGGTTTGTGGAATGTGAATAGGTGTGTGCATCACCAGCCGGGGCGAGCCGCATGGGCAGTACATAGGTATAAGAGTCTGGTAGTTAGCGTCCAGTTGTCCAGTTGTCCAGTTGACCAGTTACATGTTTCAGGAGTAGGACGAGTTATCGGCTAGGAGTTATATGTTCAGGTGTCAGGTAAGGCCAGTACAGGTGGTTCCAGGTAATTACAGGAGTACAGGTTAGGTACCAGAAGTACAGGTTAGGTTCATGGTACAGGTTAGGTTCATGGTACAGGTTAGGTTCCAGGAGGTTCAGGGTACAGGTGGTTCCAGTTGGTTCAGGAGGTTCAGGTGGTTCAGGAGGTTCAGGTGGTTCAGGAGGTTCAGGTGGTTCAGGAGGTTCAGGAGGTTCAGGTGGTTCCAGGAGGTTCAGGAGCAGGGTCAGGTGGAGGTGGAGGTGGAGGTGGAGCAGGCCATTACAACGAAATCTCGTAATCCATCGCTTGTGCACCAGAACTTACGAGGTGCATCCGGCCCGTCAACAAGTCAGGCCAATTGTTCCAACCAGCAAATGACATGATTCGGCGATCGGGACGGTGGTGGATCTGGCGTAATCAATGTGCTGTTACACACAGGCCCGCCAATCTAGGGTACTGTACAGGCCCAAGATCTACACACCAGCGGACCCGCCACCGCCGCCACCGCCCGGCCGGCACGCCCGCCACCAAGAGAGTCGCAGCGCCTTCGCCGCGCCATCGCAGCGCCATCGCCGCGCCTTCGCCGCGCCATCGCCGCTGTTTCGGGCCAAAGGTGCCCCCGCCGACCGAGGCATATTCCTCTGCAGTGTGCGATAGTATTGCAGGTAGACCCCACGGGTGTGCACCGTGCCGTAGGTAATCACGATTGGGTGCCACCCCCGGGCCCCGAGCGGCGGGCGAGAAAAAGAACACAGCGGCGGCAGAAAGTCGCCGGGCGCCGCGCCGCAGCAGAACCAAAACCAAAACAAGCCGAAACAGCCGAATCCCCGTCCTGTGTGCTGCGCTCGCTTACCTCAGGCCAAGCGATTGCGTCGGGGTTTGGTTATCGTGTCCTGCAGAAAACACACACGGCTCGACGTGCCACCAGATAACAGTCACCCCCGCCCCAGGGCCCCGAGACGAAAAGAAAAAAAAAAGAAAAAAAAAAGTAGAGCCCACACCCGTAACGCCGCCGCGGCACCGCCCCAAGCCGCCCGAAAAACAGGCGCGGTGCCCCGGTCCGTGCTACCCTTCTCACCGCCGCGGTTTTCTTTTTCCGTTGTGCACCTACACCTTCCCAGGCTCGAAATCCCGCCCACCCATCTTTTCCTTCCCGTTTTCGTACACCACTTGCACCAACAACCGGCCGGCTGCTTTCCTGTCCACACCGCACCGTGCACGCCCACTTCTCGAACCTGCGGAACCCCCAAATCGCCATCGCCATCTGAAGCGCCCCTCCGTGCCGCTGATTACCATCCCCGAACAACCCGCCGGACGCCCAACGTACCCGCCGGACCCCAATCGTACGCGCCCGCCACAGCCGCCCATCCGCGCCCCATCCGCCCGCCACATCCGCATCCACGCGCCGCCCACCCACGCACGCTCTTTCCTCTGGCCATGGCCGACTTTGCCAAATCTATCCTCAGCATGAGCGGCTTCAACCTCAAGGAGGCGCCTGCTCCGTCGTCGCCGCAGTCGGAGCCGTATGGGCTCGAATCCTCCGTGTCCACGTTGGACCAGCACGCGGACGAGTCCGCGCCGCCTGCGCCGGGCAAAAAGCTCTTGCCCAAGAGCTTGTCCGCTGCGGCCACCACCGCCGTGTCGCACCACCTGTTGGCGTACGGCACCACCACGTCCGCGGTCGACGGCAATGCCAGCTCCGGCAACCCCCAGTTCTTGAACGATTTGCAGCCATACTACTCCAATTCCCTGGCCCACGCCGACCATGTGACTGCCGCCACGGCCGCGGCCGCGGCCGCGTCCAACTACGGAGTCCAGAAGCCGCCAGCCTCGCGCGGGCCGGAGCTGCTGACCGCGCGCTCGTCGGGCTCCTCCACCACTCCCGTGATCATCACCACCGACGAAAAGGGCCAGCACTCGCTGACCAATACCTCGTCTGCGCCCAAGGGCAAGTTGAAGGTGTGTATCATCGGCGCCAAGGACTTGATGGTGGCGGACTACTCACAGCCGTACGTGGTGTCCACCTTCGAGAGCTCGGAGTTCGTCAATAACGCTACGCCCTCGTTGACCAAGTCTCCCATGTTCCCAACCAAGTTCCCCGGCATGCCCATGCGCCAACCCAAAGACAAGCGCCCGGCCTTGTACCAAAGGCAATCTTCCCAGCTCAACTTTGCCCAGGGCGACTCCAACCCCACCTGGAACCACGAGGCCGTGTTTGATGTCGTGGGCCTGCGCTCGGAGTTGGAGATCTCCGTGTATGACGCTGCCAGAGACGACGCTTTCTTGGGCCAGGTTCGCATCTTTCCCTCCACTGAGTCGGCTGCCACTCAAACCAGCAGTGATGCCGAATGGATTCCGTTGAAAGCTCGTGTGGTGGGAGAGCGCGTCACGGGCCACCTACAAATCCGGTGGGAGTACACGTCTGTGGACTCGCGCAAGCTGTATGGCCCGGACGACTTTGACGTGTTGCGTTTGCTCGGAAAGGGTACTTTTGGCCAGGTATACCAGGTGCGCAAGAAGGACAATGGCCGCATCTACGCCATGAAAATCTTATCCAAAAAGCTAATCGTCAAGAAGAAGGAGATCGCCCACACGATCGGCGAGCGTAATATCTTGGTCCGCACTTCTGCAGCTGCATCCCCGTTCATCGTTGGGCTCAAATTCTCCTTCCAAACCCCTATCGACTTATACTTGGTGACCGATTATATGTCGGGCGGTGAGTTGTTCTGGCACTTGCAGAAGGAAGGCCGCTTCGGCGAAGATCGCGCCAAGTTCTACATTGCGGAGTTGGTGTTAGCTTTAGAGCACTTGCACGATAATGATATCGTGTACCGTGACTTGAAACCCGAAAACATCCTCCTAGATGCCAACGGCCACATTGCCTTGTGCGATTTCGGCTTGTCTAAAGCTAATTTGAACAATGATGGCACCACAAATACCTTCTGTGGCACCACCGAATACTTGGCACCAGAAGTTTTGCTTGACGAGACTGGATACACCAAAATGGTGGACTTTTGGTCTCTTGGTGTCTTGATATTTGAGATGTGCTGTGGCTGGTCGCCGTTCTACGCGGACAATACCCAGCAAATGTACAAAAACATTGCTTTCGGTAAAGTCAGATTTCCCAAAGAGGTTTTGTCGCCTGAGGGAAGAGCCTTTGTCAAGGGTTTGTTGAATAGAAATCCTAAGCACAGACTTGGCGCAATCAACGACGCGCGCGAGTTGAAAGCTCAACCATTTTTCCAAGACATTGACTGGAACTTATTGAGAGCTAAGAACATTCCACCTCCTTTCAAGCCACACTTGTCTTCCGAGACTGATACTTCTAACTTTGACCCCGAGTTTACTAATGAATCGACATCAGTGCTCAAAAAACATATCGATATGGCGTCGACGCCACTATCACCGGGCATTCAGGCAAACTTTAAGGGCTTTACATATGTGGATGACTCTGCCATGGATGACCATTTCAACAAATCACAGAGGTTTAACTCTTTTAGAAACCCCGGCTCTTTTATTCCTGGCAACCCCAACTTGCCTCCGGATGATCAAGTTATCGAAGATGAGATTGACGAAGAAGATGAAATGGACATTGATGAGGACCACAATGTTGAAAGCGAGGAGTTTGTCAACGGCCGCTTTGACTTGTAGCGGGCCAAAAGCTCCCCAGCCATTGTTATTTTACATCAAGTGTCTACCACCTATCTGCATTGGGCACATAATATTGTTATAGAGGCTCCTGGAACTTTCGTACCGAGGCGCCACACGTGCTCACCCAGATTTTCTCGCCTGGCGCACCTTTGAGCATTTGAATTTTGGGCCATGCTCATTCAATAGAACTTCTCGGCTACATGCGAACGACATTCCTGTTTTATCCCCGTCTCGACCTTTTATTCTTAGTGTTCATATATTTAATAATTTCTTGAAGCCAGCCGTAATGTCCCCAATACAGGCCCGACGCGATTGCACAGGTCGTTCGCACACCATTACATCTACACCTCACCTCTCTTTAGTCCACACAATACCCTATTGCAAAACACCATGAACGCATTACCCCGCACAAAAAGATTAAGGCCACAGGGAATAGCCCAAAGCGATGGGGCGATAATGCGTCGAAAAGAAGACGACATTCAGCTTCACGATGAGGCTGACTTGGTCAATTTCCGCGCGGACGCATTTACGCGCTTCTTAGAGAACCAAGACCAGATGGAGAACGTGACGCTGAAACCGTTCCACACGGCAGTTATTACGCCTCCTCTGTCGTTTCCTTTGCATCCCAAAAAGAAGTATTCCGATTCCGCAACGGACGAGCAGGTTGCGGAGACATTGGCGAACATGGGGCCGGAGGAGCTTTTCATGGGAGACCGCCGCTTGATGCAAGCCAAGTTGGCGCTCCTGGCACGTGAACTCGAGGAAACAAAGGCAGAGTTACAGCAGCAAACACTGGAGGAGGCACTTGGCACTGAATTCACACAGAAGCGCAAAGCAATCGAGCGGTTGGCGCGGCTCCAGGGGGAGTTCCTGAGTGGCGAGGCTATGACCGAGCTCGAAAAGGCGGTAGAGGAAATCTCAGAGGGGCACAATTACGTGCTCGGGCTGGAGCTGCACCGCCAGTTCTCCATACCCGTGGAGCAGTTGGCACCCGGAGTGAAGGTGACGTCTGCGCCACCACTGTATAACCCTCGGCTGATTCTGACATTCATCGATATCCCTAACCCTGCAGACGAGTTTTTGATGATGGATAACCTCAAAGAGCTGTCCAGTGGGGCAGGAGACCCGCTAGGAGTGAACGTGGACGTCAGTGGCCAGCCCGCGTTCTCCACTAATCCCAGCGACAGTATTCTGTTCGAGCCTCAGGCAAAGCCAGTTATTCCGGGGGTGAGTGGCGGTGGTGTTGATCCAGGCTTGAATCTAGATGACTTGAACGATCTTTTTGTGGAACCTAATGCCAACGAGCGCATGGACGAGATGGATGCGCTCATGAACTTTGACCAAGACAACGACGAGGGGCTTATGAATGACAACGCATTCAACGACGACTTTTTGAACGAGATGGATGAGGAAATGTCGTAGCGGAACTCGTCAACACGAGGTATGGTTCTGGTCTTGGCTCAAATGCGTATATGCGGGACATGGATGCGGCAACAATCGACTTAGACAGCAACCTGGACCTTCAAATGCTATCGGGCCGCAGGATACGGTCTTGAATACGCCAAAGGTGCAGTGCGTCGCATACAGAAAGCGCCTCGGAACGCCCACGGGAGGTGGTGCACGTATCCACACGCAAAACTAATCCGGCACTATTGGGACCAACCAAGAGGGAAAACACGATATCAGTTTCTCGAGATTGCTTCTCCCTACGTCACTGCTGTGGGTGACCACTTGGTGCGGTGAGGACTCTCTCCCGGCACTGATGTGCTTACATCAGCGCACACCGGCTGGCTCCAGCTTTCCCGCACCGCAATGACAGAACTAAGGATCTGGAATTTGGGCCTCTCGTGTCGCTGGACATTTGCGGCGCTTTTTTTGTGTGGGTACGGCCACTGGTCGGTAATTGGGCCCTATCTCGGAGAAATCACGTGCCACAACCACAGGCGCGGACAAGCGTTGATTGTCCCGGATCACCTGAATCTATCAACACCCCCGCCGTTGAGCACTTTGCACCCATCCGCCCGGCCCGCCTCGCCTGCCGCGTTTCCGAATTACTCCGTGACTCCATTCACGTGCGCCGTGCACCCCTGACTGTTTCATAGCACACTCTATAATACACGCGCCATGGACGAGGTTTCCGGTCTGCAATCCTCGAGGAGAGCCCTGTTGCAACAACAGCAGCAGCAGGCACGATTCAAGTTCCGCCACCAAAAGTTGAAGCTTGCATTCATTGGCTATGTTGTGGTGTTGGTTTTCTTGGCGCTTCTCCAGGCCATCGGCGTGTTTCTTTTCACCAAGGGCTTCCTTCTCTCCCGCCAGGTTCTCCCCGATATTTCCGTCTGCGGGAATGGTGCAGAAGACGCGTGTATGCCTCCAACATTCAACAAGGCGGTGGTACTTGTCATTGACGCGTTGCGCTTTGACTTTGCCATTCCAGTGGACGATGACCCGAATCCATACTACCACAACAACTTGCCGGTCATGCACCAGCTCATGCAGAGCCAGCCGGAAAACGCCATGCTTCTTAAGTTTTTGGCTGATCCGCCTACAACAACCCTCCAGCGCTTGAAAGGGTTAACCACGGGCTCATTGCCAACATTTATTGATGCAGGGTCTAACTTTGATGGTGACGCCATAGATGAAGACAACTGGCTTCTCCAGCTCCATCGCCACAACAAGAGTGTTGCGTTTATGGGAGACGACACGTGGAAGGCTCTCTTTTCTGCCTACATCAACCCAGACCTCCACTTCCCCTACGACTCCTTGAACGTGTGGGACTTGCATAGTGTTGACAACGGCGTGCTTGAACACTTGGCACCGTTGATGGACAAAAGCAGAGCATCTGAGTGGGATGTGTTGATTGGCCACTTTTTGGGTGTGGACCACGCCGGTCACCGCTACGGGCCTGACCACTACGCCATGAAGGACAAGCTTCTTCAGATGAATCAGGTCATCATCGATACCATAAGCCAGATCGATGACAAGACGTTACTTGTGGTTATGGGTGACCATGGAATGGATCCTACAGGCAATCATGGTGGAGAGAGCAAAGAAGAATTGGAAAGCACTATTTTCTTCTATTCAAAGAACAAAAAATTCAAGATCAGACGCAAGGACGAAGAATCGTACGATACTAGCAACAAGGGCTCCAGCTACCGCTCTGTCAACCAAATTGATCTTGTGCCGACCATATCGATGTTACTCGGCTTACCCATTCCTTATAACAATCTTGGTTTTCCTATTGACGAGGTTTTTGGTTCTGAGAAAGACTTTGCCACTGCCTGCCAACTCACAATAAAACAGCTACAGCGCTATAAGGAATCTTCTTCTGAGTTGCAAGGAAATATCGAGCTATCCGAAAAGTACCAATTCCTCATGAATCAATTCAGCACGTTTGGAGCTAACAAGAAATACTATTCGGATTTGATTCAAGAGAGCAAGTTGTACCAGGAAGAATTTTTGGAGCATTGTAAGAGCTTATGGGCCCGCTTTGACATGGTGCTAATTTCCTTGGGTATTGCAGTAATGATTCTGTCCTTTTCTTTCCTCGTTACGTATTCTCGTTCTATTCCGTCGGTACGCGTGCTGACCATGTCTTTTGAGTTTATCGGGTCTGTCATCGCTATGGGACTTTTGGGATTCGTTCTCAGTTTATCCATATTTGTTGTGCTCAGGCCCGCGGATATGAATGTGAGAACCTGCTTATTGGTGGGTAGTGCATCAGGAATCACTGTTGGTTTTTGGGCTCCTATCATGGACAGATTTAGCGTTGTGTGGTTGTGGCATCAAATATTAGATTTTTTTGTGTACAACTTGAATTCGTGGTCGTCTCTTGGATTACTATTCGTGTTGCTTCATTGTGTGATATTCGCATCTAATTCTTATGTCATCTGGGAAGACAAGCTCACTGACTTCTTTATGGCTACTTTCGGATTTTGCTGTCTTTACGCATGCATCACTTCCTCGAAGCCCAAAGCTGCCAGGATATTAAATTCAACACATGCGATTACCTTCATAATCGTATCGAGGTTGGTGTCGCTGATAAACTTGTGCAGAGAAGAGCAACGACCTTACTGTGTTCCAACATTTAAAACAACTTGGTGGAGCGTATGCTTGCTATATGTGGCAGCTTTATTCTTGCCACAGTTTATCAAGTCGTTCTATCTGCTTAGTCAGTCCTACCACTCGGCTGCGCCATTGTGGATTGAAACGGGAATGTCGTTTTTCATGTTTATGAATGCGGTGTACTGGACCCTCGAATACTTGGAAAACGTGGACTCTTTCCTGACTTATGTGCCAATATGGCTCTCAGCGACGACTTTGAAGTCGGTCAAACTTGCGATTGCGCGCATTGTTCTATTTATTGTATTGGTGCTCGCAAATTTCAGCTGGTCTCGGGGTCCATTATGTGTCAAGGTTGAGCTTGAAAGGCCTAAGGAAGAGTCCTCTGGTGAAGCTAACTCTTCAGATACTGAAGGACCCCCAACTGCTGAAGGTGAAAGCAAGCCATTGGTTACCATTTTAGGATATGGCAATGTGTATGGATCGTCATACTTCTTGCTTCTTATCAATATCACATTAGCTGTTCTTTTGGTTTCCAAGCCGCTTGCTGCTCTCTCGATCTGTATGATGATAATACAACTCTTGTGTCTACTTGAGTTGTTTTCATTCTTGGAGTTGAGAAGAAATTTAATTGCGCCGGTGATATTTGGACTCCTTGGATACCAGCATTATTTCAGCACGGGGCACCAAGCCACCATTCCGTCCATTCAGTGGGATGTTGGATTTATCACTACTGAGACAATTGTTTTCCCCTTCACTCACTTAAACATTACGCTCAACACGTTTGGGCCATTTTTGATTTTGGGCGTCTCCATGCCTTTGATCACTCTCTGGCGACTTCCGCCTTCGGCCAAACCCATTACGGTGCTTCTGCAAATCGTAACCAATATCACTACGTTGCTCACGTACCAGACGTTGACGAGTGTAATGAGCTTCATTTTTGCGGCGCACTTCCGCCGCCACTTGATGGTGTGGAAGATTTTTGCTCCACGCTTCATGCTCAGTGCGCTTTTGCTCATTGTGTTCAATGTGACGATGATCGTGTTCACCTTGAGCTTTGCGACGTGGAGAGTGTTGATGCAAGTCAACAGAATCTTTGGCAAGTAGTTTGTACTATAGAATAGAGTCGCATACCCTGGGTATGAGTAACCATGCCCCCAAGATATAAACGGCACAATAGATGTTTGTGTAGGCCAACGGACTCTGCACAAGTGCAAAGTGCGCCCGCGCGACGCAGATTGTGCTTGTGGGTGCCAATGGGTGGTCCGGGCCATGGAAAAAAATTCGTAAGAAAAGTTCGTAAAAATAAAATAAGCAAGAACGAAAGCACCAGCTCGGTCGCAATGTCACAGAATCAGCCCTTCCGCGATTACGTGCCAGTTCGGTTCTATTCCTCCGCCACGGGAACGTGAGTGACGTGCAAATCCGCACGACTTCACTTGAGTATACTTCGCGATCCAAATATCCTTATCACAAGTCTGCCCCGGGAAATGTGCCGTTTCATGATTTATAAGGGCAAGGAGCCCATGATGCTCTCGGATCTTCTCACGCGGCCCGCGCATTCGATCATCAACCAGTCGTTTGACTCGCGTCTCCGGCTCGATATGCGCAACCCCATCAATGGAGACGGCTTTGGCGTGGGATACTACTGCAGCACCACGGAGCCCTGTGTGTTCAAAGCCATCACGCCGGCATGGAACAACGTGAACTTGAACCTGTTGTCCAACTGCACCGAGTCCAACTTGGTGTTTGCCCACGTGAGGGCGTCCACGCAAGGCGTGTTGGCGGAAACCAACTGCCACCCCTTTTCCTACGGCCGCATCATGTTCATGCACAACGGCGGCGTGCTGGAGTTCTCGCGGATCAAGCGCAAGCTCATCAACCACATTGACGACAAGTATTTCCTCTTCATCCAAGGCTCTACCGACAGCGAGTGCTGCTGCGCCCTCTTTTTGGATACGCTCGACAAAATGGGCCACGACCCGCTGGACATGGACACGCCCTTGGGCCACAAGGTGTTGCGGGAGGCGCTACTAACCACCATCGGCCTTTTGCGTGAGTGGCAGACCGCAATCACGAAAGAGCCGCTGCTTCTCAACTTTGCCGTCACCGACGGAGAGCTGGTGGTGGTGTGCCGCTACATCACGTCCAAGACCGACGAAGCGGCCTCGTTGCACTTCAGCACTGGCCTGCGGTTCTTCGAGTATGAGCCGGGCTTGTTCAAGATGGAGCGGCTCAATCGGTCGCAGGATGTTGTTTTCGTGGCGTCCGAACCGCTCACGTTCGAGCGGGGCGACTGGACCTGCGTGCCCACCAATACCATCATCTCCATCACCTGCAACAACACCATTCTCATGCACCCAATCATTGATGAATTCTACGATGCTAGCGGAACCGAGAGACTGTCGGGTTTGGCCATGAGCAAGGGGCTTATGGGAGGTGTACCTACTAAGAGCACCAAATCCAAGGCGGAAGGCGAGGTGGAGACAACCGTATCATTTTTGCCTCCTTTGGACAGGGAGGGTCGTGTTCCTGCCGAGGTACCTGCGTTGTGATTGCACTACTTGTCTTCCTGGGGTGCAGTAGGTGCTTCGAAAAGGCGAGAGCGCTTGTACATTAATAGACTTGGAATGCAAGGGGAGCCTTTGACGAGCAGTGACAGTCAGGATAAGGCGGCGATGGCAAATCCGATTTACAGTGCCTACTTAGTCTCAAGATATGATTTGACATTTCTAAGTTATTATCTCATTTATTTTCTTTGTCGTAGCGATGCTTGTGCGGCTCCCTTAGAGCCGTGGCGTGTGCACCCAGAATGCCGCTCAGCCCTTGCTGGCAACTCGGGTCAAAGTATGAGTCTTCTCTTCCCCCAAGTCATCGTCCTCGCTTTCGGAGCTGCTTGTACTGTCTTCTCCCAGAAGAATGTCATCCGCGAAATCACGGCGCTTTTCAGTAATAAGAGCCCCGTTTGTATCATACAACGAGTTGGGCTTTCTGTAAGACATGCCATCATCGTTCGGATCGATATAGTCATCATCGTCGTCATCATCGCCACTGCTAGAAATGGCATAGTCATTAGCCTTGAGCCCTTGGCCCTCGTGTTCACTGAACTCTTGCACTTTGCTATGGAGGGAAGACACAAACTCATCTGATGTGGCTTGGTTTGCAAGCTGCTGTGACATGTAACTGGCAAAGTGGTCATCGTCATCTTCCGATTCGGATTCGTCGCTGGAATCAAACTTCATGTCGTGACCTTCATTGTAGCCTCCATCAATATGATCTGCCTCCACATCTTCGCGGAATTCTTCGTCTTTATATTCGTCCTCATAACGACTGCCAATGATGTCATGGTCAATGGAAGAATCAAGAGTCAACTCCTGGCCCAAATCCCCCTCATCGATTATTTCCCCCGCGCTTTCGTCAAAGGTATTGGATCCCTCATCGTCATCAATGTCACTCCCTCCCAAAATGGCATTATATTTCTTTCTCGTATCGTACAATACATTGCTCACATAACTTTCCCATGCACCATCCTCAACTTTGTCGTCAATGAGCTTGCTCACCGTATTAACAGGATATAATTGAATAAACTTCACCACTTCTTCAGCAATCAAGGTTAAGTGTCCCATGTATCCCAATCTCAATCCAAGGTGGTCTTGCTCATACTCTGTACAAAGTCTCTGGCTCTCGGTGATCTTCTCGGTTATCTCTCCAGAGGAGAAAATGTCAATAGCAAGAAATTTGTTGAATCCAATATCCATGGAACCGTTCAATACCTGTTGCACGATATCAAAAACAACATTGTGTAAGAAATTGTTCCATGGAAACTTGAAGAACATGGACAAGATATTAGAAATAATCTGTGTGTCAAAGAGAGCAATCTTAAGATAATCTCCAACAACCGGCTTCAGTCGGATTTGTTCTTCAGTCAAATTCGCGTTGGCATGAGGTTCATCTTCGTCTCCGCTATGGACATTCCCGCTCTCTTGTAATTTGGAGTTAAAGGAGTCGATTGTGTCATTGTAATCACTGTCGTCTTCCATGCGCCGAGCCTTGAGCTCAATTTCAAATTTTTTATTGATCTCAGTCTCTTGATCCACTCTAGGTTTCAAAATTTCGTCCGGAACTTCAATCACTTCGTTGTATTTGAATGCCACAGGGTCTATCTCCTTCATCTTTATTCTAAGATCGTCTCTTATCTTAACAATGTCAAATCCCTTATTATCATTCAACAACGCCATATTCGAACAGTGCAAAAGCTCGGCAATCAATTCACAAATTTTAAATCTTTCGAAACCCAATGGCTCGATTTCTCCAAAGGTTGTTTTGAGTTTCAATTGATCCTTTGGCTCCATCAACAATCTGTTGAAATCATCAATCTTGCTTCCGAAGACTTGTAATAAATGACCCAAATAGATCGGATCTCTTCCTGTTGGAGGATGGCTCTCCAAAGTGATGTAGAGCGCAGGCAAAATATCGTAGTCGGAGTTATTCTTCCTTATGATTTCAATTATGATACCGACTCCATTACCTAGAGCATAGCCACCTGTCAACATAATTTCGCAAAGACGACACATCATTTCATGAGAGACTAATTCCCTTGTTAATTCGTTTGGACCGATTGTCGAGTTATCAGTAGTAGAATTTGCAGAAATAGTGATAAGCGCCTTGAGGAAATCAGCTGCTGACAGTTGTCTTACTAAGAGAACATCCTGAGTTGCTTGGGAAGAGTCAGAAACGTCTAGAGCATTTACAAGATGAGGAATTAAGCTCTGCTCCTGAAGGAAATCAATAATGCCGGTGGAATTGTCGGGTTTATCAGTCGAGATAAGCTTCAACAAGAAATCCATCAAAGGAGGGTTATCCAAATGTTTCACAAACTTGCCCACAAGGTTTCCTTGGTTGTCTATCAAATAAGTTATCATCTCCTCGCACTTCATATCTAGTAAGTGCTCCATAATCTTCATGAAAAAGGTGGCCAAGTTGATAGACAAAGGTGGTTCAAGATCAAGAATAGCCCATAATTTGTTTAAGTTCAGGGTAGATTCCATGACTGTGTCCGTTAAGGACCAAACGTCGGCGCTTAAAATTTCTGCGGCCAAAGTGGCATAACGGTTTTTCTTCTCCTCCAAAGTCTCTGGGTTTGACTCTTCTGCATCTTTAAAACTTTCATCATGATCGTCTTCGTGATTTCCGTCATTTTCGCCATTTTCTTCGCTATCGGCAGTTTCGTTGTCTGTTGATTCCTCCTTCGGCGCATTGTCATCAGATGCACTCTTTCCATCTGTAGATTCCTCGTCTTCGCCGTCATTAAGGTTTAACTGCAAGAAAGAATCCTCAATATTTACGTCAGGAGAATTGACCAGAATCAATAAATCAATAAGCATGCTGATTACAGATTCATTTCTCAAAAACTCCAAGAGTTGAGAATTGTTTGACATCAACTCTTGTAGCAAGTCGCTTTCTTCCAAAAGCTTCATCAAAGTCTTGGAGGTAGTCTTTGCATCTGACACGCTCGTGCTGATATCATAGTTCTCAAGAATTGCAGATATGTTGGACAAGGAGGTGAATCCATTATTTAGTTTCCAAAATGAGCCGGACATGGTTATATTCTAAGGACATAAAATCGTAAGCAGGTATAGAACGAACGGAAATAAGCTGATGAAATGAAATTGGAATGGGGATGTTGAGGTTAACCAAGCAATCAACTCAATGAAACCTGTATTAGAGGTTGATGTAAGTCACACGGAAGCTATGGAATCCGTGCCCAACCAGGAATGTGAATATAGAGATCCTGTAAATCGCCGATTATCAAGCACTCTATGAAGATACAAGCGTAATAGGATATTCAAAGGGACCTTGGAGCGTTCTATGCGTTCACTCCGGACAGCCACAATATTATGCTAACGGGGGACTAGCAGCCTTCGATTCAAAGGTGTTAGTCTTTAAGTTTTCGAAAACGGTACAACCGCACTATATGGCTCGGTTTGAGGCTTGTGCTGGTAAACAGAAATATCAGAATCCGAAGAAAAGGGTAGGATATGTAAGGTCACTCGCGTTAGAGTCGATCTCGACAAGGGAAATTTTTGTTCGCGCTCAACCAGTTTTATGAGGGCGGCACGATACTCTACAGTGCCAATCCTCACCTGGCCGGGTGCAATCTTATGGGGTGTAATATCTTTTGGTCTGTATCGTATTTAGCGTTAAGCTTCTTTCTTTCGAGATTTTTTTTTTTATCTTTGTTCGCCCCAGTTGCTCAGATTTGTTGTCAGATCACGAGACGGACGACTCCGTAGTCGCTCAATTGCTCAGAGCATACATGCATCCTCTTCCCTAAAACAGATTAGGAAAGCCTACTGTGACTCTCCGGTGCATATGTCCTATTTAATTTTTTTATAATGCCACAATGATGATTTACCCCAAATTATCTCATATGGACGCTTTTCGTTCAGCCCCGGGAACCCCATTCAGAACCACTATTGGGTGTACGGATCTTTTCCGGTATGGTCTAAAATTTTGAAAATCGTTTTCTCTTTCTACCTCCAAAAATGTTCAAGACAATGTTCAGAGGCAGCACCAGACTGCTCTCTCAGACTTCTTTTCTTCGGAATACTACTGCTCGTCCTCTTCCTGACTTGACGCCTTTGAAATTTGACTCCAACGGTAGCGCTGATTTGTATGCCATTTGCAAGATTCACAATATGCCCTATATGGTTTCTAAAGGGGACAGATTGATCTTGCCCTACAAGATGAAGAACCTCAAAGTCGGTGATGTGTTGAAGTTAAACAATGTTACAAGTATTGGCTCGAGAAACTTTACTTTCAACGATGACAACGGCATTCCTGAGCTGGCTTTTGAATTGACTGCTACTTTGGCTGAGATTACTAGGGAACCAAAGTACCAGGTGTATAAGAAGAAGCAAAGATGCAGAAGATTGAAGACTGTTGATGTGGAACCATTTCAGACTCATTTGGTCATCAGTGAATTAAAGGTGAACTAAATCGAACCTATATTGCATGTAAATAGCTTATTGTACATTATACAGAAATATCCCGTATTACACCCTTCTCCGGGTGGAGTTCAAAACACTGCAGAGCTTCGTCTTGCTAAAAATAAAGCTGCTGTCGACCTCCATAAATGGGTGCTCCAAAAGTTCGGCGGCTGTTGGCCGTTTCTCTGAGTCAATTGTGAAGCACATGGAGAGGAATTCTTTTGCTTCACTGCTCAACTCTTCGGGGATTGGAGGTGCTAGTTTCGTCTTTCCGATTTTATATATAGCACTGACCACTGCTTCATTTGACCAAGGACGTTCGCCGGCAAACATCTCTAGCACAACGCACCCGAGGGACCAAATGTCCACCTTGGCACTGTAACCCTGCTTTTTATCTGCAACCATGCTGTGAATGACTTCGGGCGCCATCCAGAACACAGTACCTTGCATGGACATTTCCGCATTATTGCTGTAAATGTCCTTTGATTTCTTTGAAATTCCGAAGTCGGATATCTTGCACGATCCATCAACCTCAAGAAGAAGATTATCTGCTTTCAAGTCTCTGTGCAAGATACCATTTGAGTGGATATATTTTAATCCTTCGAGAACCTGTCTGGTGATATGCTTCACAAGCAGCTCTTCAAACTTACCATGTGACTTCAAGCATGAAGCAATGGAACCACCGGCAACATATTCTAAGAATAAGCTGTAGGTATTCTGCTTCTGTTCGAACCCTAGATATTGAACAATGTTGATATGGTCTAAATCTTTCATGGTCTCGACTTCCTTGTGAAGGGCATCCAATCCTTCATTATTAGCGCTGTTTTGCGCAACAACTTGCTTGACTGCAAGCATTTCTCCTGTAGTTACGTTAAGGGCCAAGAATACCGAGCCAAAGGATCCACGTCCAATCAACTCACCTTTAACCCAGGCGAACTCTTCCAGTTCGCCGTTATTCTTTCGCAGTGCGCGACTGACAAAGCCTTTTTCGATTTCAGCCGAAGTGACTTCGACGACTTTTTGGCCCCATAACTTTGTATTGGCTCTGTGAAGCGTTGGGGAGGAGTGCAAAGCAATCTTGGCGTTTTTATTATTCACCGATCTGGATTCTTTAATACTTTCCAATCTCTTAATACGTGCTTCGTTCGCAACAATCCTGATAGTTTTCATGCTGCGCCGGAGCTTTGATCCATCGCCGTAAAATATTTCATCTTCTCCCTCTTGTCTGGGGTGGACTGGAGAAATATTTGCGTTCGAAAATGTTCTGGAAATAGATGCTTTCCTTGTTGCAAGGGCGGGCCCTTGAGCCACCGCCTCTGACGAAGTGTCGATAATCGGCTTATCTAATATTGTGTTCGGGAAGTACTTCTCGAGATTTTTATACACCTCTTCCACAGGGGGTCTCACGCTCATGATGTTATGTTCTCCTTCCTTGGGGTATGATGGTATCTTATTCGTAGGCTTTACGAAAAAATCCTCGTCGTTATCACTGTCAGCATTAGATAGTGACGCGAGATCGAGTTGAGGAGCATCGAAAAAGTTGATAGTATTCTCTGTGAAAGCACTAGGGTTTGCCCTGCGAGTTAATGATCTCATAGAACGACTCAGGGTCCTATGGATTGAACTAATGCTATCTCCTGATAGAGAGTAATCATCTGATCTATCTCTACCAGCACTAGATATGCTAGACATGCTAGGCTTGTTTTGGATTGAAAGTGAATGTGATTTGGAAGGGGGAGGTGGAGCCTTGCGCTTAGCAACAAAATTGGAACTTCTCTCGAATTCGGAGCCCAGTGACGCTGTTCTCAAAGTGTTAGCATCGCCTGGTATCAATTCATTGCTTCTATTCATTTTTTCATCCTTTAAAGCATGGATTGTCGATGCAGAAATGGGTGAGACGGCTGTGTCTGTTACAGAAGACGAATAAATGTTTGGTATCATGCGAGGAGCCTTGTTCTCGTTAGAGGACTTCCGGCGCTTGTCGAAATCAATTTCCCTACCCTCTTTTCGTACCACCAAGAAGGAGGAGCCCAGCTCGATTTGATTCGGTTGTGGTGGAGACAATGGGTTTATCTTCAAAGAAGGAAGTGCCGCTTTCCTACTTATTCCATTCGAAGCAACTCTTCGGTTGGGCAAAGAAAGCTTCATTGGAATGAAAGGTTCTGCCACATCCCCCAGATGCTGTCTCCTGGCGATGTGTTCTGAAATTTCGGCAATAGTGCCATGTTCCTTGAAATTCAAGTAGTCAACATTCTTATCCCTTGACTCCTGGAGCATATACTGGGGGGTTGCAGGGTACATCTTGCCGTTGTTGTCACCAGAGGTGTCAAAGGACTTTGAGTCTGACGAAGTGCTAGAAAGCGTGCCATATGGCGAGCTAATGGCCTGGTTAATTTTTATCTTGACTAGAGTATCCTGCTGGAGTGCAATAAGAAGATCCTGGTCTGGCAACGCATCGCCTGGGTCGCAATCGAAATCCGTAAGGTGAAAGCTTATGCCAACATCAATCAAGTCAACTGCATTCAAGAGACTCAGTCTCACGTTGTTGTAGACCAACGGTTTCGAGACATCAAGATTGAACTTGGTAAACGACATGTTGTCGCGTGTAAGCAATATGAGCTTGAGCTCTGGTTTCATACCGTCTCTTTTATGTGGAAAGAAGCGAGGTTGGAGAACAGGGTCGCACCGGGGCTGGGGGAGCTTGGGTGGGTCCGGGTCTGCGGCATCGGCAGTGTGGAATGACGAGCCCGAGCTGATTTTGGATAGGCTGTCTTCCAGGACCCTGCGCTCTGTGCGGCTAGAGTTCAACTGGATGATAGGCACGTCGGGAAACTTCTGGGAAGACGCAGAGTACACGCTGCGGCGGTTCGCGGCGGACAGCTTGCCGCTGCTGGTGACAGAGGTGCTTGACAGAACCTGCTTGACCAAGCCCGCGGCCTTCTCGCCGCCGTACTTCCGGATGGTGCTGAAGATGCCGCTTTTGCGGGAGCCGGCCGAGTTCCCCGGCAGAACCTCCAACATGGACTTGGTGGACGCGGCCGAGGACACGCTCGGGACGGGCTCTTTGGTGGAGTCTGTGGAAGAGCCGCGGTTGTGTTTGCGGAAGAACTTGTGGCTCGCGAGCGGCTCGCGCGGGGGCTTGGCCGACTGCGGTGCGGGCGAGGGGTCCACGTACGAGAAGGGGCGCGGCTTTGTAGGCACGGAGGCCGGCGCTTGCGTCCACAATGCGGGTGCGGACTTGCGGCTCTCGGTGGTGAGGATCTCGTCGTCTGAGAGCGCCGCGATCAGGGTGGGGGCACGCGGCAGCACCTCTGCGCGGAGCAACTCGATGAAGCGCGGCACCGTCAGCTTGGAGCCGTCGGAGCCCAAGCGCAGGCTGATCAGGCGCCACACCGCGGACTGGGCGTCGTAGTTGCCCAACTCGAGAAAGCGATTGCCTGAGATTTCGTTGCGGCGGAAAGTCTCCTTCCACGACTCATTGAAGCCGTGGTCGTCGAGCCACACGAGCACGCGCGACATGGGCCACGGCGTCTTCTGCGGCCCGCCCTGCGTGTTCATGGCGTAGCGCAAGAACCGCTGCTGGTTGTTGGCCTTGGCCGACGAGGTGGACGCGATGGACACGGTCAGCAGCTCGGACGAGTTGCGGTTGTGGCTGGGCGGCTGCGGCGCCAGCATCGCCGGGGCGGTGGGGTGGGCCGGCGGCACCAGCTCCTGCAACAGAGGCTTGGATGCGGAGAGCGGCGTGTGTTGCGGGCGCGCGGCCGGGGCCGCGGGCGGGGCCGGGAAAGGCGGCGGGTCGGCCAAGTCGGGCGGCGCCTTGCGGCTGGGGCTGGCTGCGGGCAGCGCCGGAAACATGTGCGGCGACAGAAAGCTGCCGTTGTGCGGCGACACAAAGCTGCCGTTGTGCTGTAGCGGCGGCCCGCCAAGCAGAAGCAGGCTGGAGGAGTACTGGTAGGTGTGGATGAGCAGGCCGATGGGGTTGGAGCCCTGGGTGCCCATCGACTTCTGCGGCAGCGCCAGAAGCGTCTCTGCGGAGGCACGCAGCACCAGGCGCAGCACCTGGGGGCTGTGGCTGGGCGCGGCCATCTGGAGCACCGAGTCGTTGGCGGAGAAGCTGAACAGGTTTTCCGGGGCGTCCGTGTGCGGGCGGAGCTCGGGCGAGAAGAAGTCGAAGCGGTCGGCCACGGCTTCGGCCGCCACGGAGTCGGACACGGCGCGCGGCGCGGGGCCCAACGGCGGCTTGTCGAGGGGGGCGCGGATGCGCTGGAGGTCGTAGCTGGCCGAGTGTTTGTGCGACTGGGGGTTGTCTGGGCTGCGGCCCACCGGTTCGCGAGGCTCTGGCGGGTTCATTGGTCTAGCTCAGTTCGAGTCGTGTTGAGCTTGACTGAGTCAGGTAGTCAGGTAGTGTAGTCAGGTAGTGTAGTTAGGTAGTGTAGTTAGGTGGTCAGGTAGCAGGTATTGTAGTAAGGTGGTCAGGTGGTCAGGTGGTCAGGTGGTCAGGTGGTCAGGTGGTCAGGTAGGTAATGTAGTAAGGTGCTCAGGTGTAGTAAGGTAGTGTAGTCAAGTAGTAGTCCCTGTATCCAGCAAACCTCTGCTGGCCCTGCCGTGTGGTCAAACAGTAGCAGTTGGGCTAGCGCCGCGGCTTGAGCGCGCCTGCACAACCACACCGCGGTGTTTCTCCGCCTGTGCTCGCTTCCTTCCTCGCCCCGCCCCTTGCCCACCGCCCGCTGCCTACATCCTAGCCGAAATGGCGTCCGTGGCGCTCGAGCAGGTGCTCTACGACCTCGCGCATCTCTCGCCGCAAACGCGGCCCGACCAGTTGGCGCCTCTTCTTGCCGCCGCCGTGCGCGCACTCCACCTCCACCTCTACACCTGGCCGCCCGCACCCCTCCACTTGGCGTTCGGCCACCGGGTGTTGGCGCTCCGGCTGTATTGCGAGCCCGGCGCGGGCGGGTCTGTTTCCGTCGACTCGGTGGACTCTGTTGTGGCGTTCCTCCGTTCGGCGCCCCACGGCGGCGCGCTCCACCGCGCGTTTTCGCGCGCGCGCTCGCGAGCCGAGCGCACGGTGGTGCGGTTTTTGGCCCGCACCTTTCGCGCGCGCCCCGCCCCGCCTGGCCGCGCCCTGCCGTTGGCGCGCGCCGTCGAGGCCTACGCCCGGGACCTTTCTGACCTAGACGAGGGCCCGGAGGACCTGGACCTGGACCTGGACCTGGACCTGGACCTGGACCTGGACGGCTCGGGCCGCCCGCCCCATTTCGAGTGCAGCGACCCCGTCCTCGCGCGCCTCCACCGCATGTTTTCTCCCTTGGCCGCAGACCCCGCGTGGAACTCGCGCTGCGCCCGCGCAATGGTGGCCGTCTACAATGCCGCCGCCGGCGTGCGCCTCTTGGAACTCGCGTCGGCGCCGTCGCCACACCCCGACGCAGTGTGCCAGTTTCTTCTTCCCGCCGTTCCGGTGCCGCTCCGCCCGCACGCTGCGTCCGTGCTCCGCGGTTTGCTCGCCTCCGGCTCCGAGCTCGCCTCCGGCTCCGGGGCGCCCGCCTCCCTGGACCTGCCCCGCCAGGCCCCGCCGTCGCCGGCTTCTCTCGCAGAGTTGGTGTCCAATTTGGACGCGGTGATATCGGTCCTTAACGAGTACGACCTCGACTTCGACCCGCTGTTCCCGCGCTGCTTTCGCCACTACGTGTTTTTGGTGTACCACCATCTGCCCGATGCGGCCAGCGCCCGAGACCACGACTACATCAATCGCGTTGCCTCCACCGTCACAGCCATTGCTGACTTTGACGCGTCTCCGGCAAATGACTCAAGCCTGGTGCGCGAAATCGTCCGTGAGCTCCATCAGATGCAATTCCAGCTCATTGCGCACCCCCAGCAGACGCTCTTGATGCGCCTCGCCCTAAAGGAGGCTGACGCGGATGTCCAGGTCATGAAAAGCGCACTTTCGGTCTGGAGTAGCCGCCTCCTTGACGCTGCCCAATTGCACGTTCTCTGTGACGAGAATTTCCTCCCGGTCCTGGGCCGCCGTGCCGTCAAGAAACATTTTTCCGCGTGGTACAACAAGCACATGCGTTTCCGCCAGTTGGGCTCACACGCTGCTGGATACAGCGACAAGCGCCTAGCCGCCAAATATCTCAACTCGCATTGGATCGGAAAGCTTCTTCGCATTGCCCGTGCAGAATCTATGAGTGATGCTTTCCGCATCAGACCCTTCCTTCGGGTATGGAAGAGCCGCTACCTGGCCATTCGCGCCCTTGCTCTTCAACAGCGTGATTTCACCGAGACAAAGACTCTCGCCAAAGCGTTTTCCACCCTCAAAGTGAAGTCTGAGGTCATAAGCACCTTGAATCTTCGTGCGCTGGATTTCCATGACCACCTATCTTCCAATTCCAATGCAATCCTCTTGAAGAACGTAATGTCCCTTTGGAAACGCAAATTCTCCTCGCGATCTTCGTCGCCAGACCTCTTGTCCACGAAGCTTTATTGGTTGGGTTCTTCCGCTCGGGAATTTGTTTTGAGGAAGCACTTTCAGGTATGGCGCAAGCGCTCAGTCCTCTTCGATCTTGCAGGCCAATTCGAAGAAACTTCTAGCTCCTCTTGTAAGCAGAACATTTTCAACCTCTGGAAATTCCAATTACAAGCCAGCCATTTGTCTGATTCTCTTATTCTTGAACGAGATCGTCGCCTCCTATCCCATGCCTTTAATTCGTGGAATATTTCCCTTCATGATCGAAATAAGGCATTGAGTTTCTCTGAAAAGCATCTTCTAGCTCATTCTTTACATATATGGAAGCTAAACGCTAGGTTGAAATCATCCCTGTCTCTTCGCCAAGAGCGGTTGCTTAGACTTACCATAACAAATTGGAAACTATCGGTAAATGAAAAAATATTTCGACTGAAAAGTCAATTGGAGCTCAAGGCCAAAGCTCTACGTGCATGGCGTCGTGCTTATCGGAATCATCTTGAAAATATTGCAATTTCTAATGAACTTCATAATAGAAATTTGCTACATCAACTGGTTGCGGGTTGGGTATCACTGCTATCTCTAAGCAAGGAGTTATCAGTTGTTGCAGACTTGAACTTTCAAAGAAAATTTTTTCTGCTTCTATCAGACAAAGCATCTCTTCTGAAAGAGCGTGATGCCCTTACAATTCAATTGCTAAAAGATGGCAAACCATTTGAAAACAGATTTGTAATTTCTTTTTGCCTCGCAATCTGGAAATCCAAATATATTCAGAGGTATGAAGATCTCTCACGGAAGGCAGCAGAAGAATTTGAAACTAATGTGTCCAATAAAAACACTTTACGAGTCGCTTTAAAGCTTTGGAGGCGAAGGTTGAACCAATCAATCTTGCAGCAGCAGCTCTTAGAGCGTCGTCTTTTATCCTCTCGGGACTTCAGAGAAACAGAGAGGCTTTACTTTGGACATTGGTTGGAAAGGGCGATTGCGCACAATAATTCAAAGACAAGGAGTGCCGATTTCTATACTACATTACTTCACAAAAAATACTTGCTAGCATGGTATGAAAAGTACGTCACAAAAGTGGATTACTTGCTGGATATTTCGGATGAATTGAGGAATCAGAGAGATTATAATATTCTCCTTGACAGTTTGAGAAAGTGGAACTTGAACCTAATCAAAAATGTGAAAAGAAATAACCAAACCTGTGCCATTTTCCGAGAGAAGTGGGAGAAAGCAAACATGAAATCTTTGTTTCAACTCTGGTTGCACAAAACTAGACAGCGTGAGTACACTATTGGTAATACAAATGATGAAGAGGAATATGCGGATGCCAATACTACATTTGGCAGCAACCTGTCGCCTCTTTCTCAAAAGTATCCCAAGGCGGCCTCTTTTACTTTTGACTCCTCAAGTTACCTCAACACTCCAGTGAAGAAACAAGTCCAAGGATTATTCACTCCCCAAAATAGAAAAGGTCCGAGCCCTACAAGGCTACAAGAAACAAATCAGAGAATGAAAATTGACAAGATGGATGCTCTTATTAGCCGTTATAAGTTAGCCAAAGTTCCAACCCGAACTGACAACCGGCCCTTAAGAGCTGTAAGACTCTCGCCCCCAAAAAATGACTATTATTCTTCTAAAATGCCAGTGAAGCCACCAGCTCCTCGGTTTGAACCACACTCTTCCAGCTCGTCTCCCGAAGCAACTTCTTCTCCAAATTCGCTGATCGGAGAGGCTGAAAATGTGCTTTTAAATACTGCAAAGAAGCTCAATAAGATAAAGCCCTTGGTGATTCCGCGTCAAAAGGAAGATGAGTTTCGGCTAACTACAGTAAGCAAATTACGAGCGAGGTTACAGGCAAGGGAAGGGACTTCAACTGACCGGTCGAATGTATTTGATGACACAAAATAGCTCGAATCTATTGAATTGTCAAGTATTCGCTTTCCAACTGACTCTCCACGGAATCAATGTGCTCGTTGATAGCACTGCGAATGGCTTCTGGTTCTACTTCTTCAAAGGGCTCCTCTTTCAATCCAACCAAAATCTCTTCTTCTTCTCTAATCTCAGGTTTTTCGGCTGCCTTATTGATGACCACAGGCAATGAATCTTTTTCTAGGCGTTTATAGACAAACATGAAGTCCTGCAATACAACCCCGCTCTCGAGTGTTGAAGAAATTGTCTTGAATTCCCATTGCTTAAGATCCTTCCAGACGTTAGAAAAGAATAATGATCTAATTGTGGAGTCTTTGATTATCATTGACACCTTGATGGCGAGATTAACAGGATTCACTCCCGCAAAAATTGGAATTACTTCGAGAACTTCCCAGTGCAGAGGGTCATAAAGAGCCGCATCCACTTGTGGGGGGGATTTCATGTTAACACTGGTGATCAAGTAGTCAAAGTCATTCCAGATTTCGAGTATTTCTGGCTTGGTTTCTGTCTTGTCGAAAGTTATCTTGCGGTCATGCATTTCAGTGAACTTGGTTACACCACTCATACAAGAAGGTACATCCATGTGAACCTTAATGTTTTCGCCCAAATGATTTCGGTACAAGTAGTTATCAAGATATGAAATAGCCGCACCACCAGGGTAGTTGAAGCTGGACGCAAAAGCCATGAAGGACGAAAGTCCCCACGAAATAAAAAAGCTTGCACTCAAAAGAAGAAGTAAGGCCTTGTGGGCAAGCAGGAAAGAACGCTTCCACCAAAGACTCGTCAATCCCACCGAAGCAGATAATGTAAAAACAGGAATAGTGTACGCAATAAACCTCCATTCCTTATGAGGTTGAAAAGACATGACTACCACAAAGATAATTGCGGCCACAGTCAATACCCGGATAGAGTTTCTGGCAGGGTGGTAGATAATGGGTGTCTTTTCGTCGCTACTCACTTTCTTTCCATCGTGTGCAAGGTCATGCATGAACCCCAACAATGCCAATACGATAATATGTGGTGGGCGGAAGAAGTTCGGAATATACTTTGTAAAGTAAGCACCGAATGGCTCAATTCCCCATTGCACTGATTTGCCATGGACAATATTGAAACGGAAAGATTCCAATTCAGGAATTAACCAGCGACCCCAGAAGTATGAGTCGACCGAAACGGTCAATGCCAATCCCAAAAGAGTACCAATGATCAACATGAACATGTTGACTGTGATCCCTGACTGGCCAAAGATGAAAGAGGAAACAAACGCAATCACAGTCGCGAAGACACCAATTTCAATTCTGAAGACAACACCAGCAAATGCCATTATAGCCAAACCTGACATGTCACCGTAGATCAATCTGCTTATGGCAAAGTTCACAACTGGCAATGCAAGAAAGTTGGGCAACGTTCTAGACATGTAGTAGAGGAGATGAAACTGCGAAACCAATAAGAGGGTGAAGAAGAAGCCTACAAGTCCATTGCGACTCTTTCTTCCCTTGTGTACTATCCCATCAACGCTCTGTCTGACAGCAATGAGTCCTAATATGTTAAGTCCAGCCAAGATTCCCCTTGTCATCACCTGGACGTGCAACTGACCGAATTCGGAATCTCTGAGAATGGTGCCACCAGTCAGCTGAGACAAGAACACATCCGCAACTTTCATTAAGCCACTGAGAACTACAGCTCCGACAAAAGTGCGTGGAACAACACCCGGAAACACCTTGTGGTCAAAATTCTCCAACACTTTGGCTGGGAACACGCCAAAATTCAACATATCATGCACAGCTTGAATATTAAAGGACTCTTCCACTTTAGTATATGGAGAGGCAAACAAATAGGTCATTACGACCACCAAAAGGATCGTATCCAATATCCATATGAGTTTCATGATGCTGGAAGCGTAGAAAATATTTCACGACTATCGTCTTCGTGGTATAGATGTATGACTGCATGTAGCAAAGCCGTGCGTGGAGAAGGCTGAACGGCGAAGGTAGCCCGAATTTACCTGGAGAAGGGAAAAATCCCATATATAGAGATGCTATAAGGTGGAAAAATTTAATAGATTATTGTCACCTTCCCCGACCTTTTTTTTCAATTTTATGCTTTTATTTCACTCGTAGCCCCACTGGTGGAACGAGTTCTTACTTCTGTGTAGGGTGAGATGCGAAATCGTACAGTGGGTGTGATCTCACAATATGGACGATATCCCGGAACTTGTGGAGGAGCTTCCTTCCAACTTTGAGTTGAAATCTCTGTACACGGGAAAGTTAGAGGACACGTCGGCATTTGCTCCCAAGCCTGAAAAAAATGACAAGATCCCCATCACGATAATCACTGGCTATTTGGGTTCCGGAAAATCTACCTTGCTAGACACTATTGCCCGTAACTCTGACAAGAGATTGGCCATCATCCTAAATGAGTTTGGAGACACAGCCTCAATAGAAAAGCTGGTAACTGTGACCGATTCTGAGAAAGGAGCAGTGCAAGAATGGCTTGATTTGGGAAATGGATGCCTCTGCTGTACGGTGAAAGACAATGGGGTGGTGGCCATCGAAAACTTGATTGAAAACTCTCGAGAGAAGATCGATTATATCTTATTAGAGACCACGGGTGTGGCAGACCCTGCTCCTATTGCGAAGATGTTTTGGCTAGACGAAGCGTTGGCATCTTCAGTGTACATCGATGGGGTAGTCACTGTGGTGGACTCCTACAACATTCTCAAATGCTTGGACGACATCGGCGGCCATTGGCATCGGTCCAACAAGCACATTATTGCTGAAGGCAAGGCAGATGTGACTCTGGCGGAAATAGAAAAGGAGAACCAGCTTCTAGAGGAAGGAATTACCACTGCTCATTTACAGTTGGCATTGGCTGATACGATTTTGTTGAACAAGGTCGACAAGGTAAACAGCGCTGAGATCGACAACATCACACAGCGAATTCGGGTCATTAACAACTCCTCTCCTATTTATACCACCAGTTTTGGCGACATCTCGCTCGAAAAGATATTGGATTTGCATGCATTCGAGGCTACGTCGCAAAAAGTCAGTACGCTGGTGAGCTTGGCGACAGACTCCAGCTACCATGACGACCGTATTGGGACCGTGACATTGGATTCACCATTCTTCACCGATCCAGTACAGTTTGACCAAGTGGAAACGTTTTTGCAGCAGGTTCTTTGGGAAAACATGGCCAATGGGCATGAGGTTGAGATTCACCGTGTGAAGGGAATTCTTGTAATGGGGGATGACATTCGTGTCATTCAGGGAGTTAGAGATACTTACGATATTATTGAGGGGGGCACCTTGCATCCCGATATCAAATCCAATAAGCTTGTGTTTATTGGAAAGAATTTGGATAAGGAGCAGTTGCGCGCAGAGTTTGTGAAACATGTACATTTATAGTTTTTGAGAGACATATTCGCACATGGCCAGAATTGTAATTTAGGTACAGAAATTCGAAAACTTCAAATAATAACCAAAGAAATGTCCTATCGTATTACTGGATGTTGGACTTTTAGCTTTGATGACATTAATCTATTGGAGTAAGGTTGTGGAGATGGAGAATTCGACGGAAACGACATGGACTAAAGCTGCGAAACTTGTGGCAAGACAATGTGTACGCGACTCATTACGAATCGAAGAAAAAAGGCAAGAAAGGTAATTTTGAGGGAAAGAGAGACGAAAATAAACCAGCGATTCAGCGCTTAGTGTCACAGACGGTCCAACAAAGGAGGATAGAGCCTGCCTCGGACTAATGTAGGAGGAGGTACGGGTGCAGAGTGGTTGGTGTATGGATGTTTTATAATTTGAGATGTACGGATCTGTGTCTTTGTGGCCCCAACCTACTCCCAACGGCGACCACAAACGTAAGTTTTTTTTTTCAACTACTTTATCTTTTTGGAAATACTGAAAGACAGAGTCAATAACAGTAGAAAACAAGAATGACTGGATTGAAGTCGCCACTTCGATGGTCATCGCCTGGCAAAAAATGGTTAGGTGTTTGCGGGAGGGGGAGACAGTAATGAAATTTGCACCAGATTAAATTCACGTCCAGAAAACTCAAATACCGATACTGGTATTCAAATACCGATACTGGTATTTTTTCGCCGGAGGTGTTGTAAGAGTTGCAGTCTTCTCCCCGCCCGATCTGGTGTGCACACACCAAAACGAACAAAGATTTCCAGCTACTCTTCCAGTAATCCATCGCTCATGTCAGACAGCAAGCCGACGGACCCCGTGAAAGAAAAGCCAGAGAATGCAGTCAAAGTGACGGATAAGGTTGCAGATGCTGCCAAAAAACCCAAGAAAAGCTGGTCGAACCCGGCACTCAAGGCCATGGGCATTCCACGCATTTCGCTTCCATCCAGAAACTGGATGATTTTCTGGACGGTGTTGGCGTCCATTGGAGGGGGCATCTATTATGATAAGCACCAGCAAACGCTTATTAGAGAGAAGTATATGGCGCAAGTGGAACACTTGAGTAAGGAGATCTACCCTACGGACCGCATTCCTCGCAAAGTGACGGTGTTCATTGCTCCTCCACCTAACGATTTTCTCGAGGAGTCTTTGCGGCACTTCCGCCGGTACATCAAGCCTATCTTAAATGCTGCGGCCATTGACTTTGAAGTTTACACCGAAAACCGACAGGGAGAGATCCGGTCGCAGGTGGCGGAGAGAATCAGAGACTTGAGAAAAAAGACGGCACAGGAGAAGCTAGAGCAGGCTGCCGAAGCGGAAAGAGAGGCGTACGACCGGTCATGGGGCAAGTTCTTCCGGTCTCTTCCGCAGTATTTCAGAAGAAGCGAGCAGAGGGACGACACCGAGGTTTATGCCAACCGGCGCCTGTTGTACTCGGAGAAGGACTTGCTTGGGCTCTACCGGTACACCAAGCCTGTGACGCCTGTCAGGGACGATGAAAGGGACGCTGCGTTTGCAGGCGGAGTGATTTGTGTGGGCAGAGGAACCTACAAAGAGTACATGAACGGTGTCCAGGAGGGTCTTTTGGGGCCATTGGTGAAGCCTGCGGAGGAGGTTGCCGAGCTCGCAGCGGATGGCGCGGAGAAGAGCTCTGTGGAGGAGATTGAGGACTTTGGACAGAAGGAGGGCGAGGAGGAGCAGAAACAGGCACCGGTGCCTAAGCCGTACATCCAGGCGGCGGAGTACGGTGCGGCGGCGTTGGCCCCGGAATTGGACCTCACGAGGGTGGTGCGCAACGACAAGAATGTGCCCGTGTTGTTTGAGCAGCCGGTGTACGTGTTCCCTGTGCCCAAGTTGAGCGGGTTTGTCAACATTCCGCGCAAGATCTACCGGTACTTCAACACGCACCTTGTGGCGGAGGAGGTGTCGAGCAAGACGGTGCCCATTGTGCAGGGCACCACGAGGCCGTTTGAATACAAGGATCGGTTTCTTGGCAAGGAGGAGGAGTTGGACTGGCCCAAGCTGTGGGTGGAGAGAGGACGGGGAAAGAACAGCGAGTGGGTGCAAGAGTTGGAGGTGGACGAGCGCATCGGCAGCCGCATGCGGGTGTACGAGTAATGTAAATAGAAAGGAAACGGCACCACCTGCGAAGCGGAGAGATTGGAGAGGCGAACCGGTTACAACTACACGGACGGCTAGATGGAATAGATAAGCGGCGTTGTTGGCCGCGCCAACCGTTTAGGCGGGGGCGGCGCCGGAGAAACCGCGGAAAAACTAAAGGCGGCGGGCCCACGCCATGATGCAGCCCCGCATGGATGCAGGCGGCCCCAGGCGCTGGGCGTGGGGCCCCGGCGGCACGTGAGCTGCGGCACGGAATGCGGCGCGCCGAGATCGGAGCGGCAGTCGGCCAGCTCCGGCCCACGATGTGATTGCCTGGAGATTTGGGTGCATGCGGCGGCCCTGAAGCGGGCCGCATGTGTCAAGACGGCAGCGCGCGTGATTGGCTGGAGATCAAGCGTCCGCGGGCATTGTGCCGGATTATGACTCGAACCCAGCGGCCGCCTCCGGCACACACGCGGCTCGCGCGTCCGGCATGTCGCATTTTGCACCTTGACCGCATAGCGGGCCCGCCGTGCACCGCTATAAAGTGGCCCGCAGATCCCACGGCCGGGCCGGTTTTTTCTTCCCCACTAGCCAATCCCCAAAACTGCAATGGTGTTGCCCCACGAACCCGAATTCAAGCAAGCGTACGACGAGTTGTTCTCTGCCCTCGAGGAGTCCACTCTCTTCCAACAGCACCCCGAGTACAGAAAGGTGATCCCTGTGGTGTCTGTGCCCGAGAGAATCATCCAGTTCCGCGTGGCGTGGGAGAACGACAAGGGCGAGATCGAGGTCAACAACGGCTTCAGAGTCCAGTTCAACTCCGCGTTGGGCCCATACAAGGGTGGCTTGAGATTCCACCCCACGGTGAACTTGTCCATCTTGAAGTTCTTGGGCTACGAGCAAATCTTCAAGAACGCGTTGACCGGCTTGTCCATGGGCGGCGGCAAGGGTGGTTCCGACTTTGACCCCAAGAACAGATCCGACGGCGAGATCAGAAGATTCTGTGTCGCCTTCATGAGACAGTTGGCGAGATACATTGGCGCGGACACCGACGTGCCTGCCGGCGACATTGGTGTGGGTGGCCGTGAGATTGGTTTCCTCTTTGGTGCGTACAAGGCCATGCAGAACAACTGGTCCGGTGTGTTGACCGGCAAGGGCTTGACCTGGGGTGGTTCCTTGATCAGACCAGAGGCCACCGGCTACGGCTGTGTCTACTACGTGGAGAAGATGATCGAGAAGGCCACCAACGGCACCGAGACCTTCAAGGGCAAGAGAGTCGCCATCTCCGGTTCCGGTAACGTGGCCCAGTACGCCGCGTTGAAGGTGATCGAGTTGGGCGGCACCGTCGTGTCCTTGTCCGACTCCAAGGGCGCGGTGATCTTCCCCAACGGTGTCACCACCGCCCAGATCGCCGCCATTGCCGAGGCCAAGATCAAGTTCAAGAGCTTGTCCCAAATCATCGAGGGCTACTCTGCGTTCGCCCAGGCCAACGTGCAATACATTGAGGGCGCGCGTCCTTGGGTCCACGCGGGCAAGGTCGACGTTGCGTTGCCCTCTGCCACGCAGAACGAGGTTTCCGGCGACGAGGCCAAGGCGCTCATCGCGGCCGGCTGTAAGTTCATTGCCGAGGGCTCCAACATGGGCTCCACCGCGGAGGCCATCGAGGTGTTCGAGGCGGGCAGAGCCGACGGCGTGTGGTACGCTCCAGGCAAGGCCGCCAACTGTGGAGGTGTGGCTGTGTCCGGTTTGGAGATGGCGCAAAACTCGCAGAGAGTGCAATGGACCAGCGAGGAGGTGGACTCCAAGTTGAAGAACATCATGTACGAGTGCTTCGACAACTGCTACGACACCGCCGTCAAGTACACCAAGGAGGCCAACTTCGGCTTGCCTTCCTTGTTGAAGGGTGCCAACATCGCGGGCTTCATCAAGGTGGCCGACGCCATGTTCGCGCAAGGTGACGTGTTCTAGATAATTTTACATAGATTTTATGATAACTGGCTTATTTCCCCGGCGTAGACAGACGAGCGCGCGCACGGTGCGGAAACCATATCAAGTCTATTCAAGTCTGTTCTCAGTCTATTCAAGTCTGTTCTCAGTCTATTCAAGTCTGTTCTCAGTCTATTCAAGTCTATTCAAGTCCATTCTCAGTCTATTCTCATCTATTCTCATCTATTCTCAGTCGATTCTCAGTCCATTCTCATCTATTCAAGTCTCCATGTCTATTCCCAACTTCGACACCGACCTCCCCCGCTACTTCCCGGTGCACCTGAGCCTCCGGGTCAACACGGAATTCTCGTCGGTGCTGCTCCTCAACCAGATCGACGACCAGATTCTCGCGCTCAAAAGGGCGTGCGATGCGTACCTCGACCACGTCAGCACCAACCCGCACCTTGTGGGCGACGAGTGCTCGCAATTTCTCGCGAAGCAGCTCGATTCGTTCGTCAAGCTTTTCGGCGCCAAGTTCCGCCTCCAGACCCTCCAGACCACCTTGAAGGCGGCGCACCGCGAGTTTGTCGAGAGCCGGCGCCACGAGCAGGACTTGAGCCTCGCCAACTACCAGGTGTACCAGGAGGTGGAGAAGGAGAACTTTGCCGACAACATCATCGGCGAGATGCGGCGCACGCTCGAGGGCCCCGACCGCGCCTCCTACGACGACATTCTCCGCGCCGACGCCATGTACCAGTACCTCAAGAGCGCGCGGTTTGTGCTCGAGAACCCGGAGGACCCGATTCCCGAGGACGTGGAGAACGAGGAGTTGGCGGTGGCGGGCGGCAAGATCTCGCTCAAGGACCCGCTCTCGTTGAACTACTTTGTGCACCCGGTGATCTCGCGCAAGTGTGGCCACGTGTACGAGCGGGAGCACATCATGAGCCTGTTGGAGAGCCACGCGCTGCTCAACTGTCCGGTCACGGGGTGCCAGCAGACGGTGGGGCGCGGCGATCTTCGCGAGGACAAGTTGATGGCGTTGCGGGTGAAGGTGTTTACGGGGCGGGCGCGAGGGTCTCGGCGCGAGGTTTCGCCGGTGGTGAGGATCTGAGGTCTGACGGACTCTGATCTGGACTAACTGTTGGTAGCGAGGCCACTGTCTAGAGTGGTTGCGAGGACACTGTCTAGAGTGGTTGCGAGGCCACTGTCTAGAGTGTTCTGATTACGAGGGACTGTTCCGATGTTCTGGATACTGGACTGGTGACTGGCTGGCGTTGTTTGACTGGTTGATGGATCACTGTCTACTAGAGTGTTCTGGTTGGATCACTGTCTACTAGAGTGTTCTCATTACGAGGTTCACTGATCACTGGTTTACTAGTACAGGCTCCTGGAATGTGCTGGATACTGGACTGGCTGGGCTGTATCACTGTACCCCGCTGTATCACTGTACCCCGCTGTACCAGGCTGGGTTCACTTGACTTGGTACTGATTGATCGGGCGGCGTAGGCTGTCCAGCCCGATTCCATGATCCCCATTGAGTCCCGTTGATCAGTCCCTGATCAGTCCATTGATCAGTCCATTGATCAGTGGGTCCCTCAGGGCTCGTCGTGTAGCCACGAATTGCATATGCACACCCGAGCCACTTGTTAATATTACACCACCCACCAAACCCCAAACCCCAAACCCCAAACCACCAAACCCAAACCACCAAGAGTCTGGCTCGCCACTAACATATTCACCACCACCACCACTCAAAACTGCAACACCACCACTCAAACTGCACCACCACCACTCAAACTGCACCACCACCAACACCGCTACACCAAAACTACACCACTATAAAACTACACCACAACTACACCACTACACCATGTCTATCGACTACGGCGAGCACGCCGTCGATATCCCCATCACCGACTTGGACGACCCCGAGGACGACCTCTTGTTCGCCGAGCGCGCCAACCCCACATTCGTCGACTCATTGGACTACGAGCACCGCCCGCCCTCCGCGTGGCACAAGGTGAGGCGCTACTTCCGCCCCGACCCCACCCCCGACTTTGCCATCGACAGCGACGACGAAGGCGTGCTGCAGCTCCGCGACTACGCCATCCACCGCGTCAACAAGAAGCTCAACCGCACCATCATGGCGTTTGCCGCCGCCGTGGCGCTTCTCTTTGCCCTTGCCATGTGGCGGCGGCACACGGCCCCCACGGCCACCACGCCCCCCACGGCCGCTGCCGCCGCTGCCGCCGCCCGCACCACGGTCTCCAACGGCACGCACGAGTTCTACCCCACCACCATCCTCGTGTCGCTCGACGGGTTCCACCCGCACTACATCAGCGCCGACACCACGCCCGCGCTCCACCGCATGCTCGTGGACGGGCACGGCGCGCCGTACATGACGCCGTCGTTCCCGTCGTCCACGTTTCCCAACCACTGGACGCTCGTGACCGGGCTCCACCCGGCGGAGCACGGCATCGTGGGCAACACGTTCTACGACCCGCGGTTGCACAAGCAGTTCATCAACACCAACCCCGCGTACGGGCTCGACCCCGCCTTCTGGCGCGGCGGCGAGCCGGTGTGGACCACCGCGGCGCGGCACGGCGTGCGGTCCGCGGTGCACATGTGGCCCGGCAGCGAGGTGCCGACGGTGGGCGACAGCGGCCCGCTGTTTGTGGACCGGTACAACGGCAGCGAGCCGTTGTCGGCCAAGGCGGCGCGGGTCATGGGGTGGCTCGACTTGGAGCTCGCGCTGCGGCCCGAGCTCATGTTGGCGTACGTGCCCACCATCGACCAGTACGGCCACAAGTACGGCATCCACGGGCCGGAGGTGGCGGACGCATTGCGGTACGTGGACGACTTTGTGGGCTTGATGGCGGCGCAGTTGGCGCAGCGCAACTTGTCCGACATTGTCAACCTCGTGGTGGTGAGCGACCACGGCATGGCCCCCACCGCCAACGACCGCCTCCTCTTCCTCGACGACGTGGTGGACGTGGCGCACATCGAGCATATTGACGGCTGGCCGTTGTTCGGCTTGCGCCCGCGCGCAGACCACCTGGTGGACGCCATCCACGCCCAGATTGCCGCGAACATGCTGCGGCTCGGGCCCAGCGCCACCGACCACTTCCGCCTCTACCGCGTGGAGGAAATGCCGCCCGAGTGGCAGTTTGGCGGCCGCGCGGACGCCCACGCCTTCAACTACCGGTTGGCGCCGCTCTGGCTCGTGCCGGACGTGGGCTACTCCATCACCACCCACAAGCAGTTTGAAGACAATGGCCGCCAGTACACGCCGCGCGGCGTGCACGGCTACAACAACACCCACATGCTCATGCGCGCGCTCTTTGTGGCCCAGGGCCCGTACTTTAGCTCCCGCCTCCGCCCGGCGGAGAAGGTCCAGCCGTTCGCCAACACAAACGTGTACAACATTGTGTGCGACACCCTCGGCATCACGCCCGCGCCCAACAACGGCACGTTTGCCGGCTCCCAAGACTTTGCCGTGTCGGCGCTGCGCGTGCTCGCCGCCGGCTGGTCCGACCCGTTGTCTTACCCCGACTTGCCGTTCGAGGTGGACCACTTGGTGGCCAATGCCACGTACGACATGTTGTGGGGCGGCGCCGAGCTCGGGCCCATGCCGCCCGCCGGCGATGCGTATGCGTCGATCATGTCGGACGAAACCGGCCTGAGCATTGTGCCGGCGTCGCTCCCGAAGCCCAGCGACTTCTTGGTGCTGCTGGCGGCCACCGCGACGCTGGCGCTGACGCAGACGGCCTCTCCGGCGCTGATGCAGACGGCCTCTCCGGCGCTGATGCAGACGGCCTCTCCGGCGCTGACGCAGACGGCCTCTCTGGCACCGAAAAACGGCCTCAACCGCATTCTCGACGACGTGGAGGACGCGGCGCACGAGGTGGGCGAAATGATCGAGGACACCTACCACGGCGTAGCCGGCCTCGTCGGGTCTCTCTTTGGGAACCACGAGGACGGCGCCGTGGAGGCAGGGGCTCTGCAAAACGACGCACACTAATGGAGATGGACAACACATGTAAAGACTAATAGCATGTAAAGACTAATAACATGTAGAGAACTAATAGCATGTAAAGAAGTGATGAAGTGTAGAGAACTAATAGCATGTAGAGACTAATAAAGACAGACCTATGAAAGACTGTAGAGAACTAATGACGCATGTAGAGACCTATGAAAGACATGTACAGAACTAATGAGGCATGTAGAGCTGATGTAGAACTAATAGAATGTAGAACTAATAATGTAGAACTAATAGAATGTAGAACTAATAATGTAGAACTAATAGAATGTAGAACTAATAGAATGTACAACCAAGACAGTAACACAAGTTCAGTCGAGACCTACCACGTCTCGTACGGGTCCCTGTCCGCCTTGCTCACGGCAATGTCCGCGTCCGGAAGCTCGCGAAGCAACTGCTCGCGCAAAACACGCAAGAAGGCCCGCTCCGTGTTCGAGTGGTTGCACGCCACCACCGACGAGCCCATTTCGGTCAAGTAGAGCGCCTCGTGGTGCGACAACTCGCCCGTGTAATAAAGATCGGCCTTGACGCCTCTAAACACCGAGCCGCCGGAGCCGGCGCAGATGGCCACGGTGCTGATGGCGTGGTCGCGGTCCTGGTTCCGCCCAAGCCCCACCTGGACGTGGGTCAAGCCGAGGCTCGCCTTGACCGAGTCCACCAAGCGCGAGAGCGGCACCGGCTGGGCAAACGTGACAATGCGGCCCATGCCACAGCCGGCCTCGGTCGCGTGAGGCTCGATCACCTCCCGCCGCGCGACGGCGCCCGCGTGCGCAATGCCGTCGGCCAAGAAGTCATTCACGCCGCCCACGGCGCTGTCCACCGCCGTGTGGGGGCTGTAAACGCTCACGTGGTGCTGCAAAAGTTTGATCAACGACCTCTGCTGCGGATCGGCCGCCGTGATCAGCTTGAGGCCCTTGAAGATGAACGGGTGGTACGCCACCACCATGTTGGCCTTCTGCGCCACCGCCTCGTCTGCCACCGACTGGGTCAAGTCGATAGTGAGGAGGATTTTGCACTTGTCTGTGTCGGAGTGGTCTGCAGACGAGTCCAAGAGCAACCCGGTGTTGTCCCACGAGCTGTCTGCCAACTTGACCGGGTAGAGTTTCTGGACTGGATGTTAGTGGGGGCAGAGACGGAGCACGCGGGGTACATACTTGCTTTAGTAGCTGCTGTCACAGCGCGTTGGGATGTGGGGCTAGGCATAAAGAAGGGGGTGGGCACAGCAATGGGGGAGCTCCGAGATTGGCAAAAAGAAGAGAAATCACGGGTGCATTGGAAAAAAGAGTGCGCAAGCCCGGAATCGAACCAGGGGCCCAACGATGGCAACGTTGGATTTTACCACTAAACCACTTGCGCAAGAACATCAGTACCTTGCCCCCTGCCAGAATTGAACTAGCGACCTTTGCATTACAAGTGCAACGCTCTACCACTAAGCTAAGGAGGCGCGGTTACTGTGGTAGAGAAATTGTTCATATATGCTGGGCTAGCCACTATATTTAGTTTCTCTTCCCCAAACGCCCACTTTCTTTACATCAGTAAAATATCAGACATTCACTAACACTAATAATCTAGAACTAACTAACACTAATCATCTAGCACTAATCATCTAGTACCAATCTAGTACCAATCTAGTACCAATCTAGTACCAATCTAGTACTAATCTAGTACTAACTAGCACTAACTAGCACTAACCAGCACCAATCATCCACCTCCTTGCAACACCCCCGCAATCTGGCCAATGGAATCTTCAATCGTAGTCTCCACAGGTATCCACTCCATTCCCACAAGGCGCTTCGTCTCCTTGTTGTTTACCCCAGCCACACTAGCCTCATTAGCCACCGTGCTTCCAGGTGTACCCAACGGCAACTCCCCAGAGATTTCCGGAAACTTCTTCCTTGCCACATCCAACACCAATTGAGCGTCGCTGAACTCGTTGGCAGCAATCAATCGCTTGCCCGCAAGATTTCCATTTTCAAACGCAGCCACATGCAACTTAGCAACATCCCTCACATCGACCGTGGCGCCCTTGAATAAAATCAAATCTTCGCTCTTCTTGGCCGTGAGGTTTTTCAAAATGAACCCCATGGTAGAGCCAAAGGACTTGATTCCGTCATCGGCAAACGCAACGGGACCAAACACAAGCGCAGGGTTGATCACAGTAAATGAGAATTGCGGCTTGTTCTTCTCAACAAACTCCCACGCCGCCTTTTCTGCAAACTTCTTCGACCCAGGATAGCCTGCCCTGGGAACAGAGATGGCCTGCTCGTATGTGATGGCGTTCCATTTCTTTTCGTCAATGTACTCTCCTCCAACAAAGTCACCCATTGCGGCAATGGAAGAAGTGAGCACAAACTTCTTGATGTTGGGGCCATACTTGTGTGCTGCTTGCAACGCACTGATTGTACCCGCAATGGCAGGCTTCACAATCTCCTCCTCGGCGTTTGGCGAATCCAAAACAGCAGGAGACGCAGTGTGTAAGAAAACAGACACGTTGGGGTGCTTCTTCAATGCTGCATCAAACGCATCCTCGTTGGCGAGGGACAGCACGATTTCATAGGAAAAATTGGGTCCCAACTTAGCCTTGAGCTTGTCGCCCTTTGCTGCCGATCTGACAGTGCCTACCACCTAGTAATTTTTTTCAACGAGGAGCTTCACTACCCGTGCACCAAGGTATCCATTGGCACCAGAAACGAAAACAGTAGTCATATTGTCCTATTGCTTTGTGGGGTATTTAAACGGTGCGACGGGGTGGATATTTATAGTGTTTGGAAACGGGCAAACAAAACAGGGGGTGCGGTTGGTGGGTTTGTTTGTCTTGCTGCTCAATCTAGAGCTTACTAATTGCGTCGTGGCTATGGCAGTGAATATCGGCTAGGTCCATTGTCAAGTAACCGATGTAACTCTTCCTGCAGCCCCGCATAATGCTTGAGCGTGGGGCTCTAGTATATGCAGCCAGGGCTAAAATTGAACAGGAACCGAAAAAGTCACCGCCGCTTCACCTCAGCCGGGCGGGCCCACATGGATTCGCAAATGGATCAAAGCCGTGTGATATATAATTCCTTGGGAACTTCCGATTTTTCCTTTTCGATTGCTTTTCTCCTTGTGCCATTTCGGCGACAGCAACTAGTTGGGCCCAAAGTGCGTACTGTTCGATTAAGCTCTTGAGTTTGGACAGGACAATCCATGTGCAAGATTCGCAGTGGTGCGAGAGCCTAAGAAATATCGGCCCCTCCGGTCAAATGGGCCGACGTGCCAAAGTATCGGCCCCTTGATCTCTTAAGGGCCGGACCGGAAAAATAGTGTCTCGTTCCAGTTTGCCTTCGGTTAGTAGTACTTCGCACTCGGTTAGTAGTCCTTGGCATGACAATTTGGTGGAGATAGTGGACTGCACCTTCTGCAGTGTGATTGTGGATCAGAGCTCCAGACATAGCGCCATCATGCGATTTGCCTTCTATAATATGACGAGAGAATACCCGATTGTGCTTTGCCCAGTGCCAGAAGAAGCACAGCCAAATAGTTATACACCTTTGAGAATCGGTAGAGGGGCAGAACCTGCTAGATGGCACACATGGCTAGATGCGGGGTAACAACCCTAGTGTTTCCACATGCTAATCAATCATCGTTATAAGATTGGAAGGCCCATGGTTACCATATGCAGCGTGATACAAAAACTGCTAGGCGGAAGTATCACTACATCATAAGCAGGAATGACGGGACAGCGGCGCTGGTGTGAGAATCCAAGTAGTGCGATTGTGGAAAAATACAGATGCGCACTAGCATACAACGAGTACACGGAGATAGAACAGAACCAGCGGAAGAATAGGTGCAGTGCACCTTTGGTTTGGGGACAAGAAGACAAATCAGGAATCCAGCTCATTCCCTAAGCAACGCTACGCCAATCTATTTCTATCTCAACGAAGGTGAGGTTGCGCAGACTCACGCGCGGAGTACATGTGGCCCCAAGACTGCAGCTCGCAATAACGGGCGCCATTTGCCTAAAGCAGATCCTAGCCCCAGAAACCACCGGGCTGTACAAGCCAATAAAAAAAAAACACAATTGACCACATTCTACCACATTCTACCGGGATACCAGCTTTCACCTTTCATACACAGCTTCCATACGCAGCTATAGCCGGAGTGGTTGCGCTGCTCCAGGCTTATCGCGCGTGCATATAGTACAGGTTATGTGCTCCTCAGCTTATTCCTCCACACCACATCCCAGGTGAAAAAAGAAACCCATCAGTATCGGAGTCCGGCCCACAGCAGAGAAAGTTTACGGTTTCAGTGGCCCGAGTTACAAAGTTTGGCGCAAACAGAAGATACCGCAAAGACTCGCACCTTTTCCCCGCACTATCGCTAGCACATCGCTTGGTACCCCAATAGCCCCGGATGGAGTTTGAGCTCGACGATTTCACGACCCCCGTGGGCGAAAATGGGGCCGAGCCCGATTTCGACCAGCTCGCCCTTCTCCCGCCCACAGAAAAGTACACCGTGGGGTTTCTCGGGCAAAACATCTTCATAGACTCCAGCGACTGGCGCACCAGCACATTGTTGAAGGCGCAGATCTTGGCCGGGTTCTCGGTGTACATCTTGTTCGGATTGGCAGAGCAGACGGTGGGCACGCTTATTCCCAAGCTCCAGGAATACTACCACATGGACGACATCAACACTGCATACATCTTTCTTGCATCCACGTTCGGATACTTTGCCATGGCGCTCATGTCGGAACTGTGCATCAGCTCCTTCGGGTTCAAGGGCGTGTTGATGATTGGAACCATGAGCATGACGGGCGCATACTTGGCCATCAGCTTTATGCCGCCTTACCCGGTATTCATCATTGCCTACATCTTCAGTGGTATCGGCTTTGGCAGTCTCGACGCGAGCTTGAATGCGTGGATGGGCAACTTGGTGGACGCCAACCAGCTTCTCGGCATACTCCACGGGTGCTACGGTGTCGGGTGCATGATCTCTCCGCCCCTCATCACCCACTTGCTTGAGCGCAAAAATAATCCATGGCAATGGCATACGTACTATTTGGTGTTGACGCTGGCCGCGGTGACGTGCTTCACGGTGCTGGCTGTCACGTTCCGCAACGAGTCGCCTGCCAAGTTCCGATTCGAGACCATTCTCAAGCACCGCCGCCGGGAGATGGAGGAAAAGCAACACCAATCCGCCGCCGCGGACACCGACAAGGGCCCGTCCAACGCAACCCTGGAGTCGTTGCAGGCGCTGGTGGATACCCCGGTGCCGGAGGCAGACCCGGCGGGTGCGGATTTCGCCGCGGAGGAGTCCGAGACCGCCTCGCTCTCCCAATCGCTCCGCAGTGGCCTCGTGTGGTTCTTTTCGTCCATCATGTTCATCTATGTCGGCGGGGAGGTGTCTTTTGGGGCGTGGCTCGTGACCTTTCTCGTGCGGGTCAAGTCCACCCGCTACAAGCTAGCGTCGTATATGGCCACGACTTTCTGGGCCGGCTTGACCGCGGGCCGCATGGGCCTAGGCTTTGTCACAGTCCACTACTTCCGCAGCGAGCTTGTGGCTAACTGGGCCTACATTGCTTTGTCGGCAACGGGCCACGTTGTATTTGCAGTGCTTGCGCTCTCCGCCAGCCCGCCGATCCTATTTGTGGTTGTGTTTCTCACCGGCTTGTTCGTGGGGCCCATTTTCCCCACCACCATCGTGGCTGCCATCCAGGTGTTGCCTGTCAGATTCCACGCGACCGGCGTGGGCTTCATTTGTGCCTTTGGTGGCGGTGGCGGTGCCATGGTGCCGTTTTTGATTGGGCTAGTGGCTGAGCGCAGCGAGCTCGGGCTCCGGTACTACCCATTCATTGTCTTGGTTCTATACTTGATTCTTATGGCAGCATGGCTGATCCTTTATTTCAGATACCGCCATGGCCGCCGGAAGGTCACGCTCTAATGCGCTCTGCAGTTGCGGTGACCGCCGGTTGCCGCACCCCGTGTGGGCATTTCCAAGGGATCTAAAGCGAGCCGCCCTGCGCCGTCCATTCTTCCGGCGTAAAACCCTTTTGTGTAAACGCATGGATGGCTGCAATTTCCTCCTTGAGGGCGCCGTTGACCAACCTGTGCCTCATCAACTTGTTTTTGCCCTGGAAAACCGGAGACACAATGACCACGGCAAAGGCCTGGCCACATCCGCCAGACATGTCTTCTACCTGCACAAGAGAAGCATCGAGACGTTCTTCAATGATACTTTTGAGTGATTCAGTGGTGAGCGACATGAGGAAGAAGCGGGTGGAGGTAAAGTGGGGAGTATCGCCAACTTTTCCGCACCGCCAAATCCATGGGCACGACGTCCTACGTATGCACACCCGCGCCATAGTAATAGGTAAGGTCATTAAAATATACATGGCTAGACACGCTAGTCGCTCATTAGCTAATGGGATTCCTCACGGATTCCAACAGGACAGATAAGGGGGCTCACCCCGAGTAAAACTTTTTTTTTTTTCTTGGGAATTCGACTTTGCATGTCCGACATTAGTTCTGCCTAAGCATTAGGATTGTACACCACAGCTTGGCCCTTTTTGATGGAATTTTGCAGACGCCCAGACTGGCCCATTTCCACGTAATTGGTGAAATAATTAGGGGTCTCCTTCAACACCTTACTTGTTGCTCCAAAAATTTCCTTGGAGGATATCGCCTCTGGCTTCGTCAGGAACTGACACTTCTCGAAGAAGGCCCAAATATCGCTGGGGATCACGGCAAGCTCTTCATGCATCTCGATTAACTGGTTCACCACCTCTATTCCGTAAAAATGAGATTCTCCTGACTGAGACGAAACGCCGTCCTGAGCCGAGGGCTTCGGTAAGAGAATATTGGGGGCAATGACCGTGGCCAAGTTGTGAATATCCATCTTTGATCCCGTTTCCTCATCAATCTCAGCAAACGAGGCAACCCAGTTGAAAAAGTAGAGAAGAACTTCCAATAAGCTGCGATGACTGCGGGGAAGCATACAGCACGCCAATTGCAATATCCGCTTACTAGTAGCCGGATCCTTCTCGCGCCGCGAGGAAATCCATAAATCATAAAGTTCAAATGTCAAAAGAGGATTCGTTAATTCTCTTAACCACTTCTTCATAAGAGCCGCAAGTTGCACTGCAGAATACTTGCCAAAGTCGGGAGATTTTAATGGGTTCTTGTTAATTTGTTCTGTGAGTTCACGCAAGTTTTTGATATTTCCGTTCAAACGGAATATACCTTCGACAGACATATCTTTCTGCCTGAGTGCCTTGATAATATCATCCACAAGAATAGGAATTCGTAATTGAGCAGGACCAACTCCCCAATCACTGTCAACACCATACTTTCTGTTGACTTCTTTGAGATCAGATCCGAAAACATTGATATTCTTCGCTTTGTCTCCTCCAAATTTGAATTTGTCCCAAAATGTGCCAGCTTTCTTTGCTGAAATCAAATTTACCAATTCATCTTTTGAAAATTGGGTCTTTATCTCCAGCAAAGCTTCAACAGCAATGTGACGTAAGATGAAGTGATCGCGCTTAGTCAACTCAGAATAGTACTTCGAATGTGATGGGAAAGTACCATTTTCAGGAGCGCCAGAGCCGCTCTTGCCAATATCATCATTGGCGACGGACACAGTCCTCAAAGGTTGATCCTTCTTTGCATATAATGAATTATGGTGCTTGAAGGCGTTTGGTCTCTGTTCTCTAGCCTGTTCCGCGGCAACAATTCTAGGAATATCATCCAAAGTGAGAGCTTTCTCATTCTTAAGCAAATCGTAGGTACGGTCCAAATTGATTACCAGACTATTTTCTGGTGGATCATCCCTGATTTTCAAGCTCCCAGAAGTGAAATCAAATTGGTCGGAGTCGGCTTCCAGTGGCGCAAATGATAAAGAGGATACCGTACTTGGCTTTCTCTGGGCAGAATCACCTTCTTCTGATATATTGGATGCTCTTGCCATTGTGGCCTCAGGCGCTTCCAAAATAACGGACTTCCTTGCATTCTTCTTGATGGAATTAGAAAGCTTTTGACTCTCTCTTTTAGCTCTCAATGAGGTAATGTCGCTCAAAGTGCGAGAGTAGTCAGTCTCCGTATCCGAAGCAGAAGGCTCTTCTTGGATATTCATCATTCTATTTGACGATGTCAGTTCAGTACGATTCACAGGAGCGTCATTCTTTTTGATCGCAAATTTAGACCTGAAAATTGCAATACGTAATAAGTATGCCAATTGAGATAAGTCTGAAATCCTGATAAACCCAGAAACATATCCACTACCATCTCCAAGGCCCTTTCGCGCACACTCTGTGCAAATGACTTTGTTGTCCTGGCCGCAAAGAAATGACTCAATCTTATAGTCTTGAGAGGCTTTTCTATGGCAATTAGAGCACTCGAAACATTTTAAGTGCCATCTCAGAGATTTGAACGCAACACATGCTTTTTCAATGCTCTTCAGACATGCGACACAAGAATCGGTTGCATTGAAAGGTACAGCCAAGCGAGAGCTAATCGATATACGAGATTCCCCTTGCAATTTATCAGTGACATCCACTTCTTCGTACCGCTTAATGATCCGGAGAAAGCCATCAAGAGCCTTTGAGTCGGCGCGGAGCTTGTTGAGCTTCAAAGCATTATTAAGACCAATCCTAATAATCAACTTTAAGTAGTGAGCGGTACCAGTCACGACAGAAAGAAGATCCGCCGAAGTAGCTTTGGCAGATGCGTACTGATTTGATTTTCTTAAAATTGCCAAATAGCTCATCAATTTACCTGATATGTTGCGAGGCTCTTTGCGTAGTGTTTGGAATTTGTCAAATGCATCAATGGAATAAATCTCTTCAGAAATAGAGATATTCTCCACAGATGCTTTTTCAGGCAGGTACATCAAGCACATGCCCTGGACAAAATCCAAAGCGTTGAATAGAATTTCCACAAACACAACAAGCCTTCCTGTCATAGTCAATCCTTCATTACGTTTACCTGTGCATGCACAGAGCAACATTTCTGAGATACAAGATGCGGCGCTTTCCTCGAAGCCAGACAAGATCATCCAGCACTTCATTACCGCATTTTCGATTTGTTGCTCAATCATGAGCAAGTCATTTGGCTCGATCGCGTCGATATTGGAAGCACTATACTCTATGCCAAGTCTTTCAGGTAGACCGACACAATCAGCAGTCACAGAAACATTCCAGAATTTAAAGACCATGTAACATTCAGGGTGCCACTGTTGATTGCGGCCACCTTTGAAAAGCTCGACAAATTGCTTTACAATGCTGGATTGGCAGCCCTCACACTTTGTGGCAAATAGCTTCGAGTAATGAAAGTGGCAGTAGATATTGTTTTCATGCTCATAGTAGCTTTCGTCGGATTCGAATACCTTGCCACATGTAGAGCACTTGAAATGGTCCAAGTGGAACTTGCTGCCCAAAGCTGTGATGTATGGTCCTCTCAACGCGTTATCACAGGCTGCGCATATGAGGTCCAACTGCTTGAAGTAGTCATATTCACAGAGAGGAACCTGCACCACATTGCCATCGCGGTCGGTGATATCGTGAGGGAAGAATTTCGAAGAGCACTGCTCACCGCATCTGTAGCATTTGAAGCATTCAATATGATACGCACTGTTCAAGGCGCGCACAAACTGGCCACTGATGAGCTGGCCGCATGCCTTGCAGTTTTTCCGCTTCTTGGTGGTATTGCGCTGAAGAGACTTCTTGTCTTGCGTGGGCGTGACCTCGAGATCCTGGATCTGGCGTGAAATCTGCTGGGTGTGCTGTGAAATCTGCTGGGGGTGCAGTGTCGGCATCTGTGCCGGCTGCGAGGACGGAGCAGCTTGCGCCAGAGAGTCGTTCTGGCCAGGCGTCCGGTGCACCGGGGTGGTGAAAGGGGACATCAGCTGCAACTGGCGAGTGCGCGAGCCGGACAGCTGGGCATGCAGCCCTGACGGTGTCTTGGGCGACGCAAAGTAACGAGGCATCAGCTTTGAGTCCGGTGTCTTTGGCGGGTGGGCAGCGGGCTGCTGGCCCCGCGCCAGCTGTGAGGGTAGGTTTGGAGGCGGGTTGGATGGGGCCACGGCGTAGGGGGTCTGTACAAGGGGCGACGCCGGGGGCGCGTTGACGAAGCGCAGCAGCAGCAGCGGTGGCGGCGCGTTGGACTTGGCCACAAACGGGTTGGCGACACCAGTGTCACGGGAGATGTCACGGGAGATGTCACGGGAGATGTCGCGGGAGATGTCGCGGGAGAGGTCGCGGTCGTGGCGGTCGTGGCGGTCGATGATGAATGGGCGGTCGTGGTCCGGGTTGGCCAGCGGCTGGAGCATGTCCGGGAGCTCTCGCGGCACCGGCGAGACCGCGATGGAGTGGCGGTTCAGCAGCGGGTCCGCGGGCTTGTAGGAGGGCGAGGACGGGTTCAGCGGGAGCGGCGGAATCAACGAGGTCCAGTTGGTGTCCAGGTGCTTGCGGCGGTGGAAGAAGTCGTGGCTGTGGCTGCGAGCGTGCGCCGGCGACAGGAGCAGCGGGTCGGGCGACGGGTGGCCCAGCAGGCGGAACGGCGACGAGGATATGTTTTTGAAGAAGCGCTTCGGGCTCGAGACTTCGTGGCGGCGGTCAGACATGGCTGCAAACACGGCGGACGGGAGCGAGCGGGAGCAGAGAGGGTGGGGGTAGGGGAAATGAGTGACTGGGGTTGGATGCTGAAGCGAGGTAGTAGAAGCGGAGAAAGGGGACGCCGATCAGCGGATAATCATCAATGGTCGTGGATGGGGGCGGCAGGAGGCGGTGGATGAGGCGCTGTGGGGGCACAGAGCTCGATCGGGGGATGTGGGCGCCGAAAGCGGTGGATCAAAACACTCCACGCGGGACGGGGACAGAGACGGCGGGATTCGGGCGCGGCTGCGGAGAAAAGGGGCAGGCGGGGGTCGCGGGACAAGAAAGCGGCGGCACGGATGGATTAGGTGCCTCGGGACAGACAGACCGAAGGGTGGGAAGGCGTAGAGGGCGGTGTCGCTTGTTGAGTAAAATTGTTTACAAAGATTCGCGCAGATGCAGTTTGGCCTGTGTGCACGCGGCGGTGACGATAAAAATAAGCCGGTCTGGGGCCGCGGCTTTACGGCGGCGCGAAATGGGCAGGCGGTGTAGTGGGGTGGATGTGGGTGTAGTTAGATGTGGGTGTAGTTAGATGTGGGTGGATGTGGCTAGAAGTGGTTAGATGTGGGTGGATGTGGGTGGATGTGGATGGATGTGGCTGGATGTGGGTGGATGTTTTGGAAGGGTTAATGCGGACGCAGAGAGTTGGCAGGACCCACTAGATCCCATTGTGCGGCTTGGCGGCAATGACCGAGCAAACGAATGGGCCGGGCGGGGCGGAGAATGCGGGCGGTGCGAGAGGAAATTGGTGCGGGGCGGGCGACAAAAGATGCGCGGGGCGGGCGACCAAAGATGCACGGGGCGGGCGACCAAGATGCACGGGGCGGGCGACCAAGATGCACGGGGCGGGCGACCAAGATGCACTGGGGCGGGCGACCAAAGGTGCACGGGGCGGGCGACCAAGATGCACCGGGCGGCCATTGTTGGGCGCTAGTTTTAGGTGTGCATTGGCGGCTGTTTGGCCTGATTGTTCTGTGGATGGTGCTGCGAGGTGGACGTTCGCAGATCCAGTGCTATAGTCCGTGTATCTGTATCAGTAATTCAGTTCCAACCTCAGTCTTGATTCATAGTTTAGTCCAAATCTCGGTGGTCAGCCTTAGCCTCCTATCAGATTTTGTTTCCGCCTACACCCGTATCCTATCGTTTTAGTTTCAGCCTAGTTAAGCCTACACCGTCTCCTATCGTTTTAGTTTCCGCCTAATTCAGCCTACTTCGCCCCTATCAATTTTCAGCCTTATTCAATACTTCGCCATTCCTAGTTGATTAGTCTCGTCCTATAGTAGCAGTAGCCCTAGCCCTATTAGTCCGGTCTACATCATCAGGTCAAACAAAATTGACTTTGAATGTACTCCTGTGCACGGTGGAGTAATATAAACTCGAACCCACTGCACCTGTCTCTTTTGTTTCAAGCGTTACTTCCCATCTTTTGATCAATCTCTCGCAGCGCACCCGCTTTGGGCAATAGCCGCAACCATGTGACGGCATGCATGTGATGCCATCGCCAAAGGCTTCTCTGTCCCACGCCTGGCCCACCCATACCTCCCGCCCCATCTTTGAGGCAGCAACCGCCTCCCGCGTTTTTCCGGCCGGAGCTTCATGTCCGCGTCAACATAGGTCCGGACTTGGCTACGGTGCAGGCCGCCCAAAACGGATCTAACCACCTCTGTAAGGTGATTCCTCTGCCCACTTCTCCCTTCGCCTGCACCACCGTTTGCGCCCCAAAACAGCCCCGATGCGCTTTTTATCTGCCTAACACGTCCTCCGCCTTGGCTGCCCGAGCATTTCCCTTTTTTCCCCGTCTCCCTCGGACGCTTGCCGCCAGAAACGGCTGAAGCGTGGGCCTGCACACAGACAGAAATCTCCTGTAACCGGATAATCTGAATCATCCGACGGCTCGAATGCCCAAGACGAGACATAGGCGCAGAAAACGGCCGCATGCATTGTCTTCGACGCGAGACTCATAGTCGCGTGTCGGAAACTCTCGGGTTGTCACAAGATGCATCTGTAGCTATAAAACCGCCGCCTGCGCCGCTTGTAGCTGTTTCCAATTTCCATACTATGCTTGCTTCATCTGTTATGACCACCTTCACTCCACAAACCTCCAAGATCCTATTGTCTGTCGCAGTGTACATGGGAGCCAGCTTGCTGGTGGCGTCTTTGGCGGAGAAAAAAAAATTTGCCCACTTATTCAAGCAGCTTGGCCAATAGAACAGCTGCTGCGGCAGCTTGGATGCTACTATCCATACACTGGTGCCCGCTGTGCTGCAAGCTCGCGGGTGCAACTATCAATTCGATATCTAGGGTTCGGTTTAATATACAAATACGGTTTATCTATACGCCTTGTAGCAATAATGATGATATGATGGATGCACAAGAGAGGACGCGGCTAAAGGCACAAACCAGCAGTCGAGGTGCACGGGTACACGCCAACCTGATGGCCATGGGTGTGCTTGCCTGTCAATAAGTCATATATTGCCTGTTGATAATCCGTAGTTACTCGTGTAAATGCTGCACCTCGCGTAAACCCTGGCCGGGGACGTGGCGGAAATGTCTTCTCTGGTCTCCATAGAGGATCTTTCGACTGTGCCTCCACACCTGGAGTAGAATGTCCTTGCGGGGAAGGAAATTGGGAAACACCACCTTGATGCCGTTGCCTTCGCTGCTTCCTTGGGCCAGCGCCTTTGTCAAAACACACATGTAAAACACAACCTGCCCGTATCCATGGAACCCCTCGTGGATGACAATGTCGATGATTTCCGAGAGAGGAATGAACTCCTTGCTGTTGCGGTGGTTCAAGAAGCGCCACCTCGACTTGCTGCTGAGCTGAACGCCCAAGTTTTTCATGACTATGATGCTATCCGATGTCTCCTGCAAGCATAGGAGCGCGAGCACGGCCACGCTTATCAAAAGCGTGGCGATGCCATTTGTGTGCTGGGCGTAACCCCCACGAAGAAACCAGAGTGCCTTCGCATGCAAATCAACAAAAGACACCAGCCACAGAGCCTCACGTGCCGCCATTGCGTATAGTAGGAGCGAAGGGAAAACGTAGGCGGCGAGGACCGACATCAATGGAACGCGTACATATTTCAAGAACCGCAGTGGCTTGTGCTTGACGGTGAAGGTGACGACGTTGTCGGCGCCGTCGGTCAACACCTCAAGGGAGTAGTGTCTCGGCGACGACATGCCGGCAGGAAGAAAAAAAGAAATGGGTGGAAGGGAGGACGCTGGAGCGAAAATCGAAAACCGCCGAAGTGAACGTTATGACAGGCGGTTATGGCGTGCTGTGCGCGGGCTTGAGGTCTGAGTCAACCGGGGTTCGTGCAGGACGCACATTTGAGGGCGACTGCATTGGGCCCAGCCATCGACCCCGAGAAATGTCGCACAGGTGCAGAGGATGCAAACACGCCCTAGCGGGCCGGGACGCCACGGGCGTCTACACCACGCATCCGCATCCTGTACCCGACGCATGTAGGCCGTTGTAGACCCCGCCGTTGCGCAATGGCGACGCATCATGTCGCTGCCAGGCTAGCGCTCCAACTACTGAGCCGCACGCTCCATCTCCTCGCGCGACTTCTTCACGTCTTCGATCGAGCCCACCACGGTTTCGTTCTTGCGGAACTCGCGCTGGCGCTCTGTCCGGGTCATAGGCTTGGAGCCGGTTCTGATCTCGATTTCTCTCTTGCGGCTGGCCTCGAGATCCTCCTTGATGGCACGCTCGCGCTCCAAGGTGATCTCCTCCAAGTGGCGCTCGTGGTCCTTCTGGAGCTCTTGCATCTCGCGCTCGTGGTCCTCCACGTTCTTGAGGCTGACGGTGGAGGCGGCCAGCTGGAACTCGGCGATGTTGGCGGGCAACTTGCGCCGCAACGCCAACTCCACAAGCTCCGGGTTCTTCTTCTCCTCGAGAATGAACTTGCGCTTGACCTGGCGGCGCGTGCGATAGGGGAACAACTGGGCAATGAAGGTGAAGTCCGTGCCCCACGTGCTCAATGCGCGGTAGAGCTGCACCATCTCGTCGTCGGACCACGCGTCCGTGTGCGCCGACTTGGTGTAGGAGTTGGAGGTGATGGGGTTCTCGAACGGGTTCTCGAGGGTCACGTTGCGGCTCTGCGAGAGCGACGCGGGCCGCTGGCCCCCCACAATCATCGACTCCAGCCGCACCAGGATCTTGTTGTCGATGATCTCCACCTGCACGCCGGTGGTGTGGCTGTCGTCCGGCGCATCAAAGTCAAAGCCGGTCTTCTTGTCCTCGTCGAGCTCGAACTCGTGGTCGCCGTCAAGCAACACCTTGCGGTACGCGTCCTCGTACGAGATGCGCTGGGCCTTGGCCAACTCGCGCGCTGCGCGCCGGAGCTGCCGCTTCTGCGCCATTTTCTCCTTCGCCTCCATGGCCATGTTGTAGTTTTCGCTCACGGCGCCGATGGGCAAGAGCGGCTTGCACAAGTCGCTCATGCGGAGCTGGTCCGGCTGGAACCGCACGTGCGCATAGTACTGGTGGTCGTCCGCGGTGATCTTGTGCGGGATCTGCGACACCTGCGTGATCTCCGTGACAAGGTCCGGCGGCGCCACCGGGAGGTGGTCGTGGCCCTCCACCTCCGGCAGCGCGCGATACTTGCGGAGTTTCTTCGTCACCGGGTCGAGCCCCACCACAATGGGCGAGCCCGACCGCGCCGGCGGCGCCGCGTCCGCCGCCGCCGCGGCCTTGGCCGGCGCTTCCGCCACAAGCTCGTCTCTTTCGCTGAGCACGCCGGGCGGCACAATGACCGACGCGCGCAGCGCGCGCTTGCCGCCGCGGGCCACCGACGACGCGCGCCGCTTGGTGGGTTTTCCCACGGGGATGGTGATGGCCACCGGCGGAGCCGCCAGCTCGTCGTCCGCGCCCGAGGGCGTCAACGACACGGAACCGGCGCGCCGGAACGAGATCGTCAGGAGCCGCCGGGGGCCGGCGGCCAGCAGCCGCCGCTGCGGCTTGGGCTCCGGGTGCTTGAAGATGTCGTTGTCGCCGTAGTCGTCGTCGTCCTCTACGGCCGCGGTGGCGTCGCGGGGGTCCACGCCGTCCTCGGCGGCGGCGGCGGCGTCCGGCGCGGCGCGCGTCTCGAGCGAAAATGCCAGGAGGCCGGGCGGAGGCAGCGCGGCCGGCGGCTGGGTGGTGGGCGTCGGCGGCACGTATGTGTCGCAAAACGGTGTGGCTGCAAAAGACGACGGCGGCGACGCGGCCAAAGTGCCGGTGGCTGCAAAAGTGCCGGCGGCTGCCAAAGTGCCGGCGGCTGCCAAAGTGTCGGCGGTGTCGGGCTGGGGCGTAGGGGCTGGCGCCAGGTCCTGCGGTTGGTGTGTGGTTTCCAGCGGCTGGGGCTTTTCCGGCTGCGACGCCTGTGACGGTGGCGGCGACATTTGCGCGGCACGGCGCACAGGCTTGCGCTTGATTTTGGGGACAAACTGCGACGACTTCTTCACGACACTACTCATGGCGAAAGAAGTGGTGGTAGGGAGATGAGTAAACAGTGCGGGTGCAGGTCTGGGGTGGAGGACCGGATGGGGAAATGAGCGCGGTGATTTGGCTGGCGGTGATCGGTGGGCGGTGGTAATATGGTGGGCGGCTTCCACGCGGGGAGATGGAGACAGGGGCATGGAGACACGGGACATGGACACGGGACATGGACACGGGACATGGACACGGGACATGGACACGGGACATGGAGACACGCGGCCATTTGCGGGTGTTGCACTGCGATCGGGACATTTGTCGCCCGGCCGCGTTTTGCCGCAACGGGTTGCAGCAACGCATGGGCACGCTGTTCGCGACGCTGCAGTGTCGGGGCTGCCGCATGCGACACGCGGCGGTGCCGCATCGTCCAAGCTGGCCGCAAGCTGGCCGCAAGCTGGCCGCAAGCTGGCCGCAAGCTGGCCGCAAGCTGGCCGCAAGCTGGCGGCTAAGCTGATCCATCTGCGCCCCCCGGGACAAGATCCCGGTGGCTCCCCCCCTCACACAGGACCCGCACCAGAGCCCATCACGACACTTCTGCACCGCCATGTCTGCTACATTTCTCCAGTCATGGCAGGCACCGCGCGATGCGTGGGTGCTTTCGTTGCGACAATTCGCCGGCTCCATTGTCGCCTCCACCTCCAGCGGCTCGCTCTTTGCGTTTTCGCCCGACCTCAACCTCATCGACTCCAACACCAAAGCCCACGAGTCCAGCATCAACGCCATCGACAAAATTGACGCCCATACGCTCGCCTCTTCCTCTACTGACGGAGTGAGAGTATGGGATTTGCGCCAGTCTCTTGCAAACCCGACCGTTACGTTTTCCAATGCGAAAAAGTCCAATTTTCTATCCATCGCCAGCCACGGCCATATGTTGGCAGGGGGAACCGAACTCGCGGGCGTGGATGCCGAGCTTCACATCTGGGATTTGCGCAACGGTGGCAGTGTCGTTAGGTCGTATGTGGACTCGCATCATGACGACATCACGTCCATCAATTTCCATGCCACATTGCCGTACGTGATGTCGGGCTCGACGGACGGAAACGTCATTGTGCACAATTTGAACGAGGAAGACGAGGACGAGGCATTGCACCAGGTGGTGACTTTTTCTTCGGTCCACTCGTGCCGCTTTCTTAGCCCCAACCGTATCCTGGTTCTTTCGCACATGGAAACGCTTGGGTTTTTCGAGCTCAACTCCACTGACTACGAGGAGAACACAGAACCACCCGCTAAGGAGATTGGAGACGTGCGGCTGTTATGGCCAGAGTGTGAGTATGTGGTTGACCTCTACAACGACGGCTATGTCGCGTTTGGCGCCAATCTGCAACAGAGTCTCAGCTTGATGCCGTTCAATGTCGACGCGGAGACATTTTCCGCGGAAGGTCTCGTCCGCTTTGGCGGTGCGCATGGAGACGAAGTGGTGCGGGATGTCGTTTGCGTGGGGAACAGAGCCTATTCTGCCGGCGAAGACGGCATGATCAAGTTGTGGCAGCTCCCGGAATCGGCAAAGGGGGAGAAGAAACAAAAGAAAGAAAAGAAGGAAAAGAAGGACAAGAAGTCCAAGGACAAGAAAGAGAAAAAGCACACCAAGGACAAGAGATACAAGCCGTACTAAATACACCACCAATACACGCCACACACTGGAGCCCCAGCCCGCCAGGGGAACCATGTCGGTTAGCACCACACACACCTGCACCATCTCTGCGCGCCATGTCAATGCACACCATACGACATGACATGCTCCTGAAACACCTCAGGACTGCACCCCATGCATGGCCCATGCGTGGCGAGCACCGCTCCAATGCACGGGAAAAGACCGTGGCAAAGCCTCAACCCACATCCACACCCCACCCACTTGCTGCTTAGGGCCCATATCCTGTGGCATGTGCCCCACCCGTATATCTGGCGCAACACTCCATGTGCCGCAGCCTGCGGTTGGTTCGTAAATTGATACCGGCATGATGAATGGCGTAAAAAGCGGCGGACTGCCCAAACTGGACGCGCACACCGCATTGCGCCTCCCCAAGACGCTGGCGGCCGCAATACGGGAGGTATAAAACCAGATACATGCCCAGACCAAGAACCTCGGCCTCTCCCGCCGCTAAATGGGGCCCTTTTCTCTCCTGTGGAGCAGGGTGTGTACATGCGATAACCGGGCATTTTCGAGGGAAAACGAAAATGCCTGGCGCATGCACACCCACATTTCAAGTCATTTATCACACCCACCGCTACGAACCGCCAACAACCATGGAAGAAAAGCGTGTGCATGAACCACTGCCGCCAGCCCTCGGAAATGGCGCCGACCACAAGCGGGTGAAGTTGGAAAACTCTGCCGCAACCGACATTGGCGGCAACCCCGGAATGGCGTTAGGCGCCCACCACAGCATCGGCGAAACAACTTCCCACGTCACCGAAGCGCAAAAGACCGACCAAGACCAGAAACCGCAACCGCCTGCAGAAAGCGCTCCCGGCCAGGGCCCAGACTCTGTTTCCGGCCCCAGAGACGGCGCTACGCCCATAGATACAGATACTCGTGATACAACGGATGCGGGGCCGACTCCGGCGACGCAAAACAGCGGCGCGGGGCCAACCGACTCCGACAAGCCAACCGACTCTGACAAGCCAACCGACTCTGACAAGCCAACCGGCATCGAACGAATCGAGCCCGTCAAAACCGAACCCAGCGTCAAAAGCGAGCCGCATGCGGCCCCCGGTGCCGTGAAAGACCAACACACCCCCCAACATGTCCCGGACCTCAGCAACGGCGCCGCGCACAAGGAAACAGGCGCCAAATGCGCGTCGCCCGATAGGAAGATCGTGGTGGTGCCGCCCAAGACGCCCGAGCTCTTCTACAGCCCGCTCAAGACCGGGCTCGTGTACGACGTGCGCATGCGGTACCACGCCAAGATATTCACGTCGTACTTCGAGTACATCGACCCCCACCCGGAAGACCCACGGCGCATATACCGCATCTACAAGAAGCTCGCCGAGGCGGGCCTCATCCAGGACCTGTCGCTTTCCGGCGCGGAGGAGCTCGGCGACCTCATTGTCAAGATTCCGATTCGCGAGGCCACCGCCGACGAGATCCTCGAGGTGCACACGGAAGAGCACCTTCGGTACATCGAGCTGACCGAGGCCATGACCCGCGCGCAGCTTCTCGACGAGACAGAGAAGGGCGACTCCATCTACGTCAACAACGACCTGTTTCTCCTGGCCAAATTGTCGTGCGGCGGCGCCATCGAGGCGTGCGCCGCGGTGGTGGAGGGCCGCGTCAAGAACGCCATGGCCATCGTGCGGCCGCCCGGCCACCACGCGGAGCCCGACGCGCCCGGCGGCTTCTGTCTCTTCTCCAACGTGGCGGTCGCGGCCAAGAACATTCTCAAGGCGTACCCCGACTCGGTGAGGCGCATCGTGATTCTCGACTGGGACATCCACCACGGAAACGGCACGCAGCGGGCGTTCTACGACGACCCGCGCGTGCTCTACATGTCGCTCCACCGCTACGAAAACGGCAAGTTCTACCCCGGCACCAAGTTCGGCGGCCACGACAAGACCGGCGCCGGGGTGGGCGAGGGCTATTCCGTCAACGTGCCGTGGCAGAGCGCGGGCGTACGTGACGCGGACTACATGTATGCGTTTCTGCGGGTGATCATCCCCATCATCAGCGAGTTCGACCCGGACCTCGTGATTGTCAGCGCCGGCTTCGACGCTGCCGACGGCGACTTGATTGGCCAGTGCCACGTCACGCCGGCAGGCTATGGCCACATGACGCACATGCTCAAGAGCATCGCCAAGGGCAAAATGACCGTGGTGTTGGAGGGAGGCTACAACTTGGACTCCATCTCCACCTCCGCCCTTGCCGTGGCCAAGGTGTTGGTGGGCGAGCCTCCCGAGGCCACCATCACCTCCCTCCCGCGCCTGGATGTGCTTGAGACCGTGAGCGAGGTGGTGCGCACCCAGGCAAAGTACTGGCAGTGCATGCGCCCGGGACACCCGGCCCACCTCTTTGACGATGTTTACGACACCCCTGCGGGTAAGATGACCGCGTTCGCAGAGCCGGTGCGGCTGTACCAGGCGCACGAGCTCTTCTCCACCCACGGCTTTGTGTCCTTGCCCATCTTAGACCCACCGGGCGAAAAACTGTCGGCGTTTTCCACAGACTTGCCCGCGCACTTGGAAGACCTCATCCTTGCGAGCGCAGATGTGGCCGACTGCTCGACCCTCGTGGTGTCCATTCACGACCCGCCCGAAGTGTGGGCTGCCATCAACCCTGTGAGCGGCACCATCGACAGCAGCACGCTGGTGGTGCTCGAACATCCGTTGGCGCGAGTCATGGAGCGCATCCTGGCGGACATGGCCACGGAAAACCCCACAGAGCGTGTTGGCTACATCGATATCAACATCCCGTCATACACAGAGGTGATGGCCGCATCGCTCAAGCTGGTGCTGGCGGGCAAGCCGTCCAACTACAACCCCGCTATTTTCGCCCAGGAACTATTGTTGTGGATTTGGGACAACTATTTGAGCTACTTCGCCGACGCCAAGAAGGTGGTGTTTGTGGGCTATGGTGATGCGTACCAGGCCATTGTGCATTTGTATGCCAAGCGTCCTTCGCAGGAAATCAAAGACATTGTGCGCGGAACTGTGGTGTTTGTGAGCCGCTCGTTGCTCAAGCCTTTGGTTCCGGCGATGGACGAGTCGATGGTAGACTGGTACTACCAAAACTCGGTCGTTTTCACAAGCTGCATGAACCCTTGCTGGACGGGCGGCTCCAAGGATACAGAGGAGGGGAATAAGCGTCCGCGCAAGAAGTTTGGGCGCGTGTTGAAGGCGGCGGGCGATGGGTTGTGGGATGTGATCCACGAGCGTTTTGACGAGGGCATGGATTTCGTTATGGATTCAGTGCTGGAATACTCGGAGTCGGAGTCGAACTGATAGCAATGTACGATAATGTGGAGATGGGCGGTGCTGGCGTGCTCAACTGTAGAAGACGCAAGGGTTACGCCTGAAGCTGCCCTCGAGTGGCTGTGGCTGCGACCCTCAATACGTGCCGGCCAAGACATTACCGTTAAATTGGTTTTAAGACCGATTTGTGAAGCAGGATGTTTATTCTATTCAAAAGTCTGGGCGATCTCGGTGTTACACATAGCTGGGGAAACGGCGAGCAAATTGCTTTTCGAGATCGTCCAAGTCCGGCAAGGAAATCTCGCTTGAAGTGCTGAGCCGGCGTTCTGGCAACTTCAAATGCAGCGGCTTGGTGGGCTTTGGAGGTGGCTTTTTCGCATGGCTCAAGCTTGGGGGACATGGAGGGGGTGCATTCTTGAGAGCTCCGTAGTGAGGTTTCAGTTGTGCGTTGCGTGAGACTTTGACTGAAGACCGGTCTTGTCTTGCGGGAGTCTTGGAGGATTCCGCCGTTTCGGGAGCCTTTGTCGTTTCGGGGGCCTTGGTCGTTTCGGGAGCCTTGGTCGTTTCGGGAGCCTTGGCGGATTTCTTGGGTCTCGCACCAGGAACCAGTCTCGCATCAGGAGTCTTCTCCACGTCTGGGGTCTTTTCAAAGTTGAAGCGGGCCGGTGCTTCCTCCACCAACGACTCCGCGCTGTTGTTGTTGGAGAGGCCGGTGGAGTTGATGGCGGAAATGTCCTCCTGGTCGGTGTACTTGCCGTAGCCCGAGGCGGTCTTGGGGGCCATCTTATCGCGGCTGCTGAACAACTGGGCCACGCGGCGCTGGATCGACAGCTTGCGCTTGATTTCCGGGGCGTCGGCGGACAGCGAGGCGCTGGTGCGGCGGTAGTTGGAGGAGCCGGAGCGCTGGCTCTTGACGGAGCCGCCGGTGGAGATGCGGCGCAAGCCGCTCTTGACGGAGCCGCCGGTGGAGATGCGGCGCAAGCCGCTCTTGAGCGACGACTTCAACGAGCTGCCGGTGTCGTTGCGCGCCGGCGCGTCCTTGGAGCGCAAGAAGTCCAACGTGCCGCGGTCCAACTCCTCGGACTTGCGCATGATGGAAAGGTCCGCGCTGGTGTCGTGCACCTGCTGGGAAATGAGCGAGTGGAGAGACGACGACGATGCAGAGGGGTAGAGGTAGACGGACTTGGGTCTGGGGCGGGGCACGGCGGACGGGGCCGGGGAGGGCTTGGACGGCATGGCAAGGATGCGGGTCTTGTCGATGGAGGCGAAGGCGTCGGGCGGATTGGCGGCGGGCGGGGCTGCAGCGGCGGGCGGGGCTGCAGCGTCGGGCGGGGCTGCAGCGTCGGGCGGATTGGCGTCCTTCCCCCGCCTGGCCTCGGCCTCGCGCACCGAGTACGGCACCACATCAGGCACGTCCACGCCTTGCATGGCACAGAGCTCCTGCAACAACTGCACCGCCGTGGGCCGGCGGCGCGGGTCCTCGCGCAAGCAGCAGCGGATCACGTTCTGGAGGCGCGGCGAGTACACCGGCGCCGGCGGGAAGCGGAGCAGCGTCAGGCAGTGCAAGATCAGGCGCTCCAAGTCGGCCAAGGACGTCTGGGCCGGCAGCTCGAACGGCGTCGTGTAGTAGCACACCTTGTACACCAACACGCCCAACGCCCACACGTCCAGCTTGTCGTCGATGGGGAAGCCGCGCGCCAAGTCCACCATCTCCGGCGCCCGGTACTGGGGCGTGGTGTGGTGCATGATGTCCGCGTGCATGCGGCGGCGCTCGTCCGGCGCCGCCGGCGCCGCCTGGAAGCCCACCGCGGAGCCAAAGTCGCAGAGCTTGTACCGGCCGCGGCCGTCGAGCAACACATTCTCGATCTTGATGTCGCGGTGGAGCAACGGCGGGCGGAGGTGGTGGCACATGGCCACGCCCGTGGCCACCTGGCTGGCAATGGCAAGCACCTCGCGCTCCGTGAGCCGCTGCGCCAACCGCGTGTTCATGAAGTCGATCAAGCCGTTGCCGGCGCAGTACTCCATCAACACCAACACCTCGTACTGCTGCGCCTGGCCCGCGGCCGGCGGCGCCATGCGCGCGGCGTGCGAGTCGATGTACGACACGATGGCCGCGTTGCCGCGGAGCCGCTTCATGGCGTCCACCTCCTGCCGCAAAAGCGTGAGCTGGGTCTTGTTGGGCACCACCACCCGCTTGAGGCACGCGGTGGACGAGTTGCGGAATGCAGGCTCGATCTGGCACGTGTACACGTGGGCAAAGCCGCCCAGCGAGAGGTAGCGCGTGGTCACGACGCGGTGCGACCCGACGGTGAGGCGCGTGCCGGGGGGGAAGGCGTCTGGCGGAGGGGGCATGGGGGTGGAGTGGTGGTGGTGGTGGTGCACCCGTGCCTCCGCCCGCAAGGCCTGGTGTCAGATGTACGGGTGTGCCACAAGAGGCGCCTCTCTCTCTCTCTCTCTCTCTCTCTCTCCCTCTCTAAGCGGCTATAAATTGTAAAATATAAGAAAATAAGGTGAATTAAGTCCTAAATAAAGGATTATATGTAGCGAAGTATCTTCTATATGAATAATATATATATTATAACGCACAACTAGTCAATGAGTACATAAACAATAATTCCACCAGAGCGCCTTATCCTTTAATAATTAAAGGATGATTATAGCATAAGTATAAGTAATTATGTTTAAAAAATATATAATGGTAAAATATAATTAAATGTTATTTGAGGTGGTTTTAATATGGAACCATATATGTGGGAGGATGGTGAGGACTCATACCGTAGGTATGATTGTATAAGATTATTTCACGTAAAGTCTCTGAGGATCTTTTGTAAAATAAGTCATAAATAAAATCTCCTGAGGATTGTCCATAAAATATAAATATTAAAGGAAGTTGATATACCTTATTTTAAGGAATACTCACAAAGATTTTACCGAATTTAATAAGAAAGAGGACCAAATTGCGGTCTGTCTCTCTCCACTGAGTCTATGGCCACGTCAGATTCAACTGGGCCAAGAACGCTTACTCAAGTCCAGTGATTCCAGAAATGTCGCACCCCGTGGACCAAGTTAAACCCAACGAGTAGGCAGTCGGGGAAATCCACTTCTGATCGGCGGTGATGAGTCGGCACTAAAATGTCGTTTTAATATTACTCTTGGGTGCGAAGTCGCATTGCGACAGGCCATTACGATTACTTATCGTCAAGCATTTCCCCATTCCAGAACCCCACTTCACATACTAAGAGTAAAACGGAGAAATTCCTCTCGCATTGTCTTATACGACAGAAGCTGCGAACATGCCTTTGGAACAACACGATCAGTAGTGTCTTTAAAAGCAGTGGTGGTCAAGTGATATTTTATGACGAAACCTAGGGACGTCCAGTCTCATTATGTTGTGGCGGCGATTGGAGCGTGCGCCTTTTTGCTATGGCTATAAAATTGTTTTTCATCGTCAGAGGAAAGAACCCGCCCTTTACGGATACGGTAATTTCAGGAACAGTCCAAGTTCTTGATGATCGGCTCTTTTGTGCGCGACATTTTGAACCACTCAACGTGCAGGGACCCATCTCCTCTAGCCGTCGGCCATGAAGCTCTACTTTGAGGCAGAAAAGTTCGTCCAGGACGGCGACCGCGGCTTGAAAAACCGCATCTTCAACGCCAAGCTCGCCAACTCGCCCAAACACATCTATGCGTTGGTCTTCTCCACCCTCAAGTACAAGGAGCACATCCAAGAGATTGTGCGCCACTCCAAAATCCAGCAGCTGCCGCAGATAAAGCGCTTGAAGATGAAGGAGCCGTTGTTGATGTTGATGACGCACGACTTCTTGTTCAGCGCCAAGGGCCGCATCCAGCTGGGCAAGCACCCCATGAAGGATGCGTTTTTGCTCCACAAGACCAGACTCCACGCCGAACTCACCAAGTTGAAGTTGCGCCACAAGGTCACGGCCGTGGAAAACCTCCCGTTGAAGGACGGCGTGGACGAGGACGAGTCGCCGGTGCGCTGGTTCCGGATCAACACCATCAAGATCGCCCCGCCCGCGTTTTTCAACAAACACCCGTTCTTTGCCCAGTTGCAGCCGGTGGCCGCGTTCCACCTCGTGGACCGCCCGGGCGTGATCTTCAAAGACCCCCACATCCAAAACTTGTACGGCGTCCACCCGCGCGAGAAGCTCACGGCCTCGCGCGCCTACTTGGACGGCGAGGTCATCATCCAGGACAGGGCGTCGTGCTTCCCGGCCGAGATCCTCAACAACAACCCCAGCGACGTCCACACAGAGGTGATCGACGCCACCGCGGCCCCGGGCAACAAAACCACCCACGCCGCCACGTTTGTGGCCGCGCGGCCGGACGGCGTCGTCTACGCCTTTGAGAGAGACGCCCGCCGGGTCAAGGTGTTGAAGCTCATGTGCGAGAAGGCCACCGGCAAGGCCAAGAAGAGCTTGATCCACCCCACGCACGCGGACTTCACCACGGTCAAGCCCGCGGACTTTCCGTCCATCACCGGCATGATTGTGGATCCCTCGTGCAGCGGGTCGGGCATCTTTGGCCGCGCCATCGAGGACGCCAGCCAGGAGCAGGACAAGGAGGACATCGACACGGAAAGACTCAACAAGTTGGCCGGTTTCCAGTTCAAGATCATGAAGCACGCCTTGTCTTTCCCCAAGGCCCACCGCGTGGTGTACTCCACGTGCTCGGTCCACCCGCACGAGAACGAGCGCGTGGTGGTGGACATCCTCTCCGACCCGGACATCAAGAGCCAGGGCTGGCATCTTGAGAAGCGCGACTTTGTCCTCCCCACGTGGGAGCGCCGCGGCTGGGAGCAGGAGTTCACGTCCTTGTGCGGCGGAGACGAGCAAAAGTGCGTGGAGTTGGCCGGCGGGTGCGTCCGCTCCGTGCCCAAGGAGGACGGCGGCATCGGGTTCTTTGCTGCCTGTTTCGTGAGAGACCGCCAATGACGCGGTCTGGTCTTGCATCAGTCATATATTTCGTCAATCTAGAAACGTCTAATAATGTCCTCGACAACCTCTTGGGTGGAAGAAGAGCCGCCCAAGTCTGGCGTCTTGATGGCGTCCTCGCTCAAGTTCGCGTCCACCGCCTCGTAGATCTTGGCCGCAGCCTCTTGGTAGCCCATGAACTCCAACATCAACGCGGTGGATCTGATGGTGGCAATAGGGTTGGAAATGCCCTTGCCCTCAATGTCCGGCGCAGACCCGTGGCATGGCTCGCCAATGGCAAAGGAGTCGCCCACGTTGGCAGAGGGAACAACACCCAACGAGCCCACCAACGCCGCCGCTCCGTCACTCAAAATGTCGCCGTACAAGTTGGGCGCAACAACAACGTCAAAGATCTCGGGCTCTCTGAACATTCTGTACACCATCGAGTCGACAATCTGCTCCTTGTAGGCAACGGCGCCGTACTTCTCCTTGTTGGCCTCCCACACCTTCTTGCACGTCTCGCGGAACAAGCCGTCCGACACGGACAACACGTTGGACTTGTGGGTCACGGTGACCGAAGGCTCGGAGTGGAGAGACTTGGCAGAAGAGGCGGCCCGGATGGCTTGTCTCAGCAAGGCAATGTCGTACGCGATCTTGGCGATGTTGGTGGTGGCGGTCTCGGTGATTCTCTTGATGGCCTCCGCCACCTTGGTGCCGTCTTCCTTGGTGTAGGCCCTCTCTTCCTTGATGTACAAGTCCTCGGTGTTCTCGCGCACAATCACCATGTCCACCGGTCTGCCAACACCGTCGACAGACTTGACGGGCCTCACGTTGGCATACAAGCCCAACTTCTTTCTCAAGGCCACAATGGGCGACGAGTAGCCCGCAACCTTGACCGAGGGCGACGACACCGCACCGAACAACGCTCCGTCACACTCGTTCTTCAACACTTCGACCGTCTTGTCGGGCAACGCGGTTCCGGTTTTCTGGAACAACTCGAATCCCGCGTCCAAGTGCACGAACTCAAACTGCAAGTCGAACTTGGCTGGCAAGTTCTCCAACACCGCTCTACCAGCAGGAATCACCTCTCTGCCGATTCCGTCACCGGGGATCAAGCCGATTTTCAACGTTTTGTACGCTGGCGAAGATGTGGAAAAGGCGCGGCGGGCATAAGTGGACAACATGTTTGACTGCTGAAAGACTGGTGGTGAAATTTTCCAAATTTACCTCCAATCACCTGTACACATTGTACCCCGGCCCGATCGTGGAACGCGCGCCTTATGAGTCACCGGTTGCGGCATTCGCAGATATTATCAACTCGCTTCGCACCTCCACCGGTTCCGGCCGAAACAGTGGCACGTGGCGTGATGTGGATGTTTGCGTCCGAATGCACGGCCATCGGCTTGGGGCCAGGGCTTCTATCGGCGCCTTTTGTGACCTGGCTGCTTGTGTTTTTCTCATTGGCCCCGATAACGTGGGGTTGGGCTTATCTGCAGCGAATGTATACAGAGGTGCATCCTCCGGTCGGCTTCGGGCACTGATTGCCGCCACGGAATTATACAGAAAAAATTACACGTAGCAAAGCTTGAGCGGTATTCAAAAAGTGTTGCCGCACACATTGGTTAAACCCCGTATTGGAGTAGTAACCCAGTGGTGGGGTGCTACTGTTTATTACTTGTATTCGCATATTTCGTTGGAGATGGTAGAAAAGTGATGATCGATCCCCCTACCTCTCATATTTTAGAAATGCTACTCGAGTAGCCTTGGTCCTCGGGAATCCCATCGTGTACAATATAGCCCTGTAATTCCTCCTCGAACTGCTCCACATGTTGAAATTCTTCGTACCAACCTTTGCCAAACGGCTTAACTTCGGGCGTGCCTTCGATTGGACTAATATAGCAAAGTGCCGCATAGACAAGCGCCGCAGAAAAGAATCCGACAAAGAAATTAAGTCGGTATACCTTGACGGCTCCAATGGGCACTCTATCTTCACCTGACGTAGCACCAACAAAGCCAACAATGTTTGGCAAAATCCCGCAAAGATATGCCACAAGAGCACGCCAGTTGCTTCCAATCTTGTTGTACATGTAAAAAGATCTTGTGCTTTTGTCTTCTGGTGCAAACGTCGAGTACAAGTGAGTAAGCTTCAAGTATCCTCTTCTCACGTAGTAGTAATCACAGCAGATCACACCAACTATCGAAGAAAGGAACACAGCATACGCAGACAAGTACGTGGTAAACTTTGAAGAAGAAGACAACAAGTTCCACGGCTGAACAACCAATGCTAAGAGAGCGCACAAGTATCCACCTCTCCTAATGTTCATGTATTGCGGTAAGAGGGCAGTAACGTCTGTACCGAAAGACAACGAGTTGGCTGAAATATTCGTTCCCAACTGTGCAATGCAAAATGCGGTGCTGATTAAAAATACGCCTCCACGGTTGCCGCTTGAGTAATTGTCCAAAAAGCGACCCAACACATCTAGTGGTGACCATAAAGTTTCCCCGTACATCAAGGTCGAGGATGAGCTAACCAAAATTCCAATCAAAGAAGTAAGCGAGAAACAGAATGGGATAGATACTGTTTGCACCACGTACTTCATCGTGAATGATGGCTTGTCCGCAAATCTAGCAAAGTCTGGTGAATTCGTGATCATTGTAGCAAAGTTTGCCAAAGAGTTCATCGTGGACTCCACAAATGCCCACGCCAATAGAGAACCATGAAGCTGAGATTTTTCGTGAATTATTGGTCCAGCGCCATGACACTTAACCAAAGTCCACACCAAGAAGGCTATTCCAGCGACTGGGGAAATGTAAGCTTTGACCGTGAACAAGTGTCTGATCTTGTGCGGGGGGAACCACAAGAAGGGCAAAGACACAAGCCAAAAAAGGAAAAAACATAAAAAGTCAAACGTCGTGAGGTTGGGATTCGAGATACCATTAGGCATCGTGTTTTCCAAATTTTGGCCAAAGATTGACCTCAACATGAGACCAATGCATGGACCAGCCATCATGGATTGCACCGAGTACCACACACACGACATGACAACTCTGTTGATAACTGGCCATATAGCAAAGAATATTCCAAAAGATGCCCTGACCACAATTGGATACGAAACATGGTTGATGACACCTATGCGTGCTGTTGCAGACACAAATATTCCCGACAAGAAGTAGCCTAACCATACTGCAATCCAGGTCTGCCACCAAGTCATCCCTGCTTGGATTCCGGAGGATGCAATCTGCCATGTGCTTATGTTGAACGAGTCTGCCACCCAAAAGAAGAAGAAATTGTACCACGACCATTGTCTCCTCGCCTCTTCAACTGGCCTCAAGTCGTAATTGTACAAATACCGTTGTATTGCCGTTAAATTGTTTGGCTCTTCCACTTCTAAAACTTTCAAAAACCGCCTCCATTTTGGTTGGGTATCAGATAACCCGCTGATGGAGTCATTGGAGGCAGTTTCTTCTTGTATCTGTGATACGACTTCTTTGATATTGTCTTTAACCATCCCAATAAACCAGTTTCTATTTGCTTCTCTGTAGTGACAATTTCTAGATCAATATATGTACCCTTATCTATTCGACACCCGCCTATCTGCGCGAAATTGTCACTTTCATGTGCCCATAACCTTATATCAGGTGTAGAAGCAATGTACATGTGCTTAGCCGCAGATGCTATCTGTCCGGATAAGACGAGGGCCGATCTGCCAATTTGCTGCTTATCGCACTCTGTCTTAAACGGAATGCCATTGAAGAGAAATTTCTTCTTGTTTACAAAAAACACTGATTTTCAATAAGTATCACTTTCTTCGTGAACACAGGTTTTACACCTTGTCGATTTCGGCAATTTCCGAGCATGTATGTATGTGGCACCAGCTTGTAATGATCCCAATCGGCCCTTGGCGACTGTGAGTATTGCCTGCGGTCCTGCACCAGTGTAAGAGTGCCGTAGAGCTCGGCTAAAGTGGCCAAATCATGATGCAGAACGTACTTGTGGCCAGGGCCGATTCCTTGGTGATGCTTCTTTGCTCATGCAATGCGTAATTGTCTTTGGATTGTAACCCTTTGATGCCGCTGGGTGTAAAAGTGTAACCTTGCCTTAGAGTTCCCGGCCCTGCAGGCAGTCAAATATACATGTTTAGTCACTACAAGAACGAATAATCTCCAATACCCAACTATCAATGCATGGGGCACATTTTCGGCCATCGCCGTAAGTTCGGCACTTCCTTGTTTGCCATACACCCCACCTATGCCAATTATTGCACTGGACCAGGGCCAGTCTTCTGCCCTGCACATTGCATGAAAATTTGTCCCCACTCACGTCACCTTCTCGGCTCTACATCACCACTCTAACTCCAAAACCATGAACAGAGTATTTTACACAGCCGCTATTAGAGGCGCCACCCGTTTGCCTGCTAGAAACATCCGCCCTGTTTTGGCTACTTCCAGATTTGCTTCCTTTGGTGCCAGATTCAACTCTACCAAGGCGGAGGCGCAATCGGAGAAGTCCGAGCAAGAAAAGGAGTCGGAGGCTGCCGAGACTGCCGAGGGCGAGCAAGAGGACCCTGTTGTCACTGAATTGAGAGAGGCGTTGAACAAAAAGGACAAGGACTTGGCTGACATGAAAAACCACTACGCCAGAGCCGTGGCTGACTTCCGCAACTTGCAGGAAACAACCAAGAAGGAGATGCAAAAAGCCAGAGATTTTGCCTTGCAGAAGTTTGCCAAGGACTTGTTGGAGTCATTGGATAACTTCACCTTGGCGTTGAACTCGGTCAAAGACGAGACCTTGACCAGCAACGACGAGGTGAAGAACTTGTTCGATGGTGTTTCTATGACCAAGGGCGTGTTTGAGAAGACGTTGGAAAAGCACGGCATTGAAAAGATTGACCCAATCGGTGAGCAATTTGACCCTAACCAGCACGAGGCCACATTTGAGATTCCCCAGCCCGACAAGGAGCCTGGCACTGTTTTCCACGTGCAACTGCCAGGTTACACATTGAACAAGAGAGTTTTGAGACCAGCCAAGGTCGGTTTAGTCAAGGGCGAAAACTAATGTATATAGTGCCATGTATATAGTAATGGGAGCGTATGAGTTGAATGACGCTGAGCGTGGCTACTATTGATGGATTGGTCACAAGTGTTGGTAAGTCGGACAGAGCCCTGAGAATCTTGAACTCTGAATCTTGACCACGTCAATAGTGGAGAGCGCATCGTACCTGTTTGGCTCTGGCTGACCAAGAGGAAATGCTTCCTATCACAACCGATGAAAAACTGCATGGATGGGCAGCCTTCCTCTTTCCGGAATATACACCACAACTGAGCTTCTCCACGCTTATCGCGTGGATGCGAAATCGCGAATAAGAATCTAAAGTCTAGTACATGCTTCGACACGTCCGCCTTTTGGGATCTTCGTCTCGGGTCCTATTTCAGCTTCCTCTGAATTACAAGCCAAACCTGCGACTTGTGCAGCGAATTCCATTTTCTGTTGCGTGGGAAATATGGTGGAAATCGCTCATGCCCGGGCGTTTGGCTGAGCTTCAACAAAAATTGATGGAGCACCACTTTCCCCCCGGGCTAGAAGAGAATCTGAATGTCATTTGTGATTCTGTTCGCGTTCCTACTGACGGCAATGGCAACTACATCAACGAGGTTTCGTTTGAGGTGATCAATGCGCCGGAATTCCCAACCAAGCATGTTGTTTTCTTGCATGGCTACGGCGCCTCTTTGGGATGCTTTGCCCGCAACTTCCACGTTGTGAATCGGTTCAAGGGAGAAAAGTTCAACTACAAATTTCATTTCTTGGACAACATCTCCTTTGGTTTGTCTCTGAACCCCAAAGTGGCCACTATAGACTACTGGAGGCCGATCCCACGGGCAGACCACATTACCATTCACGATTCCAAGCCCACCAATCCCAAAGAGCTCTACAAGAAATACTACAAGCTTGTAGATGGGTATGACTTTGATGTTGAGCGTTTCAAGGCCCGCCAAAAGACTCTTCTCCCCCAGCTTAATGACATGGAGACCTACTACGTTGAGGCGCTTGAGGGCTGGCGCAAGAAGTCCGATATTTCGCAAATAGATTTTTTGGTGGGCCATTCGTTTGGCGGCTACTGGTGTGGCTCCTACGCCATCAGATATCCTGGTAATTTGCGCAACTTGATTCTTTTGAGTCCGGTGGGGGTGGAACGGCATGCGTATGCGGCGAACTCGCCTATTCCCGAAGAGGCCAAGGATATCTCGCCTTCGCTCGACCCGACAAGTGTGCGGTTTCTAAGCCGGTTCCCCATACTTTCCCGCAATGCCATCAACTACTGGTACTACATCCAGCCTTACTTGCCCCGGCTACTCAAGTTGATGGGGCCGTGGGGCGTTTCTAAATACTACGACATGTGGTACAGCAAGCTCTTTGCGGTCAACAAGGTGATTGAGAAGCTCGGTGGCACGTGTGTGTTTTCCAGCGCCAACCAGTTGCGGTTTGGAACCAACACCGAGTGCCGTCTTCTCATTGACTATTTGTACAATTCCATCACCAACGGAACACGCTCGGACACACACGTCAAGTACTTGCTCACGCCGGCCACTACGAGTCGGGTCCCGCTTTTTGACAAGTTTGCCGCGGCCAAGAAGAGCGACTTGGCCCGGTTTGGCCTCCACCTTGTGTACGGCCAGTACGACTTTATGAACTCGGAAGCAGGCGAGAAGCTAGTGGAAACGGTCAACCGCCAAGGCGCCAACGCGCAGTTCCACGTGGTTGCCCAAGGCGGCCACAACCTCTACATCCAGAACCCGTTTGGAACCAACGAGTTGCTCGAGCACATTGTCAAAAGCGACACCCAAGGGCGCGCCTGATGCGGGTCTATACTTATTGTGCGGCGACTCTCGCACACAAATGTACATCGCCACGGTTTCAGCGGTTCCCATGGGCAAGGCCGGCGCCGCTTCGTCATTGTAGGCCCAGGTACCCCACAAGAGGCATTATGCACACCGCTCACCAAACCACCCCAAACCACACCGAGCACCCGACCATGGCCACCCGGGAAACAACGCGGCTTCTCCCGGCGCGAAGGCCGCCGCTCCTTTCGCTCCCGCTGTCGCAGTCGCTCCGCTCCGAAATCAGCGCCGACCTCGTCCACAAATACCACGACGGCGACTCGCTCGACTTGGAGCGCCAGACCCTCCACCACCACTTCGACTGGTATGCCTACGTGGCGTACTACTTGCCGGTGCTCCGCTGGGTGCCGCGCTACGGCCGCCACAACCTTGCCGGCGATGTGCTTGCCGGCGTGTCGCTCGCGTCGTTCCAGATCCCGCTCGTGATGTCGCTTGCCACTTCGCTCGCGCGGCTCCCGCCGCTTGTGGGGCTCTACTCGGCCGCGGCGGCGGCGCTCACGTACGCCGTTTTCGGCGGTGTCCCCACGCTCGTGGTGGGCCCGCTGCCCAGCACCGCCGTGCTCTTTGGCCAGGTGGTGGAGCGGCTCTCCCATCACGCGCAGTTCTCCGCGCTTCTGGCGGTGGAGGTGGCCGCCACCATCTCCGCGGGCATGTCCGCGGTGCTCTTGGCCGCGGGGTTGTTCCGGTGCGGCTTTTTGGACACGGTGCTCTCGCAGTCGTTGTTGAAGGGCTTCATCGGCGCCATGGGCGTGGTGATGATCACCAACCAGCTTGCCATCCAGATGGGGCTCCAGCAGTTGGCGCGGGCGTTGCCGCACGCCTCCATTGTGGACAAGTGGGTGTTTGCTGCCACCCACGTGCACATGGCCCATGTGCCCACCGTGGCCATCTCCGTGTGCACGTTGGCGGTGGTGCTTGCGGTCGGCAAGACCAAGCGGTACTTGCAGAACCGGCACGGGGTTCGGGCGGCGGTGTACGTGCCCGAGCTTCTCGCCATGATAGTGGTGGCCACGGCCGTCTCGTACTACTACGACTGGGACCGCATGGGTGTGGCCATTGTGGGCGACTTGACCAGGGGTGAGAGCCTGTCGTCGGGCGTGTTTGTCAACCCTTTCCACTGGTCGCGGGTTGCGCTCTTCAAAAGCGTCTTCACCACGTCATTCTTGTGCTCTGTTCTTGGTTTCTTCGACTCCACCACCGCCACAAAGGCGCTCGGCGCCAAGTACAACTACAATGTCTCGTCCAACCGCGAGCTCGTGGCGTTGGGCATGTGCAACTTTGCCGTCACCCTTGTCGGAGGCTTGCCGTCCTTTGGTGCGCTCGGCCGCTCAAAGGTCAACATCTTGGCGGGCGCCAACTCTCCGTTGGCCACCACAGTCATGGGCGGCACCATTCTTGTGTCCATCCACTACTTCTTACCATACTTGTACTATCTTCCCGAATGTGTTCTCTCGTTGAGCACCACCATCATCGGCATTACGGTCTTGGAGGAGGTTCCGCACGAAGTGGCCTTCTTCTGGAGCATAGACGGCTACGACGAAGTTGCCATCCTTTTCCTGGTTTTCTGCGCCACCATTTTCTGGAGTGTGGAGGCGGGCGTTGTGCTTGGCGTCATGACCGCCGTGGTGCGTGTGATCAAGCACGGGTCCCGTTCCCGGATCCACATCTTGGGCCGCATTCCGAACACGTCGGTGTTCCGCAACGCGGACGAGCTCATTGAGGAGAGCTTCATGGCCCATTTTGCTGCTGAGGAAGCGGCCGACGTGGCCGGCGTGGCGGAGATGGAACAGATCGAGGGTGTCCTCGTGATCAAGATTCCCGAGCCGTTGAATTTTGCCAACTTGGGCGATCTCCGCAGCAAGCTCACCCGCATTGAGAAATTCGGCACTCTTTCAGTGCACCCATCGCAGCCGCCGGTGCGGGGATTCGAGCACGGTGCGGTCAAGGTGGTGGTTTTCGACTGTAAGGGCATGAGCGACATTGATGCGTCTTCGACACAAACGCTCTACGAAATCGTCAAGCGGTACACCGAAGTCGACAAGATACATGTGGCATTTGCCCGGGTGGCCATGAACAGCAAGGTGCGGGACCGTTTCGTCAAGCTGGGGATCATGGCTATTGTGAATGCGGGATACGGCCGGTTTTGCGCCCTGGTGCCTGCGCCTGAGGTGGGAGGATCTGTGAATGTGTCGGCGGGTCTTGGAGACGGTTTTTTCCTCAGTATTGATGATGCTCTAAGGGCATTCCACGTGGAGATGTGTTAGTTGCATTGGGTCGGGCGCTGGTTGACTGATGTACATGGGGCCTATCTGGGCTTTTTGCTAGATGGAATTTTTGCGTCTATTTAGCCAAATCGTAATGGAATACCGTATCTTGCGATGTGGATGATTCTTCAGTCTCGAACCTTTCGAACGGTCTTGCGACATCTTTCGCATTTCCAACCTGTCAAGATCAGCTCAAATAAGTATCCCCAACGTCTCAAATAAACTCTCATATCAAACTCTTAGACAAACTCTTATAGATAAACTCTCAAATAGAACACTTAAATATCTTCCACCGCTCTCTCAGTATCCACCGCTCTCTCAGTATCTTACCGCTCTCTCAGTATCCACCGCTCTCTCGGTATCTTACCGCTCTCTCAGTATCTTACCGCTCAAACTCCAATATACCTTCCTAACTCATCTTGTCAATCTTTTGAGATGGAGATTAGCCTTCTCTTGTTTCTCGCAAAAAGTTCCCCAGTTTTGGCACCCGGTTCAACTTTATAGGGTCAATGGGTTCGTCCGTGTTCTCCAGATAGTGTCGTGCGTGATACCCCACCCATATTGGTGCGAACTTGTGCCGATCTCACCCACAACTCTTCCGTGTGGATTGTCCCTTCGAACGATTCCATTCGGAAAACTGCGTGTTTCACACATCCTATCACTAATCACTACCTTTGCCGTTACATTACGTTCAACACAGTTGACTACAGTTCACCGGCACAGTTCACCGCACAGTTCACCGGCACAGTTCACCGGCACTTCTCAATACCGACACTACAACTACAAGGTCCACCGTTCCATCCTATGCTCACCCGTTTCCCCGTGCGCCGGCTTGCGGTCAAGGCCGGGCAGAACAAATACGAATTCTACGATCTTTTGCTCCAGACACAGCGCAAACCGGCGCCCAAACGTGGCGCCTCGTTTGAAGGCGCGTACGCGCTAGAGGAGTTGACCCCCGAGCAGCGCATTGCGCGGGTGTTTGGCGGGCGCATCCGCGGAGACACCCGCGAGAGCTCCAGCCGGTTCGAGGTGGGCGAGCCGCGGGTCATTGCGGGGGTCAAGGTGCCGGCCAAGCCGGTGGAACCCAACAACTGCTGCATGAGCGGCTGCATCAACTGCGTGTGGGAGATGTACAACGACGACGTCAAGGACTGGAACGACAAGCGCAAGGAGGCGGCGGCCCGGTTGGCGCAGCGGGGCGGCGTGTGGCCCGCGGACTTCGACCCGCCCGTGCGCTTTCTCCGGCCGGAAAACATGCCGCATGGCGTACTGCCGGCGCCCGCCCGGGCCCGCCACGACGACGAGTGGGCCAACGTGCCCGTTTCCATCCGCGTGTTTGCGGAAATGGAGCGGAAGAAGAAGTTGAAGGAGCAGGCACGCAAGTGACGTGCTGTGCCGTGCTACCCGACCCGATGGGTGTCTATGTCCTCGCGGTTCATGTCCTCGCGGTTCATGTCCTCGCGGGTCATTTCCTCGCGGTTCATGTCCTCGCGGGTCATGTCCTCGCGGTTCATGCCCTCGCGGTTCATATCCTATTCTTATGGTCCAGTCACATATTTATTATCTATTCATCCAAGTCCACGCCTTGTCTCTTGTAGAAGTCCTTGGCCTCGTCAATCTGCTGCAACAACTCCTTGTAGTTCTCCTCCTTGTTCTTGAACGTCAACACGCCCCAGCCCAAAGTGCCCAACGCATACGCGCCAAACGTCACCAACGCCCACCAGGGCAAGTAGGGCAAGATTTCGGTTTGGATCAACTCTCCGGACGGAATCACGCCCGTGACCAACGCAAAGTACACGGCCGAGACGGCAAAAAGCGCAACTAGTGTTTCGGTGGCCTTGGTCATGTTGGAGGAAGAAGTACGTGTTAGTTTGGCATTAGTGCACACTGTGACGCGCACACCCACCCGCACACCCACCCGCACACCCACCCGCACCAATACGCCAACACAACCCCCGGTGGGATACATTCCCAACGGGATCTTATTGTAGATCGCATGGATTATTTAGTTTGTGTATATCCCCCAGCGCATGCTTCTTTCGCCTGCTTCTTTCGCCTACTCTGCAAGCGAGTCTTGCTTCACCAACCCCACCAAGGCGCTGAGCTTGGCGGCCGTCGCCTCGTCCACTTGCTTGATGCGGCTGTACACGGACTCCTCGCTAAATGCGGCCGAGTCGATGGCGTCGTCGTCAGTGTCGTTCTCGTCCCTCTCGTGCGGCAACTTGGCCGCGGTGTCGTCGTCGTCGTCCTCCTCTGCCTCGGCGTGGGCGTCGTCGTCGTCGCTGGGGTCCTTGGCGGAGTAGTCTGTGCCGAGGATCTTGTCGATCTTCTCGGGGTCGATCGCCTGGTCCTCTTGGAGCCGCCGCAACTTGTACCGCACAATGTGGCGAATGGACTCGAGCACCTGGCGCCGGATCCACCCGTCCTGGGCGTCAAGCGTGTCGCGGAAGAAGGCGTGCGGCTCCGCGTGCGCCCGTTCGATCAAGCCGCACACGTCCTTGTCCATGATGTCGCCAATCTGGTAGTTGATGGCCTTGGGGAGCTTTGTGCCGGTGAAGAAGAGGTCTTCCGAAAGCCGGATGTCGGACTGCGGGTGGTGGAGCCGGATGGTGTTGGGCAAGACGCGGGCGGGGGAGTCGCGGGTGTCGTTGCGCACATGTGCCCGCAGGAGGCGGAAGTACTCGCTCTGGTACATCCAGTAGGCCCGGTCCAGCTTCGGGTTGACGCCCAACTTGACGTTGCAGAAGCGCCAGGGCCCGTTCTTGTAGCAGTACGACACGTACGGCAACGCCTCTTTGACCGCGGTCTGGAGGTGTTCCGGCGTCACGTCGATGAGCAGCTTGCGGAGCCAAATGGGCTTCACGTCAAACAAGTAGGTCAAGTACTGGATGCAGTCAAAGAGCTTCTTGTCGGAGTACTCCTGGGACAAGTCCGACTTCAAGAGCCAGTTGTACTTGGCGATGATCTCGGGGAGCGGCTGCTGCGGCACCGAGTCGCCGTGGAAGTCCACGGTGTTGGTGAACAACTTCTTGCTGTCCGACTTCATCACCACCTTGACGTCGCCATTGTCGTCGCGGAGCGTGACGGTGTAAGGGCTCTTTTGGTACCGGAAGTCGAACGGGAACCGGATGCCGCTGAAGTTGGGCGGCGGAATGAGGTGGTGGTCCTTGTTCTCGTACATCAGCCGGTCCTTGAACTCGTCGTGCACATTGAGCTTCTCCTCGTAGTACTGCCGCATGCCGTTGAAGTCCCGCGCCTGGAGCACGTTGTCGCGGAAGTCCTGGACCCGCGTGTTGTTGCGCGTGGACATCTGGAAGTCCGCGATGGCGCGGAATGTGTAGTTCTTGTTGATGATGGCCACGGGCTCGACCTTGTACGCGGGCCCGCCGAGCCGGTCGTTGCGCTGCACCAACTCCCGGATCGTGTACCGGTTCGGGTTCTGGTGGTAGTCTGCCGGCAACGCCGACTTGGGCACCGACACCTTGACCAAGATCTTCTCGCGCCGGTTGAGCAGCGCCTGCACCGGGTGGTGGAACGGGTCGTTTCTCAAGCGCAACTCCAAGTTGCGGTCGTCTACCGAGTGGCTGCTGGGCTGGATAGGAAGCTGGCGGAACTGCGAGTCGAGCGCACGCTTGATGCGGTCTTTTCCGCCGAGCATGTCGATGGCGCGGCTGGTGTTTTTGACAATCAACGGCAATTCCACGGCCGCCACGTGCGACACGTCCAACGAGTGTTTTTTGGCCTGCTCTTTTGACATGGAGTGGTGCAGGTGAGGTTGTTGTTACTCGCGTGTAGGATCACATCAACCGGTGCCACATCAGTACCACCCACCACACACCGCCCTATGCCGTCTACCGGGTCTGCTGGTGCCGCACTAGGCTCAGTGGGAAAATGCTCCAGTGGGAAAATGCTTCAGTGGGAAAAATGCTTAGGGCAAAAATGCTATAGTGTGCAAAAAAATGCCTTCAGCCAGATTCGAACTGACGATCTCCTCATTACTAGTGAGGTGCCTTACCAACTTGGCCATAAAGGCTTCTTGTTTTCCTCTGCATATACGGCGCTATAGCCACGGCACAGGTTTTGTTCTCTGCATGCATGCTGTACTCTTACCTCTACTATACTCTACTACTCTACTTTACTCTACTACTCTACTTTACTCTACTACTCTACTTTACTCTACTACTCTACTTTACTCTACTTTACTCTACTTACCTCTAATTTACCACTTTACTCTACTTTACCACTTTACCACTTTACCACTTTACTCTACTTTACCACTTTACTCTACTACCTCTCCTCTTTTCCGGGGATATGCGGTCCCGTGACATGCGCACCCCAGGTCCGACAGTCCGAAATGAAAATTCTCGGATCCACACACTCCGGCCCCCCGTCCGCCCCACCCCCACACAACCTGTAGCACCCCAATTGCGACATTCGGCCCATGCCGAAGATACCGCATGCAAAAATCCCCATGGCCGGATAAAGTGCGCCACGGGCCCCGCCCCACGCCCCGCGCCCAAGTCGGAGGTTTCGGCAAGAAATTGCGCGCTGTGATTGGCCCGCGGCTCGCGCCCGGTGCGATTCCATATAAAAACCACCCATTCCGCACTCCTCACATCCGCATCCTCTGTATATATTCCAATGTTCAAGGCTGCCACCAGATCCTTCTCCTCCTCTCCTTCCGCTGCCTACAAGGTTGCCGTTTTGGGCGCCGGCGGTGGTATCGGCCAACCATTGTCTCTTTTGATGAAGTTGAACCACAAGGTGACCGACTTGGCCCTCTACGACTTGAGAGGCGCCCCAGGTGTCGCTGCCGACGTTTCTCACGTGCCAACCAACTCCACCGTCAAGGGTTACGAGCCTGAGCAATTGGACGAGGCGCTCAAGGGTGCCGACGTTGTCGTGATCCCCGCCGGTGTGCCAAGAAAGCCCGGTATGACCAGAGACGACTTGTTCAACACCAACGCCTCTATTGTCAGAGACTTGGCCAAGGCTGTGGCGGAGAACGCTCCTAACGCGGCCGTGTGTGTGATTTCCAACCCAGTCAACTCCACCGTGCCAATTGTGGCCGAGGTGCTCAAGTCCAAGGGTGTGTACGACCCAAAGAAGTTGTTTGGTGTCACCACCTTGGATGTGTTGAGAGCGTCCAGATTTGTGTCTGAGATTGCCGGCACCAACCCTGTGAACGAGCACGTGACCGTTGTCGGCGGCCACTCTGGTATCACCATCGTGCCATTGTTGTCCCAGACCAACCACAAGAACTTGCCTGAGGAGACCAGAGACGCCTTGATCCACAGAATCCAGTTTGGTGGTGACGAGGTTGTGCAGGCCAAGAACGGTGCTGGCTCTGCCACCTTGTCCATGGCCCAAGCCGGTGCCAGATTTGCCGGTGCGGTGTTGAACGGTTTGGCGGGCGAGAAGGACATTGTCGAGCCATCTTTCGTGGACTCGCCATTGTTCAAGGACGAGGGTGTTGAGTTTTTCTCCTCCAAGGTCACCTTGGGTGTTGAGGGTGTCAAGACCATCCACTCTTTGGGTGAGTTGTCTGACCACGAGGAGGAGTTGGTCAAGAAGGCCAAGGAGACCTTGATCACCAACATCAAGAAGGGTGTTGACTTTGTTGCCCAAAACCCATGAACATGATTATATATGAAGACCACGTGCCGTGATGCTGTGACTGTAGCGTGCGACTGCGACTGTGTGCGACTGCGACTGTGCGACTGTGCGACTGCGACTGTGCGACAGATACAAAATCATTAATAAAAAAGGAAAATATATTAGAATATCCTGCGCCCGAAAATAAATTTAAATTTAAAATAAATAATCAAATATGTGCGACTGCGACTGTGTGCGACTGCGACTGTGCGACTGTGTGCGACTGTGCGACTGCGACTGTGCGACTGCGACTGTGCGACTGCCAGCGCACGTGCCGCATGTGTCAAACGCACGTGCGCCGCAGGAGGCGGGCAGTGCGTCGGCGCAGCATAAATACGATCAACCACGCGTCGCGTCGCGCACCTCTATGCCGGCAGCGCTCTCCGGAGCTTCGATGGAGCACCACGGCCCCGGCCCCGCCGCCCCTGCCGCCGCCAGCACACCCGCCAGGGCCCGCCGCCGCACCGCTCGTCCGCCCGTCCGCGGCGCCACCGCCGCGGCGCAAACCCAAGCGCGCGCACCTTGGTCCTCGCGCCCTGCGGCCGGGCGGTGCCGCCGCAGGATGGGAAAAAATCCGCCCAGCCTCAACCCCAGACACCCGCATTGGGATATATTCTCTTTTTTTCACCCGCCAATCACCGCCAGCGCCACCCACCCAACGCCAACCGCCCGACCTGCGCTCTTCTGGACACCTAACCACCCTGGACCCGTAACCACGCCGGCCGCCTCCCCTAACCCGCCCGGCCCCTCTGCACCTTCTGGACACCCTGGCACCGTCCCCCGCCCGGCACCGTCCCCCGTCTCGGACCTCCCCAGCCCTTCCGCCCCCCCTCCTGCGCCAGCCCCGGACGTCCCGTCCGCCCACCGCCCGCGGGAGCCATGGACAAGTACCTTATGAGCCTGCCCACCCAGCTCTCCAAACCGTTTGTGCCCTCCGACCCTCTCGGCCACATGGACGACGACAAGCCGCCGGCCGACTTCACCAGCCCGGTGTACGACGACTTGGACTTTGGCGGCGACATCCCCGACTTCTACTACGACGGCCTGCTTCTCGAAACGTCGCCGGCCCGCTTCAGCCACCTGAAGCACTTTTCCGTGGACGGCCGCGCCGACCACCTTCTGGCGCCCTTCACGTTGAACCTGGGGCTGCGGTTCAACTTCAGCCACCTGCGCAACGTGTCGTTGGACGACCACGGCTACCAGCCGCTGCACCCGGACCTACTGCAGCTCCTGGACCTGTACCCGCACCAGGCGTACGGGTCGCAGCTGCTGGCGCCGCCGTCCGCCCACCACCTGGCGTCGCAGAACCTCGCCCACCCGCCGCGCCGCATCATGCACAGGCTGTCGGCGTCGCTTCTGGCCGACCCGCCGCTGGGGCTCTTCCCGCACTCCCACCTGGCGTCCACGCTCCACCTGGCCGACCTGGTGCCCCCGCTCTCGCTGCTGGCGTCCAACCCGCTGTTGCTCGACCTGCCCTACTCCTTGGCCCACACCCCGGCCCGCCGCAAAAAATCCGCGTCCGTGTCGTCCTTCAGCCACACCACCCCGCTCCGCGCGCCCCACTGGGGCGCGCCCACGTCGCCCGCGCCCAAGGTGGGCAAGACCCCGTTGAAGACCCACCGCCGCACCCGGCTGAAGGCCGAGCCCGCGTCGTTGTTGACGGCCATGGCCGCCAAGGCCGCCAACCCGTTCGACGCCCACTTTGCCTCGCCCACAGTCGAGCCCTTTTCCGAGTACGACGCCACGCCCTTGGCCACGCCCGCGAAAAACTTGGCGTCGCCGCTGCTGCACTTCACCCCGGTGGGCGCGGCGCGCTTCGGCGGCGCGCTCGTGCCCCACCCGACGCCCCACGCCGGCTTCGCCGCCGGCGTCGCCGCCCCCACCTTCGCCGCGCTCCGCCGCAACGACACCTTCGACTCCCTCCACCTCGAGGACCAGGACGACGACGCGTGCAAGCAGTTGCGCAAGGCGCGCTCCTTCACCGCCGCGCCCGGCGACCTGATGCTCGCGCGCGTGGCGTCCGCCCGCAGTCTCCGCCTCGACCGCGCCGACCGCCTGCCCGACCGCGCGCCCGCCCGCTCCTCTGCATTGAAATCGTACCCCGCATCCATCGATCTCGCCTCCATCACCAACTCCGCAGGCCCGCTGCCGCTGCCCGACGCGCTCTTGCGCCCGCACCGCCCGCACGGCGCCCCGTCCCACCTGTCGCCGCCGGGCAAGTCCCCGCTGCGCCAGTACCCGTCGTCGCTGCAGATCCACCAGACCGCGGCCACGGAGGAGATTGCCCGCTTCGCCGAGAGCATCCTCAACTCCGACACAAAGCGGCCCATCGTGGTGCAGACCGACCCGGAGGACTCCGACCCGCGCAAGAAGCACCTGTGCCCGTTGTGCCTCGCGCGCTTCCAGCGCCCGGAGCACGTCAAGCGCCACTTGAAGAGCCACTCCACCGAGAAGCCCTTCATGTGCGACATGCCCAACTGCGGCCGCCGCTTCAACCGCAAGGACAACTTGAAGGCCCACCTCAAGAAAATCCACAGCACCATCACCTAGTCTTCTATTCTCGTTTATCTACCGTGCCGGCCGTCTCCCCTCTGCATTGACGCCGGCAACCAAGAACAATTGCTATTTCGTCCCCCGCTGTAGTCCGCTGTAGCCGACTGGCCCTCCTCGGCCTACACCCCTTGACGCTTACACTAATTTTTTAATCTACTCAAATGGGTACTTTCTAACCGTAGCATCCACCGCCTGGCAGTACGCCTCAATGTTGGAGTTGTTCAAGCCCGCCACATTCACCCGGCCGTCAAGCGTGCCGTACACGTGGTGCTCGTCCATCAACTTCTGCACCTGCAACGGGGTCAAGCCGGTAAACCAGAACAACCCGTTCTGCTTCACAATCGGCTCCCACTTGCCAGGCGTGCCCAACTCCGTCAAGCGCGCCAACACCTTCTGTCTGACACCCTTGAGGCGGTCAGTCACACTCAAAACGTCCGCGGCCCATTCCGTCTGCAACAGCTGCTGCACAATGGTGGCCACCCGGGCCCCAAACGCGGGCGCAAACGAAAACTCCCGTCTCACCAACCCCACAAGGCTGGCAAACACATTGGCCTTCACGTCAGCCCTGGTGCGCACGTGGGTGCATCCTGCTCTTTCCGAGTACAACCCCAAGTTCTTGGAGTACGACTGGCACACGGCAAACTCGAGGCCAGCATCGTACGCCTGTCTGATGGCCCACGCGTCTTCCGCCACATTGCCGCTGGCAAATCCCTGGTACGCAATGTCAAACAAAAGGAAAAGGTCTCTCTCGCCGAAAATCTTCAAAATCTGGCTCCACTGGTCGCGGGTGTAGTCGCAGCCGGTGGGGTTGTGGCACACCGCCTGCAAGAGAATCACCGACTTGGCGGGTGCGGTGCGCAACACCTCCAACGTGGACTCAAAGTCAACGCCGTGGGTCTCGGGGTGGTAGTACCGGAATGGGTGGTAGGTGCCGCCCACCTGCTCAATCATGCCCTGGTAGTTGCCCCAGCTGGGGGTGCCGACGTAAAAGTGGGAGAGGCCCGAGCTCTTGAGAAAGGCAAACGCCAAGTGCAACGCGCCCGAGCCGGAGATGGCCTGGATCGACACCACGTCGTCGTGCTCGCGGCCGAAAATGGTCTTCTGGGCCTCCGCCACAAACGCCGGAATGCCGGCCATCAGGGTGTAGCAGTGGCCCGGGTCGTTCTGCGCCAACACCTCCTTGGCCTTCTTGACACAGGGGAACACGTAGTTGGGGTCGCCTTCCTCGGTCTTGTACACGCCCACCGACACGTCAATCTTGGCGGGCGAAGGGTCGGCCTGGAACTTGCTCATGATCTTCATGATGGGGTCGATGCCCACGGTCTCCAAGTGGGAAAATTGCGAGGACATGGCGAAACGGCGAATACGGGATGCGGGGTGGGGCGGAGCACGTTGACTATTTATACCTCCAGTGACTCAGTGGGGTCTGCGGTGAAAAATCCGCTGGGGCGCGGGCCGGCAATAGCCTGCAATAGCCTGCATTTGCCGCGGCGGGCCTCGCGCGCGGGCAGGCGGCCCCGCTCCCGCGCGCTACCGGAGAAGGCCCCGCTCCGCCGCGAGAAGGCCCTGGCACGCGGCCGCAAGCCGCTCCCACGCGGGCCCGGTGCGGCCGTGGCCGAACGCGGCGCCGCTCGCGGCCAAAAACTTGGTGTTGTTCGCCACCGCCGCCGCGGCCGCGTCCGCTCCACCTGCCGCGGCCTGGAGTTGCTCGAGCAAGGCCGCGAACGGCAGAACAAACTGCACCTCCGCGTCACCGTCGTAGAGGCGGCACATTTGCTCGGCGCTGTAGTGGTGGAGAAGCACGGCCAATGTTTTGATTTGCTGGAGCACATACGTCGCCTCCACGGTGCCCGCGACGGCGGTGCTGTGGCGGATGAGGCGGCGGAGGAGCGGGCGCGGCGCCTCGGGCGCGGCGCAGAGCGTCTGCAATAGAAGGAGCTTCACCTCGCTGCACGCCGCGTCGGTGCATTCGGCCACAGCGTCCCACGCGCGCAGGGCGCGCGCCACGCTCGGCGCCTCGCCCGACGCGAGCAACTTGCGCACAAACTTGAAGAACACCGCAGCCACCTCGCGGTAGTAGGCGCAGTTGTCCACCACCACCTTGGTGGCGCGGTACAACAGCTCCGGGCGGTCGAGCACGTGGGCCGCGGTCTGGGGCGTCATGGTGTTGCAGAGGAGGTGGAACGCCTGGTACTGGACCACGTCGCCGAAGCGCGCGTCCATCACCGCCGCCACCACGCGGTCCGCGGCCGCCACGGACGCAAGGAGCCGGGCCTGGGCCTCGCCGCTGGTGACGCAGTTGCCGAGCGAGATGGCCGCGGCCGCGGCCACGTAGGGGTCTGTATCGGCGCCGCAGAGCAACTGCTCGTTGCGGGGCACGTCGCTCCAGTTGTCGTAGCTGGCGTACGAGCTGATGTTGCCGCATGCAGAGAACAACCGCCGCCGGACGTGCACCGCGTCCCCGCCGCCGGCCACGCGCCCGAGGAGCAGGTAGAGGCCGGGCACCGCCCGCACGTCCTGCCGGTCGTCCACGTTGGTGGCGTTGAAGATGGCCTGCGACGCGTGGTCGAGGCTCTCGCCCTCGGCTGCGTGTGCGGCCGCGACAAGCTGCTCCAACTGGGGCGCCAGAACCGCCGCCGGCTGGAGCCGCGTGAGCTCGGCCACTAGCTCCATCACGTCGGTGTCGTTGGTGTGCTCGAGGTAGCTGAGCACCGCCGCAAGCGCGCCCTTGTCGAGGAGCGCCTGCAACGCCGCGTCCATGGCCGCGTCGTCAAAGTTGTGGATGAACTGGCCCAAGAGCAAAACCGCCCGCAGGCACACCTCCGCGGCGGTGGGGGCGCGGAGCTGGGCGAAAAGCCAGGGCCAGAGCAGCGCCACCGCCGCGTCCGACGCCAAGAACACTCGGTTTGTGTCGTTGTCGGCGCAGAAATTCACCGCCACCCGGAGCACCTCGAGCGGATGTGCGGGCGCAACGGCCACGGCGTGGACGACGCACGTGTGCGCCACCAGGTCGGCCCGGACCGCTTCGTCTCGCAACAACGTGCCTAGTTCATTGAGAGAGCGGGGCAAGTCGTGGCGCGCCGTGATGTTGGCCGATATCTGGTGCAACAGAAGATGCAGCATGGTGGTGAGCACCTTGCGCGTTCGCAAATGTAGCGCGGGTGATGGCCGGGAGCAGTGGGCGGGATGGGGTCTTTTCGGCACGGCAATTGTGGCGGCGAAATTGCCTTGGATTGCGGTGGCATGGCGGCGGACTGTGGTGGTGGCTGCTGGAGGAATGGAGGTGTTTTTGTAATTATTTTGCCCTGCAACACATTGTTGGTTTGTGATGTTGCGCCATGTGAACCAAATTATAGCATAATGCGCGCGGGCTGCGAGAACCACAAGCACTGGAAATCAGACATGTTAAATCAAGGGCCTTAACTATACTTGTTAAATCAAGGGCCTTAACTATACTTGTTGTCCTCGTCCAATGTCTACCCTAGGGTCACAGTTGAAATATGTAGCCACTCCATACTCACCTACATCTACTCACCATCGCTACACTAGGCGCAGCGATTTCCGCACATCTACAGTAATCATGGTCTCATTAGTATTACGAATTTTCGAAAAGCTTTTCGCCGCTTCGGAGCCCCAACATGAAGCGCACGTCGATGCATAGGCTGAGCGACGTCAACATCGGTAGAAGGTTGAGCAAGTCGCGGTCGCTGCGGTCGTTGATCCAGCCCTCGATCATCACCGCGTTGTTCTCGTGGAACGCATAGCTCACGGGCGAGTTGTCCAAGATGATCACGTTCTTCAAGTCGTCGTCCTTCGGGAAGAACTTGGACAAGTCCTTGATGTAGCCCACGCCCGGGCGGTAGGTGCAGTCGCTGCGGTAGTAGCGGTTGGTGAAGATGCGCTGGGGCGCGGCCGAGTTCTTGTGGTCCACGAGGTCGCTCTCAAGCCAGTCCACGATCGGGTCCGCGTACTCGCGCACCGACGCGGTGAAGATGCTGAGGTCAAACCACTTGGAGATCTCCTGCAAGAAAAAGTCGCAGTGCGGCCGCTTGTACACGTAGTAGAGCGTGGCGATGTTGTTGACCTTGAGCTCGATGGTGTGGCACGAGCCGGACGACCCGAGCGAGCGGGGGGCGCCGCGCGAGAGCGAGTGGATGAGGGTCTCGTCGAGATCCAAAATGAGCGTCTTGCGGCGGCGGCGCTTCTCCGGGTTGCGCGAGAGCGGGAAGAGCCGCGGCGGCGGCGGGATGATGTACCGCAGCGCGGTGGGCGACTTGACGCGGTTGGCCATGATGATCTCCTGCTTCAACAACTGGGCCTTCTCGTCGAGCGCCGCGGCCTTCTCGTCGAGCGCCGCGGCCGTCTTCTCCTCGCCGCCGTTGTCCATCACCGGCGACGGCAGCCCGAAGAAGTACGTCCACGGGAACGTCACGAGGAGCCACACGAGGAGCACGGGGCGCATGAAAAGCGTGTACGGAACCGAGCGCCACGCCAGCAGCGGCGCCGGCTCGGGCGCCGGCTCGGGCACCGGCGTCTTTTCGCCGGCCGCGTCCTCCACCACCGGCGTGACGAGGCCGCCGGCGTCCGGCCCGGAGTAGAGCGGCTGTAGCGAAACCACCAACTTCTTGAGCGAGTTCATGGCATCAGCACTGCGGCTGGGCAGGGGTGGGAGGGGGCAGAGAAAGGTGGGAGGGAGGGGCGCAGGGGCAGGTCACAGGCAGCACGCTTTGCGCAGGGGTGGGCAGCGTGGGATCAGGCAAATGCACGGGTGGTTGAGGAAGAGCGGAGTCGTTTGCTCGTACAAGGGCACGCCTGCGGCCTGGCGCGCGCACAGTGCACTGCGGATTGCACCTGCGGAGGGCCTGCGGAGGGCGGGCCTGCAGAGGGCATGGGGCGGCTGGGCGAGTGGGCGGACTGGGCGGACTGGGCGGACTGGGCAGACTGGGCCTGCGGGGCATTGGGCGGACTGGGCCTGCGGGGGCGGAGACTCGTGCTCGTTTATTGGGTGCTATATGTTGGTGTAGTGTCTGGTCTATTTTTGGCCGGGTCACGTGCCGCCGGGCGGCATGGCCAGACCGTGGCGACCCTCCGATGGTTGTGGTGGTTTTTGGTGGTTGTGTGGTGGTTGTTGTTGTTGTTGGTGGCTGGTTGGTTGCTGGTTGTTGGTGGTTGTTGGGTGGTGTTGGTGGTGTTGGGTGGTTGGTTGGTGGTGTTGGGTGGTTGTGTTGGGTGCGGCGGTCTTCCCCGGACTTCGCGACCCAACGTCCGCATGTTGGGGTTCTACAGTCCGCAACCCAATGCCAATGCCCAAAATTATAGGACCACGCTAGAGAAATTGCAGTGACAGTGAGAAGTCGAGGCTGCAGGCCCATAGGCCCAAATAGACACGAGCAAAATAGACCCAAATAGACACGAGCAAAATGGACCCTATGGTAGACTTCAGACTGCACTGTAGACCTATGGCAGACCTATGGCAGACCTATGGCAGACCTATGCAATAGGCAAATAACAAGTGGCCGTCCCTGGCCCTGGCCCCCTCATGTAGTAGAGTTCATGAGCGAGCTGTTGATAAACTCCTGGAACATCCCCGTGATGGACCGCCGGTCCACCTCCTTGTTGCCAAGGATGGCGTGGGTCACGCGCTTGAAGCTGACAATGTTCCCCAACGGCTCATGGTCGTCCTCCTCAAACTCGTCGTCCGATTCGGACGAGTAGTACGCGTGGCCGTCCTGCTTCTCCTGCTGCTCGTCAATGACAAAGTTGGAGCTGAGGTTGGTCTTGATGAGCCGCATGCTCACTATGCGCTCGTTGTCCACGTCCGGCTCCTCCTCGCCCGGCTCCTCCTCATCTTCCTCCGGCTTGATCAACTTGAGCTGCATCGTATTGTAGCTCTTGCAGTACTTGCACTTGAGCCCCATGATGTGGTACGCGCAGTTGCTTTTGCCCTTGCAATCGTTGCAGCTGATCACGCACCGCCACATGTTGTACGGCGCCGGCAACGGCTGCTGTCGGATCTCCTGGTCGAGAATGCGGAACTGGGTGTCGGCATTGACCACGGTCTTCTTGCAGATGGGGCACTTGTACGAGTGCTTCACCATCTCGTCGTAGCACGCCTCGTGAATCAGGTGCCCGCACTTCATAAACACAACCTTGCTGACGCTGGTGAACAAGTACTCGTTGCAGATGGGGCAGTTGCAGTGCGTGGTGTTGGTCACGCACTTGTGGTGCTCCTTCAAGTCGATCGACAAGCAGATGTTGCACTCGTCGCAGTGGAAGTAGTCCTTGTCCAACCCGAGCCCGAGCCGGCAGATGCCACACTTGTCACAGTGGTAAATGTCCTTGCCCGGCGCATTGTCGTACAAGACACATTTGCCGCAGAAATACGTCGCCAATTCCTCCTCGCAGTTGACACAGTAGTTCGTGTCTGGAACTTGAGGCACGTTGCACTTCATGCAGAGTATGTGCTTCACCTCACATCGCTGGAGTTTGTGGTCCGCATTCTCCTGGTCGTGGCAGAAACGGCACGTAAACCACTTGAGACAAGTGGGGCATTCCAACTTGCAGTTGCGCTGGTAATGGCTGCATCCCAAAACACCGCTCGCGCGGTTGTGGTACGAAGGGATCTGGTCCTGCTCTGTGAGCACCACCTCATCATCCTCATCGTCGTCGTCGCCGTACCCATTAACTTCCTCAGCCACAGGGTCATGGACTGCAGTGTACATCTCTCTGTCATTAGCGTGACCATCGTCGGGTGCGTCTTTACTGTCTGTGGTGCCCCCATATTCAGGGCCGTGGTGGGGGTCATGCAGGTCCAAAACCAAGCGTCCATGCCCATTCAAGGTGAGCCCCTTCTCTCTCAGGAGCTTCTCGTTGATGTATTTGTAGTAGTTGCCCATCATGAGCTTCGTCACCAACTTGTTCTTCAGCCGTTGGTTGAGGTTCTCCAAGTTCTGGATGTTCTGGATCTTTTTGCGGAGAAGCCCTTCCTTGTAGAAATCATCAAGCGAGTCCAAATGTGTCAACGCTCTCGCCTCCTCCACCGTGAGCTCTTCCACATGGTCCAAGTCGCTCCCGGTATACACGCTGCTGTCGTAGCCGTCGGACAACACGCTCTCGGACCGAAGGAGCCGAGCCGACCGCCCCCGCGCTTGTGTCTTGCTGTGCTTGTCCGAAGCACGCCCCGTTTCGGGGAACACTAGCTCCGTGATGAGAGGCTGCTCCTGGTGCACGATTTTCGCTACTCCAACAGGCTCGGTCTCGATCTCCAGTTCCGCCTCGGACTCATCGTCCACAGGAAGAGTGATGGCCTCGTGAACCACGTCGGTGAGAGGCTGGAGCCGGTCCATCGCCGCCTGGAGTGAGAGCCCATCGCGCAAGTCCGATAAGAAGGTGGACATCTGGATCCGGGTTGCAAGTGCAATCTTGAGTGAGTTCGCCAACCGCGCCTCGGCGTCTTGAGAAAAGTGGTCCTTCTCCGAGCTGGACCGCTTCGTCACGTTTGCCACATACTGGGAGATGTACTTTGATACATCCGGAAGCTCAAACGACGGCAAGTTGGGCGCAGACGGCAAATGCGGGAACGCAGGCAAGGGGGGAAGGTTGGGGAGATTAGGAAAGTTGGCGAAAGGCGGAAGATTGCGGAGATTGGGGAGACTGTCGCGGTTAAGGTACTCCAGTAGTCGGGGTAGGTTGAAACGCCCGATCTGATCGAGATCTTCCGCGAGCGAGTCGCTATCGCTGAAACAGCTTTCGTACTGGCTCTCATATGTAGGCATGGATTCTGCTGCTTCCGAAGCGGCAGCCCCGGTTGCTTGAAAGTCCCCGTTGTGGTTTGCGGCGGCCATTTCCATCCCGGTATAACGCCTACCAAATGTACGTGTGGAGTAACGATAAATGTGGATACGAGCACGTGATACATATCACCATTTTTTCGTATCCGCCAGATGGCGCACAGGCATGCCACTCCGTCCTCGTGGCCTGATGCCCCTAAGGGTCTTGTTGGGCTCGGTAAAAGCAATCTGACGTCACATCCCAGACTGTCATATCATGGATGGGAAAAAAAAATATTGACATCCACGAGGTTCGAACTCGTGCCTCCGAAGAGACCAGGAATGTATGGTAAGGTAACCTTACCCTGGCGCCTTAGACCACTCGGCCAGGATGCCAATTGATGGAATGTTATCATTTTGTAGGAATCAATACGTGAGTGACACTATGCCCGACCCGAGAGCTGGGCGTTTTTGGATCCGCTGATGTCCATTGCTATCGTGATTTCTCCTCTGTAAGCAGCCTAGTGGACTATACCCCTAAAACGAGCTGCACATAGCTCCCGTGCGGGTGCCATTTCCGCCTCGGTTACACCCAGAGGGCACGTGACTAAACACTTTGCGGTTGGCCATCATCATCTCCCACGCTACCCATAGCATCATCCCCGCTCATGATCGAACCTCCTGCATCCATAAAGGAAGCGATAGACAAGACAGTCAAGTATGTGTTGAAGAATGGAGTTTCGTTTGAGGCCAAGCTTCTAGCGAATGACAAGGATGGCAAGTTTTCCTTCTTGCACGAGTCGCATCAGTTCCACCCATACTATAAGCAACAGCTAGAACCGTCAACAACAGCGGTATCGCCGTCTGTAACCGGAAAGCTACCCACCGAAGATTCTGGCCCTCCTCCACCCCGGCCTTTAACCTTTGTCACTCGTCTTCCGCCGGTGTCGGAATACGACAACGAGATCATCAAAACAGCAGCATTATACATCGCCTGCAACACCGAAAAGCACATCGACGCGTTGCGTCGGCATATGGAAAAGAAGGGAAAACGGAACCAATTTGCTTTTCTCAACAAAAACCACTCTTTGCATCAGTTGTTCCAACAGTACATCCAGCAGTATTCGGCCATTATCCAGACCGCTACCGAAACTGACGGAAAGGAAAAGCTCGAGCAAAGCCTTCATGCTAATAGGGCCGAGCTATTTCAGAGCAGTTATAACCGTGCAGTTTACGAAAAGAGACACAAGGTCGAATCCAAAGCGCAGGAAGAAAAGACGAGGCAGAAACAGCTCCATTTTGCTTCCATCGACTGGCAGGACTTTGCCCTCGTGGCCAAAGTCAACTTCGGTGCTATTGAGGAGGTGTCGGAATTGGCATTGCCCATGAGCCGGGAAGAAATAATGTATCGCTCTTTAGAAACCCGGTCCAAGCAGATTCTGTTGGCTCCGGAGGTTAAACCATCTGCCCCCGAAGCAAAGCCTGCTACAGCAGAAGAGGACATACCGGGTGCAGAAGCAGAGGAAAATAAGGATAAGACTGAGGAGAAACCTTCAGAACACAAGGTTCCAAAAGGAATGAAAATCAGGGCCGCTGGAGAGAGCAGATTGAAGAAAAAGAAGGCTGCGGCAGAGAGAACAATCCAATGTCCCCTCACGGGGAAGCAAATACCCGAACTGCAGTTTGACAATCACTTGCGGGTATTGCTAAGAGACCCAAGCTACAAGGAGCAGCAAGATAACTTCATGAAGAAGAACTTCACCTACTCGTCCAACTTAACCACGGACCAGGTGTACGAGAATATAAAGAGATTGGTGAAGAAAAGAGAACTTTCGGAGGAAGAAGAAGAGCAGATACGCGCCAAGAGAGTGACGGTGGGACCACAAGTATAGTCGGAATTGGAAGGAAATATGTAAATGTTACTGTAGACGGCGTGGAAGATACACCAGGTACAGCGTGGCTAGACATGGAGCGCATGCACCAACGACACCTACACCAAAGAAACAAGGTAATTTATACAGTAATGTACCAATTAGAGGGGGATTTTATAAAAAGTGGATGCTAACTTAAGCCTTCAAAGAAGAAGCTCTTCTCTTCTTGATCTCAGCTCTCTCAGCCTTACGTTCGTGCAAACGTTGAGCCAACAATTGAGCGTATTCAGCAGCAGCGTCTCTTTGTTGCTTGGCGCTGTTGATCTTCTTGGCCTTCAAAGCTCTCTTTCTTTGCAAGGTTTGAGGGGTAACCAATCTTTGGATTCTTGGAGCCTTGGAGTAGGTCTTGCCGTTCTTCTCAATGGTTCTTCTGACAACGTAGTCTCTGACGTCATCCTCCTTGGACAAACCGAAGAACTTTCTGATGTGGTTGGCTCTCTTTGGACCCAATCTCTTTGGAGTGGTGACATCGGTCAAACCCTCAATGTCAGCCTCACCTTGCTTGACAACAGCCAAAGCAATGACAGACAAGTCTTGGTTGACGATACAGCCTCTAACGGACTTTCTCTTTCTCTCACCAACTCTTCTTGGTCTGTAACAAGAGTGACCTTCAGACAACAACAATCTGACTCTGGTTGGGTGCAAAACACCTTGCTTCATTGGGAAACCTTGCTTGTCGTTACCACCGGTGATCTTGAAGATGTAACCCTTGAACTCGTCGCTGACAGAGTCACCTTCGACTTCTTGGCCCATACGCTTGTCGTAGAAGGCACGCAACTTGTGCTCGTCCTCAATATCGATACACTTTTGGGTACCGTTGGCTGGGTAAGAGATGTTCAACTGCAACTGTTAGTATGGTGATCATGATGAGTGCCAATCTCGTGGAGGCGAGATAGGATGGAAAAGGGGAAAAGCGGGATGGATATGATTTAGGAATACGGGGACAGCAAGGGACAGCTGAGAGAAGCAGGAGAATCACACGGAGTAGTACGGATTGGAATGAATATGGTGAGATTGGCTGTGGGATGTTGATTTGGACATACCTTCATGTTAACTAGTTAGCCTGATGGAGTAGAAAGAAAATTTTTCAAACACCAGTGAGGATGGAAAATTGAGATTTTTTCTCGCGGTGGCAGACGCTGGACCTCCGACTAGGTGCAGGCTCGGAGGTACTGGCACGGATGCGCTCTTGTCTTTTCGCACACGTGACAAGTATAGGGCAGGAGCCCTAGTGGATACCGATGCAGGAGGTACATATTCAGTGCCACGGCCCGTAGGGGGAGGGCCATATTATCGCCGTAGAAATTAAGGGGAGCTGGCCGCATGTAACTCCATAACTTACAGTATCCGTCAATCGTACAATATCTATTCCATAAGTAAATTACACACTCCCGACGCCACAGCAGGGACCGGAGTAGAGTGCCAGGTGCACCTGGAACTATGAGAGGCCGGTGCGGTTCCTGGGTGCATGTGCCTGCACTTGTCCGACCCTAGAGCCAGAGAGCAGTGGCACGATAGAAGCAGAAGATAAACAGAGCCCAGGGTCCGCGCCCGCTTCAGCCAAATGAGCTTTTGATGTGCAACAGAGACCAGGGCTCGACAATATCGTCAAGCGTCGGGAAACTGCCAGAGCTTCCAGCACTGTCCACCACAACAGCCTTGTAAAGTCGTACGGAGGGGCAGAGTATACGCCGGATTCAAACAACGTGATTGAATTAACCAGTTGGTCCGCTCGGACCAAATGTATACCGCTCGGACCAATGTGTACCGGCCGGACCAAATGTGTACCGGCCGCACCAAATGTGTACCGGCCAGCGGGCCCGAGCCTCCGGTCGGGCATCCCCGAGTCTGTAGAGGGCGTCACACGCTCATCCACTCTTCTTATAGTCCCTGAAAGGCGGGTCGGGCGGCGGTGGCTGAGAATACAGGTATTGGCGTTGCGGCTGGCCCAGCAGACGTCGCCCCAGGTACACGGAATTGACCGGCACCGGCAGCGCGGCCGAGCCCGGCACCATCGACACAAAGTAGTGCGGGATGTTGGACTGGTACGGAGTGAGGCCCGTGGGCCATTCTTGCAGCGGGTACAAGGTCAGGGGAGACGGGAAGATGTCGTTCACGTAGCGCGACGGAAGGGCCGACATGAGCGATTGGTCGGGCGGGTAGTGCAGCTGGAACGGGGGCTTGGGCCGGGGAAGGTCGTCGGCCGGCAGCACCGGGTGGGCGCTGGGCGGCGCATTGCCGTAGGCCGCGAACTGGTTGAACACGGGGGTGGGGAGAATTGCAGGCGGGTAGTGGTCGGAGGGCGAAGGCTGGGGGAGCGTGCCGAGCGCAGGCACGCGGTGGGTGTCGGGGCTGCGCAACTTGCCAAACACGTCCGGGCTTTTGGGCTTGCCAAAGCCGTCGGGGCTCTTCAACTTGTAGATGTTCGGGAGCTCGGGCGGCGCGAGCAAGTCCTTCTTGCTGGTGTGGGCCGTGATGGTTTTCTCTGCGTCTTCGGACGACTTGGCGTCGACGGGGATCTGCACGCGCAACACCGGGCGCTGCGGCGCCTCGTCCGGCTTCGGGGCCAGGAACTGTGGCGGCTGCACGGCGTAGAGCGCGGGATCGGGCTTTTTGCGCTTGGGGTCCGGCGTCTCGGAGTCGTAGTCGTCGCCGTCGTCGTCGGAGGCGCCGTCCACGTCCACGTCCGCCACGTCCGCCGCCTCGGGGAGCGATTTCAGCGCCAACAGCGTTTTCTTCTTGTAGGGCCCGTAGTTCTCGGGCAGCTTCAGCTCGTGCGGCGTGCGCGCCCCGTAGCACTCGAGGAGGGGTTTGGTGTCCACCAGCAGGAACTCGTACACCTTGTTGTTGTTGCCGACAATGATCACGGCAAGGTCCACCTGGCAGAGCACCGCCAACTCGTACGCCTTCTTGAAGAGCCCGGCTTTGCGCTTGACAAACGTGACCGTGCGGTTGCGGTCGTCATTGAGCGGCTGGATCTTGATCTTTCTTCGTCCCATCGGTGGAGGCTGGAAGTGGAGGGTGAAGGAGTATTAATAGAAGTTGATACCGCTGCGCAAGTGCAGGCTGGTGCGCATAGCCCATTGTGGTGTGCAGGTAGGCGCAGCCGGTGCCACTGCCCTGCGCCAGTGGCGGTCCCGGCACGGCTGCCACGGGGCCAGGGGCCGATTATGCGGCGGCGGCGGGGCGGGCAGGAGGCGGGGCCGGCGAAGCGCACGCGGCGCCCGGGGCGGCGGCACAAGAAACCAGGCCCCTTGGTATATGCAGTAACGGGCGCAGCATCGACCGCCGCGGCCCGAGTTCCGCATTCCATGGATAAGCACTGGCGTGGACAGAGTGGGGCTTGGGCATTTTGGGCCGGCTATGTTAGGCCGCCATTTTGGGCCGCCATTTTGCCGGCCAATTTGCCGGCCAATTTAGGTCCAGGCCAATTTAGGTCCAGTAGGATGTAGGTCCAGCGCGCCGTGGGCCAGAAATTCTGAGATGGCAGATCCGGCAAATCGTGAAGCGTTTGAGCCTCCGGTTGAGCATCTCCACGGTGTAGGACGACATCTCCGTGCAACTCTGTGCCCCATGTTCCATTGGAGTCCAATCTCGTCGTCCGTATCCATATTCATCCATACCACCCCAAGTATCATACCCAAGTATCATACCCAAGTATCATAAGTATCATACCCAAGTATCATAAGTATCATACCCAAGTATCATACGTACCCATCGTACTTATCGTACCCATAATACCCATCGTACTTATCATACCCATGCTCCTTCGGCCATTTGGAAATTAGGCCACGCTGATCCCTCGATGAGGGAACAAGCCAAGTAAGTAATCTAGACGCCTATCTGAGGGCCCCAAGACACTCAACCCTCACAACACTCGAAGAATTCACAAGGTCCGGGTGGTCGTTCCAATATACATGCGGGAACCATCTGAGGTAGGCAACGACATTGTCGTCCCGCCAATTCATCCACGATTCAGGTACGGCCAGGTTCCACACAAAGTTTCAGTCTTTGCAAAGTCAGCATCAATCTTCTCGGCCCGCTTGGACGCGAATTGTGGTTTTTATATCGTCCATCTATTTTTATCAGTACTTTCTATTTAAAGCAGTCCTGCGCACCGCTCGGGCCATGGGCCCCATGTACGATACAGGGCATTACTACTGGACCCAATGCAAGTGTTGTGGACCCAATGCTAGTATTATGGACACAATGCTAGTATTATGGACCCATTGCTAACTTTAGTGGCTCCCACTAACTGGCTCCGCAGAATATATTGGCGCCACACTTCTTTGGAGCTGATTTTTGGCCGTGGGCTACTTGTAGGTTTATCGCGGGCCATGCAATTGGAGTTTGGGGCGTAAGAATGACCCCAGCACGGAAAAAATACCCGTATACCGCTCTCTCTAGCAGATTCAACCGCTCTACACTCCAGCTTGCCTCATTTACCGCCTCTTGGCCTTTTTGGTTTTTGTCCTAAATCGACACATGTCCGCCTCAAGTGCAAACGCGCACCACATTTAATGCTCCACAGTGGGTCGCAGTGTAACAAAACCAACCCGCAAAATTAATTGACCGCTTCGCCGTGCCCAAAGCTTATGCGGTCCGCAAATATATATACGCCGCTCCAAAACAACACACTGCCGCCTATAAATTCATCCTGCGTCGCCGCCCTAGGTGGCCCAATACTCCAGCCCCACCGTATGTGCACACCAGGTCTGACGTCGGACTGCACCCATACGTAACACCTGGCACTTCCAACCCGTTGGAAGTGGCGGCTGCAAAACCAGCGTCCGCATATAAAAGCACCGTCCCGCCGCAGAAAAGAACCACATCTGGCGTCTCCCGTGTGCTGCAGCCGCCCCCCTGCCGCCGCCCGGCCGCCCAAACCGACGCGTACTGCAGACAACCACTCCGCCGATCTCTCGCTCACCGCCAATTTCGTCACATCAACATACCGCATTTTCCACCACCGTCCCCGCCAACACCACCATGAGTGCGAGACAAAAGGCAGCACGCGCCAAGCGCCGTGCCCATGTGCAGCACTACAGCACAGGTTCTGCCGACCCCTCGCAGCCGCCAGCAGCGCCGTTGGCCGCCGCTCCACCACCACAGGCGCTTCCTACCCCAAGCGCCGACACGGCGGCCCCTGCCCCTGCCACGGCCGCCGTCGCCCCGCCGGCGCCCCTCGAGTCTCCAGTGCAGCACCAGAGACCGCAGCTGCAACAATGGGATAGCAACTGGGATGAGAATTGGGAGGAGGACAATTGGGGCCAGACGCCAGCCGCCACCCCCAAGCCCGCCCCCACCGTCGACGCGGACGAGCCGCTCGCAGAGGCATCTTTGGGTGGCCAGGAGCTGCAGCACGCGCCACCGCCCGAGGCGGCAGAAGGTGACTGGAATGAAAACTGGAACGACAACTGGAACGACGACGCCGCCGACACTGCACCAAACAATGTCCAGACGCACGAATGGGCGGAAGAGAAAGAATGGAGCGACGACGTATGGAACCAGAATGTATATGCCAGTGGCTCTGGTGGCTTGGACTCCGAGAAACACGATCCGACGCTTCAGCCTTACGGCCAAGATACGTACGTGCCGGAGCAACAAAAGCAGCCAGAGTATCACGAAAGTCATCCAGAAACTCACCCGGAGAGCCATACCGAGAGCCCTTACGACCAAAAGCAGTCGTATGAGCCATCCTATGAGCCTTCGTATGAGCCAGAGCACGCCCATGAGCCACAGCATGCTTATGAACATCAGAGCGCTTATGAGCCACAAGAGACATACGTGCCAGAAGAGGAGTACGAAAAAGAACAGGCATATGAACACGAGGCTGCATTTGAACACGAGCAAGAGCATAGTTATGAGGCAGAGCCAGCATATGAACCACAGCATGCTTACAAGCCACATGATTCTTATGAACCTGAGCACTCACAAGAGCAAGCTATCAAGGATCAAGCATACCCACTAGAGCAGGATGATCAACAAGGGCAGATTTTCGAAAAACGCCCGGATATTGAACATGACTCTGTACAGCAATCTGACTCTGGAGAGCAACCAGAAAGCAGAGCTGCTCAGATTGGTCATGTTGTTGACCACGGGCAACCAGCTGAAAACTACGAGCAAACTCAACAAGATACGTTTGCACTGGAGCCCGAACTGCAGTACTTGTATGGAGGCCAGGAGCACAATGCTTACACAGAAGGCTCTTACCCTCAAGATCCATTTCAAGAACCACAGACTTCTCACGTTCAAGATGATGAATTCCACACGCATGCCAGCCTCCTGGCGGATGTACCAAGCACTCATAGTAACATTGAGCCTGCGGCACCGGATGCAGAGAGACAATATGACGGAGGAAGTGATACAAATCAAGAAGTTGATGCTACTTCGTCACAACCATCTCCTACCTTGGAATTCACTAAAGCTCGTCAAAATCCGAACATCATGACTGCTTCTGAATTCCGCCAAGCAGTTCCAGTCGCTGACCATCACTCAGAATACTCGCTTGATGATACTCACGCAGAACATGTTCATGGAACAGAATCAGCTCATGAGTGGGAATCGTCATTCGATATGGCTGTCCAGAAATCCGATTACCTGCATGTCCCTGAATCGGAACTCCTAAATGCCCCTGATCTGACGTCCCCACTTGCCCACGAAGAAACTCCAGTTTCAGAGATAGGAGAAATTGACCGAGACTCAACAGCTAATAACCTTGATGATATCTTTGCTTCCTCCGCGAAGGAAGAAGCTATCTTGGGCAATCATGGTGAAGGGTTTTACGATCAGCTCGGCGAAACTCTCCAAGGAGCACACCAAGGACAAGATTCCCCAGATCATAATAGGGAGTCACAATGGGAAGAAAATACTGGATACGAACAAGAAAGCGACCAACAAGCATTCACAGAGAACGCAGACATCATCCAGCTGCAGTGGGATCCTTCAAATGATGACCTGGTCATCTACACCAGAAATGATCAACAAAAATTTCAAGAAGAATCAGCATCAAAAGACGCGCATTTACATGAGGAAAATCCGATTGAATCGCAACAATTGAGTGAATATCCACAACAAGTGGATTTAACTCCATCTGAGAACCACATTCCAGACTTTATTTCCCAACAGGATGAAAGTACCCAGCTTATTTCAGAGGAAAATAGTAAGATCAAGGCACTTGAAATGTTGGATATGGATGACGATCTTTTGCTAGATGATGATTTCTTGGAAGATGAAGGTACGCCCGAGGTTGAAGAGGCAGATGCCTTGATTGAAACAGAACCTGAAACCGGCGCCGAGGCTATTAACTTCCCGTCCCAATTGCCAGTAACAACCTCAACACCGTTACAAGTATCCTCTCAGGAACCAAAAATAAAGAAAAAACTGTCGTTTGCCTCAAAATACGCCAACCCATCTGGGGCAAGCTATAGACAACAATATGAACCGCAGAAGACTGCCACAACGCCTACACCTCTCCCAGTTTCTGTTTCAAGCTCAAACGAAGAGATAAAGAAAAAACTTGAGGCTGCCCGGAAGAAGAATGATGCATACGATTTGCCCATGAATTTGATGCCACAGAAACCAAAGCCAGCTTCAAGAGCTGCTTCGCATCATCCAGTGCCAAGCACCTCACAAGCGCATCAAGGTTCGGTCATCACGACGCCTCATACAGTCGCTCCCCCTCGTTCATCAACCTCTGCAAGCAACGTGTCATCCTCGAATGTGAGTAAGAAATCATTTTTTGAAGATTTGCCCGTGCCTACTCCAACAAAAGTGCAACGCCCTAAAGCGGCGGCGGCTGCAGCGGCAGTTACAGTTACTGCCACCCAGAAGGCTCACGAACCTTCTCCATTACCACCTGCTCCTCCAAAAGTAAAAGCTGCGAATAACCCGTACGCGAAATTGACACCAAAGTTGTCCAACATACCCTTGAATAATGCAGCGACAAATGGTCCTTCGAATAACATAGTGGCTACAGGAAGTCGTTACCAACCACCGCAAGCCCCTACCCCGCCAAAGGCTCCATCAGCTCATATGCAAAGACCTATCCCGCCACAAGGTATGGCACCTCCGGTCGGGGTGCCTCCACAAGGAATGATTCCTCCTCAAGGATTACACACCCAGGGTCCAGTAATGTCGCAAGGCTTTTCCGGTACTCAAGGAATGACTTCCCACAATGGCGCTGCGCCGACCGAGGGTGCTTTTTCTACACAAGGAGGCTTCCCTCAACCAGGATTTGTCAACCAGCAACAAAGCACTCTTCCTGCTCAGGGATTTGCGCATCCACCACAAGGGGCTCTTCCACCACAAGGAGCTCTTCCACCACAAGGTGCTCTTCCACCACAAGGAGCTCTTCCACCACAAGGAGCTCTTCCACCACAAGGAGCTCTTCCACCACAAGGAGCTCTTCCACCACAAGGTGCTCTTCCTCAAGGATATGCGCCTCAGAGCGGGCTTGATCAAGGTGCTGGACAATCTGCTTTTTCGGCAGGTCAACCTCAGCCCAATGTATATGGCTCTGAAAATGCTGTGACTAAGCCAAATTCCTACCAAACTCCTTCATCTGTTGGAGCTCCAGCAAAGCACAATCCTTATCAGCCACCTGCTTCTTCTATGGAAGATCCTCATCCGCGCCCGATTGCAAGCATTGCTCCTCCAAAGCACGGCATTGTGCCACCAGGACCGGTGCAACCAGCAAGCGTGATGCATCCTCAAGGTTTGGCTCCTCCATCGACAGGTTCTAAGGACGACCAAGAGCCAAAGCAAGTTTCTTCTCCAAGAATCAATGTCAATGTTCCACGTGTTTCGGGAAGTGCAATCAGCCCATATATTCCAAATGCCGGGCCATACGCACCATCTGGACAACGTGGACATTCAAGAACGAGTTCAATTATTGGTGGAAGAGCAAAGGAAGGAAATCCATATGCTATTGCGCCTTCTGTTGGTGGTGCAAATCTCACACCAGCGGCAGCTTATCCCCAAAAGACTGCTCTTACAAGAAACAGAGGTAAATCAATTGGAAAACACCAAGGTCGTGATCAGACAGGAAAAATTGAAAACCCAATGGCTTTGCTTCAAAGACAATTTCCAATTTTCCACTGGAGTGCTTCATCTAATGTAGCCTACTTGATTCCAGGTACTGCTAATGGGTTCGGCCTTGTTACTCGTGCAGTAAAAGTCGAAAAAAGTGCGAATATCATCCACAAGTTCGACATTTATAATGAATTCCCTGGCCCCTTGTCTAAGTCTAAATCGAAGAAGAAAGAAATAGAGTCATGGCTTGAAAAGAATATCGCGGTCTTGGAAGGAACTCAATCTATGAACGAACTACTTCTTTGCAAGGTGTTGCTTGCTTTAGTTCAACATGATGGCCTTTTCAATGCTGCTAGCTTGCACCAGACTGTTGCATCCATTCTTAATCCACAATTGGATTACTCATCAGGGCAAAATGATCAACATCATTATATGGCACAAACATCTACACCCCTCAATGCGTCTAAATTGGACAACGCTTCCCTAGCAACTGTTTCGGCAATGCTTCAAACAGGTGACAGAGAGGGAGCTTTGCGTTTCTCCATGGCCAAAAATGATTGGGCTCTCGCTCTTATCATTGCGCATTCGATTGGTACAGAAAAGTTTGCTCTAGTGTCTTCTAGTTATTGCAAGGCTTCGCTTCCATTACAAAAAAATCAAAATAATAAATCCTATCACTTGATGTCCATTATTTTGAGGTCTTTTGGAGGCAATCCGAAGGGTCTTGTTGAATCATTCTTATCCGATGCAAACGAGACTGAATTCGCAAAGCACAATTACAGAGAAATCATCGCTGCTGCTTTAATAAATGGCTCAGCTGGTGAATTTCTTGTTGAGTATGGTGGATTTTTAGCAGCAATGGGTATGGCAGCGGCTAGCGAGATATGCTACATGTTGTCAGGAGTTATTATGTCTAAGGCAACGCTTCCATCAGGAAACATCTTTTCTATTGTCGGATCTTTCACCCAATCATCAGTATACACTGAAATTTACGAGTATGTGCTCCAAACCTCGGTGATTACGTCAAACGTAATTCCTTCAAGCGGAATTCCTCACTTGATTGAGCAAAAGATTTATAGGGCTCAAGTTTTGGCAGACATGGGCCAATTTTCTAATGCTAGAAGATATTGTGACAGCATTAGCAACTCTTTGAAAGCCATGGGAAGGTCACCACTTGTCAGCCCCCAGGATCTCGCGGAGTTTCAAGCATTAATTGTTAGATTATCTCAATCTTCTTCCAATGAGAGTGGCTGGTTGGGAAGCAAGTTGAGCAAAGTCAACTTGGACAAGGTATGGGGTCAATTGGATAAGTTTATTGGTGGTGAAGAAGCCGCTCCAAAATCCAATGAAAAGGGCGTGTTTAGTAAGTTCAGTCCTTCTATTTCTAGAACAACATCTGCATTGGACATTTCTCAAATGCCGATGTCTCTGCCTCAAGCTCTGGTTGGATATCCTGCGGGTCACGAAGTCGGTAGCCCATCCAAGCCTCGTTCTCGTTCACAGGCCCCTCTGAGATATGCTCCTGTTCGGACCAACTCGATGATGTCTGCTACTGGATCTTCTCCAGCGCAGCCGAATGCTTTTACTTCGTTGGTTCAAAACGGTACCTCGAAGATCCCCCAAATACCATCTGGGGCACACGCAATTAATCATGGCGATGACGGTAGACAACATGTTTCAAAGCACAATGGTGCTCCAACTACTCAAAGACAAATGGCTTCGAGAAACGGAATTTATTCTAATAGAAGTGCCCAGTTGTCGTCACTGTCGATTGCATCTGGAAGCTACCCCGCTCCTTCGCGCTACGCTCCAATTTCAGAAAAGAGGAACTCTATAGGTAGTGCCTCTTCAATTGAACATGGCGAGGCGGATAGAGGATCTCAAAGACCAGATAACAATTATGCAAAATCGTCCACCCGAGGCCATTCTCGTGACTCTTCATACGATTTCCCTGAAATAGTTGCTAAGAACCGAAGCTCGGAGCTCAAAGCACCATTTGCACCAGACATGGTGGTTGATTCCATAGATGAATCTTCAGAAGCAGCAGAATCGAACTCCGGCGTATTTGAGAATGACGCTCATTCCGATTCCAAGCGCACCGACGAGGAAGACAAGGCCGAACCGGTTGCTGAGAATAAGCTAGCTGGAGAGCCCGAAACTCGTCTCAATGAGACCAAGCAGACAATAGAAGAAAGTGCCAAAATCGAGAATGAGTCACCTCGGCTTAGCTTCCCAGAGCCGGTGCAGAAAGATTCGAGAGAACAGGAACTGCAAGTAAACGAAGAAGGTACAGGCGGACAAGAAGAAGAATCTTCAGTTACAAAAGGAGAAAAGAAGGAAACAACTCGACCTGAAACCATTGCACCTCCTCCCAGCTCGAAGCGGGCCAGTGGACCGAAAAGAGTCAACCCGTATGCTCCTGGTGCTTCGAGGGCCGCAAGCAAAGGCAGCAGCAAATACGGACCACCTGGAGGAACTAAACAAAGACCATCCGAGGACAAGCCAGAGAGTTTGAGGATGATGCCCGAGGTCTCATACGGCGATGTTTTTGGCTACAAACCAGAAGGCCCCACTGAAGCAGAAACTGCGGAAGACAAGGATGGCGATGAGGGGTCGAGAGCAGCAGCAGCAGCAGCACCTGGGGTGAAAGCTGGATCGGATAAAGTCGAGAATGTCGATGAGGCTGCAATTCCATCTGGTACCAGAGAGGAGTTTACCCCACTGATGCCCCCTCCGCGGTCCGGAAATGGGGTCAGTGCGAGAAATTCTGGATCCAGGTATGCTCCAGCTGTGTCGGCCAACGTTGACATTAGTTTTGACAGCGAGGCGGTTGAGCCTGAATACGAGACACCTATTCCTAAGGCGCCATTGATGTTGAATACGAACCACTCGCCTGCGCCGAAGGAGTTTGCTAATCCATACCACCGTGAGGAGACATCGCTGTTGCCACTTGACAGAGGCCTTGAGGACTTTTCGATTCCTGGATCACCCGAGTATACCACGCGGGCGAACTCTGTGATTGGGCACCAAGGGTTGTACTCTAGTCGGTTGTCGCAATCTCACCAAACGGATATGTACCAGCAGTATGAGGTGACGGATGATACGGTGCTTGACTATGTGCCGGTGGAAGAAGAAGAGGACGAAGAGGAGGAGGCGCGGATGAAAACGGAAGCGGAGCAGAAGAAGGAGGCGAAGGCGAAGGAAGCCGCCGGTAAAGGTGCGGATGCGGCGTCGCATAGCAAGGAAGGAAGCCCCGGGGACGGCAGTGGCTGGTTCAAGGGATGGCTCCCCAACAAGAAGGGAGACGACAAGCCCAAGCCCATCAAGGCCAAGATGGGCCAGCCCAACACGTTCAAGTACGACGAAAAGCTCAAGAGGTGGATTGACACCAGCCGCCCGTTGGAAGAGCAACTCAAGGCGGCCGCGCCTCCGCCGCCTCCGAAGAAGAAGGCGAGAGCGGAAGGCGGCGCGGGCCGCTTGCCACCTGTGGCGACGAACCCGTTGCACAAGAAGGAGAACCACGGGGAGGCCGCCGCGCCCGGCGGGCCACCAAGAACGCTCGGCGGAGCGAACGGGCCCGGGTCTCCGCGCAGCCGGGTGCCGTCCAAGACGAGCAGCTTGGCCACGGCGGGACTAGACGACTTGCTCTCGTATGGGGCGCCGGCGGGCGGTGCGGCGCGCAAGAGCAAGCGAAGATATGTGAATGTGATGGACAAGAAGTAGAGGGAGAAGTGGAGGGAGAAGTGGAGGGAAGTGAAAAGTGGACATGCATGAATAAACCTAGTATGAATCAGCGGTGCGCCGCGTAAGCAAGTAGTAGTCGGGCGCCACCACACGCCCCGAGCGGAGCGTGCGGGCCTCGGGCGAGCCTGGCGCCCGCACGTAGCCGAGCCGCGTGTACCACTCGAGCGCCCGGCGGTTGTCGCCAAAGACCGTGAGGCTGGTGTGCGTGGTGCCCAAGTGGCGGCACTGCGGCAAGCGCCCGGCGCACTCGGCATTGGCGAGCGGCGCCAACGCGTGGAACGCGGCCATGAGCTCGCGGCCCCACAGCGCCTGCTGGCACCGCGGCACCACCTGGATCTCGTAGAGGTAGAGCGCCTTGCCGTAGTCCTCCTCCACGATCTTGAACGCCGCGAACGCTCCCACCTGCGCCGCATGCGCATACCACACGAACACGAGGCCCGTCTCGCGCAACTCGTGGAGCTTCTCCCGGGCCCACGCGGGGCCCTTGTGCGCGGCGTACATGGGGCCCATGGCGGCGTCGATGACCGCCACGAGCGCGGCCAACTGCTGCGGCGACACCTCCAGGCCCGCGGCGCAATGGCGGGCGTAGGTGGCGCCGCACTGGAGCGCCGCGGGGAAGAGCGCCCGCGCCAACTGCGCAAGCGACTGCGCGAGCGGCACCATGAGGCCCGCGTTGTCTTCGTCAAAGTCAAGGTCCGCCTGGTGCATGGTGCTGTACCGCGCACTGTACACTGCGCCGCGACACATTTCAACTACACTTGCTAATGCCCTGGAACAGCCCGCCGAGCAAGGAGGCTCTCGTGGCGCTCGAGGAACGCCAGCGCGCCCGCGCGGCCGAGCTCTACCACCCGATGTCGCCCCACATGTCGCCCGGCGCGGCGCTGTCGCCCGGCGCGGCCATGTCGCCCGCGGCCATGTCGCCCGCGCCCGGGTCGCCCGCGGCCCGCCCCACAAACCGCCACCGCCGCCACATGGACACCGCGCGCGAGCAGACGAGGCAGCGGCAGCTCGTGTTGGGCCGTGAGCGCGTCTTCGACCGCGAGTGCCACGCGCGCCACGTGGAGGAGTTGGAGCGGCAGGCGGCGGAGCTCGACGCCGACCCCGACGCGTGGCACGACGCGCTCGACGCCGACGCCGACCCGGTGGCCCGCGGCTACGAGAGCGAGTTGGACGACTACTTGTTGCAGCAGGAGCTCGAGTTGGAGGAGCAGCTCCGCGCGATGCATTTGACGTAGCGGGCGGATGCAGGCGCTCGCCAAGAAACGGGCGAGCTCCCCTCGCCCGTCCCTCGCCCGTCCCTCGCCCGTCCCTCGCCCGTCCCTCGCCCGTCCCTTGATCCGTCTCTCGATCTACGTCGGTCCAGGGCCCACTCGATCTAGGGCCCACTCGATCTAGGGACGTCGGCCAGGGGTCCGTTTCGCTCACGTCGCCACGGCACGTCCTCGGGCTCCATCGGCGCCGAGGCAAGTTCAACCGGCATTGACTAATGATCCCGATTCGATGCGTAGCAGCGGCGGTGACGCATGTGTAGCCTATGGGAGGGCTCTGATTGAACAGATAACTTGTCCATGCAGGCCCTACATCGCGCCACTGCGTTCCGGGGCCGCACCGGAATGCTCATCCTCAAGAGTGCAACGCAAACGGCCCATCTAGGCGGTGCCCATGCCGGTGCCACGCCGGTGCCATGCCGGTGCCCATGCCGGTGCCCATGCCGGTGCCCACGCCGGTGCCCATCTAGGCCGGTCTCCGCGACATTCGCCCGTTCTATTTTTGCCCACCAGCGGCTTTGGCCCATATTCTTGGCATCGCAGATCTGCAGGAACACAACCGGCGTCTTTCCTGTCACCGCGACCCTCCGCGCAGGAATTAGAACCAACGGCAAGAGTTGCACGCATGGTTACTCGCCCCGTATCCGCATCGGATACCTCGCCAGCCGCTCCAGCCAATTGCGCCCGAATATTAAATACGATCCTCGACTCCAGGAACCCGCCGCATCCGCCCCACGTCCGCCCCCATATCCACCCCAATGGCTGGCCCGAACTCGCCTCCAGTTCCGAACTCGCCTTCAGTTCCGAACACGCCTCCAGTTCCGAACCCCCTCTGCTGCATCGCAGTAGCCCCACCATAATTGCCCCACCGCTTGGCCGCACCGTGTGCTACTGCGCTGATGGCTGTGCTGATCCGGTCTGATAATTTGCCCTGCAGGATCTTGGTCCTGGACATATGCGACGCGGCGCATATTTGCATGCTCATGCAGATGGCAATTGCCTTGATGCACACAGGCTGTACACGCTGCATGTGGCACTACCCAATGGTAGCGCTATTGCATCGGTGCTTTCCCGGCTGCAGCACTGGCTACTGTGTAAGTATAAATCTCCAACCCGGCGCCCTTTCCTTTTTTTTTTTTCACCCTATCGATTCCATGGTGGCCATAAAAAAGGTGGCTGCGTCGGCCGCACTCGTGTCTACAGCCGCATGTCTCAATGCGGTTGAGATTTACCACAAGGATGACCTCGCCGTCACCGCCTGCCAGTCTCTTTTGAAAAAGAATGTCATCTTCTCGAAAGGGAAAGCAACCGCCTATTGCTCCACCAAAAACCAACCCGCGTTGGGCTCCATGGCCACATGCTTGAAGATGTCTCCCCACGCTGGCGGTATCGACAGCTTCATCCATAGTTGTGCCGCCTCCAACTTGACGTTGGAGGAATTCGACGCCGCCTACACCAATGCATCAAAGTACTGGGTCACGAACACCACCGCATACCCCGGGTTCAACATCTCAAAGCCGTTCTATCTTCCTGTCAAGCTTCCCCAGAAGAAGGTTACCGGCGCATACGACTCTACATTGGGTCGTTGGTATAACTACAACAGATCCCACTTCTACGGATCGGCTCTCATATCGTACTGGGCCTTCTTGGTCTGTGTTGCAGGCTTGGCCAGATTGACTTATTGGGTGGCTCCAGGTGCTGCCCAAAGGTGCAACGGTAAGATTTCCAACACCATTCGCAAGTACATCACCCTTCCAGCATTGTTTGGCAGAAAGCGCACCCAAGATGGTCTCCTCTTCAAATTCTATGAATGTGTTATTCCCTCCAGGTGGGAGTCTATCATGATTGCGAGTTGGGTTCTTATGTGCTTGGCCATGTGCGTTTCTAACTTCCATCATGAATCTCCCAACGTTATCTGGGCTCTTGAATCAGCTGAAATCGGAAGAAAAATCGCCGACAGAACCGGCATCATCAGTCTCTACATTATTCCTCTCTTCATCTTATTTGCAGGTAGAAATAATTTCATGAGCTGGATTTCGGGTTGGAACCAAGCGAGATTTCTCATCATTCACCGCTGGTGTGCAAGAGTAACAACCATCTTGATGTTGGTCCATGCCGTGGGCATGACATACAATGGTAAGGGGATTGGTTCCTATTACACTCGTAATGGCAAAATTTACGTCAGATTTGGATATGTTGCGTTAATTACTGCGCTTCTTTTGTGCTTCCACTCCTTGTCAATCTGGAGAAAGAAGAGATATGAGGTGTTCCTCGCCATCCACAACTTGCTTGTCATTGTATTTATTATTGGCGCGTGGCGCCATGTCGGCGAAAGTGAAGGCTTTGGGGCTTACATGTACGCTGCCACTGCCGTGTGGAGTTTTGACAAATTTGTTAGATTTGTGAGAATCTGCGCCTTTGGAATCAAAACCGCAGAAGTGCAATTGATTGCGGATGAAACATTGAAGGTGAAAATCCCCAGACCTTCCTACTGGAAGCCGGGACCATTGCAACACGCATACGTCTACTTCTTCAGATCCACTTGTTTCTGGCAATCGCACCCCTTCACCATTGTCGACTCTGTGCTTGAGAAGAACACCATCACTTTCTACATTAAGGTCAAGGGTGGCATGTCGCACGGCTTGTACAGATATTTGAGTACGCAACCGGACCAAAAAGCGTCGATAAAGTGTTCGGTAGAGGGTCCATATGGAACCCGCCAACCATTGCAACACTACAAGAGTGTTTCGTACGTCACCGGAGGTAACGGTATCCCCGGATTGTACGACAGTGCATTGATTCTAGGTACCAACAACTCCACCAAGAGCTCCACCAGAAATATCAAGTTGTACTGGGTCATCCGTCACTGGAAGTCCGTGGAGTGGTTCTATGAAGAGTTGAAGAAATTGGAAACCACCTCGGTCAAGACCATAGTCTACGTCACCCGCTTCGACAGTCCGTTGGACCAGTCGTTCATTGACAAATTCGAGGAGCTGTCTTCTGAGGAGGAGAAGAAGGACGAATCCGACGATCTCGACATGGACCACGTTAACCACTTGATGGCCAAGTTGCCTCACATCGACTTCAGACCAGGCAGACCAGAAGTGCAGGAGTTGGTGTCTCAAGACATTAACGAATCCGCCGGCGCCATTGCTTTTGTAGCATGCGGTCACAACACTTTTGTTGATGAAACGAGAAGGGTTATTGCCAACAGCTTGCCCGAGGGCAAGAGGGTGGATTTCTACGATCAGATCCAACACTGGTGATTACTCCGGAAACAGTAATTTATCTTTGCACTTTTACACCTGCTACTCGTGCGCTGCGGCCTCGAGGCGGATTACATAATATAGACCTCAAACAATTTCATGGCTCGGTTCGTCGACCAGCAGACTCTCCGGTGTAGCGTTGCAACCTCGCAACCAAGTAATTTGCGCACTGCTTGCCATTTACTGTAAGCGTCGCAGTCAGGCTCTGCCAAAAAGATCAGCGACACATGATTTGGAATATGCACGCACATATTCTGGCCCAATATTATTCGGTGAGTGCATCGGGGCAATGCCAGTCGCCGAGATTTCCGTACGTTCTGGGAAGGTAAACACTCGCCGCAGACGCGGTTGGCCATGCACACGTGACCACAACAACATCGCGTCGCTTGGGTGCTCCTATCCAATTTACCTTGCGCCCGAATATTCTGGACTTTGGCGTCTTGTGCCACGCCAGAAAACCGCCCATAGAACTCCCGGTGTTCCCGCCGCCATAGGGCAAAAAAAAAACACCTCTAAACCCGCCAACCTATTTATAGAGTGGGGCGGCCCAAAACGGCACATCCGTACACCAGACGCGGTGGGTGCCCAGTCGCAGGGAAAAAAAAAAAATGCCTTGATCCCAATCTTTGATCCAGGCCTCGACTTCCGTGACTGCTTGAACTAGGCCGATTGGGTATTTTTTTTCCAGCTTCTTACCCTTCTGCTATACCGGTCAATCCTTGCTAACACAGTCTTCTGTCTCGCGGCACCCACCGTATCAGATGCTTGTACCTACACCTACAATCCAGTTGGAGGCTAGGGCTCACACTACCACAACATCATCGTCGGCGGCCTCCTCCAGTTCCGGCTATTGCAGCAACGGAAAACATGCTTCCAGCTCAGAGTGCCAGAAGCCCGTGAACCAGAGCGGCCTCGAGATCGGGTTGGGCGTGGGAATCCCGGTGTTTCTCATAATGTGCGTCTTGGGCTACTTCTTGTTCCGAAATTACCGCAAGGACAAGCGTGAGAGCCTCGAACACGATCCCGACTTTGATGAGATAGGAGAGGCCACGGCGCTTCCAGACTTCCCCGCATTTGGCCCCGAGGACCCGTTCGCGGGCCTGAAGCAGTATGTTGAACATCCTGGCATGCGGAACCAAAACATATCTACCAACGACTTGAGTAAGTTTTCGTCCCGCAACCTTGACGACGGCTATGATGGCTTTGTGTTACCGTACCACCACCAGACTGGCTCCAAGGCATCGTTGGATGAATACGCAAAACAAATCATGGTGAAATCGTCGTTTGGACAAAGCGCATCCGCCCGCTCGTCCCTCAACCACTTGCAGATGTCATCGCGCCACACCTCCCCAAAAAAGAAGACCATGGACCCTCATGGACAGAGAGTACCGGTGACAAAAGCTGCAACCGAAGAGTTCACCAGCTTGAAGAACGTCTCAACCACCCTGGTGGAGGACGAATTCTACAACTCGCGCGACCATTTTGAACCATCAAAGGCATCGCTGATTAGCACGGAGCGGTTTGACATCCAGTATGAAAATGAAGACGCCGCGACGGATGTCAGCTACCACTCAGACAGCACCAAAGAGGCCGACCTTCTGGTGGTCAATCAAGACAATTACGGTGACGAGGCGGATGAGATAGAATCCGTGGAGGACTTTTCCGACTCTGAGGACAGGCCTGACCTCGAAGCCTCTTCGCCTGCTGTTCTCTCGCCATTTGAAGACCACCACGAAGTTTCCACATCCCACTCAACCCCCACCAGAGATACAAGCGCCTCCATTGGATCCAAGCCAGAGCGTTTGGAGGGATTGCAAAAGATCTCCCAGCTCAAAAAATCACCGGGTGTTTCCACATTAGAAGCGTTGCACAGGAAAGAGAATGACGAGTTGGCTGACGATCTTGACCCGGACCATGTTCACTTGAACGGAGATGAAGGAAATGTGGAGATGTCCAAGGAACAAGAAGAGCAGTTGGAGCGCATGAAATCGGTTTACAAGGTCTACTTCGACCGCAGTAACTCCATCAAGTCCGAAGGGGGAGAACCGGCACCGTTCCAGGTGGACGAGAGCCGTCCCCTTCCCAAGCTTGACATGTCTCACCTCAAAGTGAACTCAGACTTGAAGGCAGACACTGATTATGCCAAACGTCACACTGCCGCGTCGTCTGTATATGACGCAGTGCCCATATTCAACGAAGCAGAACAGCGCCAGGAACAACCTGCCGGCTATGGCTACGACGGAGAATATCAGAACCACCCCTCAGGTTACGGATATGAAAACGACTCCTACAGAGCGGCATATGATGGTCAACAGGAATATAGCCAGCCTCTGGAACCGTTAGCCCCCTTGCAATCTTTACCCCACCCATCTGATTTCAGAAATTCCAGCATTGAAACATTCACCAATTACGTCCCCAAGGCCCGAGTGGCTTCGGTTAGCAGGTTTGACAGCGAATCTTCCTTGTCGTCACCAGTTACGAAGAATTTGCCCGGGTTTGGGTCGCCTGGTGCGGATGGTCTTCCTCCAGCACTCCGCAAGGTTTCGGGCGACCTGAGTCCTTCGGCAACCCAATTGTCCCGTACTTCGGTGGTGATGTTGAACCCGGTCTCGGAGATCGGTCCGTCACGTAAGTACAAACCTGCCGGCTCATTGCCTTCAGGCGCCGGATCGCCTTCCATGAACGGTGGCGAGTGGTCCTCATCCAATAACGATCTTATTCCCGGAAACAGAAAGAGTGCAGTGAGGAGAATGATGAACACCAACTTCTAGGCACACAGAGATTTTCATCTTTCTGGGCACTCGTGACAACTTCCCCCCCACAATCCATTCGTTTAAACTGCATCTGATCAGCCAACCTTGCCTTCCACCTTACAAGGCTCTACGCTGTGGTGTGCAAGTTGTTCGGCTAGCGTATGCAGATAACTATACATTCGTTTCCTTTAGCTGCATTAAAATAATATACAAAGAACCCACCATGGCTCAGGCCAAGTCGTAGTCGTCGATCTTGTTCTTGTACTTGAGAACGTTTTCTTTGATCTTGGACGTGTCGACCCACGTCAAGTAGTCCTCCAAGTTTCTTGTGACCAAATACGCGGGATCCGTGATTACGTTCGGCCCGACTCTCACATGACCTTGCTCCACAAAGGTATTGGCATCCTTCATGTTTTCCGCCATTTTCATTCGGCACATCACCACGCCGATTCTTCTTCTGCAGAATGCGCTGACGGTGACTTTGTTCTCCAAGTCGGAGATCTTGGACTTTGTGGTCAAAACTCCCATGTTGAAAAGCTTTTCAAGTAAGAGCTGCTCATGCTTGATGCGGAATGGGTCTGTGGGTTGTAGCAATGACAACTTATTGGCAAGCTTTCTGATGTCACCGCAAATCCGGTTATACTTGTGGTAGTCCTCTCTGTTCTGGATGTGGTATCTGGTCATGACTTGGGTGTCTCTGTGACCCTTGTCTTGCTTCCAATTAAGGAAGTCGACCTTCTTGAGCAACTTTTGCTCGTGGTGTTTTAGTTGTCTGACCATGGTGAAGTGTAACTAGCAGATGAGAAGATTGCAGAAGCGAGATTTTTTGGTGATGCGCTGCACGTGACCACCAACCCTCCGAACACCCGTGACAGCTGCCACTTTCGAATAAGATTGCGTGATGAAAATCTAATATATACCCTCTCCTTGTCTATTTGGTATTTTAAAACTATGCTTTTTATCGTTCTTTCAAAACCGTGCTCTATTATGTTAAAACCATGCTCTTTATTATTTTGGGCGGGGTGCGTATCTGGACTACCGACTCGGATGTGCCCACTGGTGCAAAGAGTGAGGTTATCCCAGAAGAGTATAATAGAAACGAATTGAAGCGGCTAAACTAAAGAGATTTGCGTTGCACTTGGTGTAAGACTGAATGGATATCACCATAGCAGTACCACCATGAGCCAGGTGTACGGGTGTGGAACAGATTGTCACAAATTTTTCTCGAGACAAAATCTTTCGAACCAAGCATGTTTGGAAAATTCTCCGTGAGAGGCACCAGGCACTTTTCGTTGTCCATAAGGAGGCCCTCCTACATTGGGAAGTCGCCTGTCCGGTTGTCGGAAGGCATGGAGTGCTTCACTGAGGAGATTCCATTTGAGTTTTGCAAATCTTTTACCAAAGGTAAGCACACCATTTCCTTGAACAAGCAAATCGTGGTCAAGGGTCCTAAGGGCGTGTTGAAGACCGCGGTTCCGGACTTTGTCAACATTGCTAAGGAGGAAAACCTCGTCAATGTCAGTGTGATTAACCCCAATGACAAGATCCAGAGATCCATGTGGGGTACCACCAGGGCGTTGATCCAGAACAACGTGGTGGGGATCTCGGAGGGCCATTTGGCCATCGTCAAGTTTGTTGGTACCGGTTACAGAGCCACTATTGAGAAGGACGGCGAGGACGACGTTGTCAGCCTAAAAGTGGGCTACCCATTCACCCCCAAGTTGAAGGTTCCGGCTGGTTTGACCGTAACTTCGCCCAACCCTACCCGGTTGTTGATCGAAGGCATTAATAAGCAACAGGTGAAGTTGTTTGCTGCCCGCATCAGGGAATACAGAAAGCCCGAGCCATACAAGGGTAAGGGTATCTTTGTCAACGACGAGACGATCAAGTTGAAGCAAAAGAAGATCAAGTAGCATGTACATAGATATACAAGGTCAAGTCAGAGTGAGCGAATGAAAAGCCGTCCGAGACTGGGGCGAAGTAACGGGGTATGCCTTTCGCAGTCGTAAGCCTTCTCTTCTCAGATGGCCAGTGTCAGGTCAAGTAAGGTCAATGTCGGGATTTCGCATTGGCACTCGCAAATGACATTTTCCATACCCGTTCGTACAGAGGCGGTTTTTTTTTTTATTTTTTTATTTACGGTGCCATTTGTGTTTGGTTTATTCTGTCCTCATAGCATTCCACTCGCCTCTTCCTAGCGTAGTCGCGCGCGCACCAACATTGCAGAGCGAAAATTTCAACCACCACCACCTTTTAAACGTAATGGTCCCTACTTCCATGCTGCAGAGCTTACGGGCTACATTCGGGGCTAGAAGCCTCATGTTTTCCAGAGGAGCGGCCAGAATCACATCGATCCACGCGATTCCTCTGGCCATCACACCAAAACAGACCATCAACCACTCGTTAGTCGCTTCCAACGAGAGGAAGTCGTTGTTGGAGAGACCCGGTTTGATCGGGATCAAGAAGGGCATGGTGACGTGGTTCACCGACAACGGTGAGCAGTTTGGCGCCACCGTGATCGAGGTTGACTCCTGTGAGGTGATTGCCAACAAAACTGTTGCCAAAGACGGCTATTCGTCAGTGTTGATGGGCCTGGTGGATAAGTTGAAGAATGTATCCAAGTACCACGTCAAGGTATGTGACGAGGCAGGCATCACGCCAAAGGCCAAGTACGGCGAGTTTCGCATCAGAACCGACGAGAACCTCATTGCTCCCGGTGCGGAGATCAGGGCGGACTACTTTGCCGTGGGCCAAGCGGTGGACGTCAAGGCTGTTTCGAAAGGTAAGGGTTTCGCCGGTGTGATGAAGAGACACGGTTTCAAGGGTTTGAGAGCCACCCACGGTGTGTCGGTGTCGCACAGATCTGCCGGTTCCATGGGTGCCACTCAGGACCCAGGTAGAGTGTTGCCAGGCAAGAAGATGGCGGGTCGCATGGGAGGCCGCAACTGCACTGTTTTCAACAACGAGGTTTTGCATGCGGATGGCGACGCTGGTATTTTGGTGGTGAAGGGCCAGATTCCTGGTCCTAAGGGCTGCTTTGTCAAGGTGTCGGATGCCAAGAAGCTCTACGGTAAGTCCTTGCTTCAGATGAAGTAGGTGGAGCATACTCTGTATATAGTCATGAATAATACGAGAAGATTAAGCAAATGATGTATGGGCAGGGATTACAGGGGGAGGGATTGTAGGGGCAGGGATTGTAGGGGGATTGTAGGAGTAGAGATTATAGGAGTACGGACGATGCCGACAGAAACGACACCAAAGTAGACCATATTGATTCAATACGCCACATCACTACAATCAACTACGCCCACCCGTGGCCATCATCGCATGGTTGTTCTGGCCTCAGAACAACCACAGGAAAATGGGCTAATCATAAATGATTTAGCACATAGGAAGGTTCCAAAAAGTAAGATAGGCACCATTAGCAAAGACAGCTCCCGGATGGTTCTGGTAAAAGGCAAGAACCATGTACGCTTAAGAAGCTGATCTTCTGGCACCACCGGGCAAAAATGCGGGCGGCGCACGTTTATATAGTGGGCAGCGTGGTGCGGGTAACCCCGACCTTGGCCCAAGCTGAGAAGTCGCAGGTGCCGGCTTAAAGACAGTGGAGATGTGAAGATGAGGAAGGTCAAAGTGGTAGATGAGCGAAAGTAGGTGATAACAGAGCAGATAAAGAGAGATAGGAATAGGGACATATTGAGGAATAAGACCTAGAGAGGAATACAGAGAGAAATAGAGCCTGGGTAGAGTGCGAAGGTGCCAGGCATTAGTAGGGCCAGAAATTAGTGGCCAGAAATTACCAGACATCGTAACAGACGTCGTAACAGACGTCGTAACAGACGGGCCAGGGAGAGAAAGGTTCTATCAGGCACCGGGGCCAGTCCAGCAGGAAATCATATTCACAGAGCCGGACACACGGCCGGCAGCGGCCGTGCAGCCGGGTCAAGGGTCATATATACAGATGCAACATACTATTTTGAGCGGGTCAAGACGGAGTTGGTCAAGAACTCCAACGCCAGACGGGCGTCGGACTCGGGCAAGCGGCGCAACGCGTCCAACGCGGCCGCACAGTACTCCTGGGCCATGGCGCGGGTCTGGGCCACGCCGTCGTACTTCTCCACCGCGCGGCGCGCAATCTCCACGTCGCCCGGCTCGGCGAACTTGCGGCCAATGAGCTCGCCGAGGCGCGGCTCCTGGCGCCACGCAAACAACACCGGCGCGGTGGCCAAGCCCAACTTCAAGTCCGCCTGCGACGGCTTGCCGAACGCGGCGTCGGACGAGGTGTAGTCCAACATGTCGTCCACAAGCTGGAAGCAGAGGCCGAGCGAGCGGCCAAACTCGTAGCAGGTGTCGATCACGTCGTCGCGCGCGCCGCTGAGCACCGCGGCGGAGCGCGCCAGCTTCAGCATCAACAGCGCGGTCTTCAAGTAGGTCTTGTGCAAGTAGTACTCGAAGGCCGCGTCGACGTTGGTGTTGTGGGACACCACGGAGTACTCGTGCTGCTGCACCGGCACGCGGCCCGTGGGCGCGGGCACGGTCTTGGTGTCGCCGTCGTTGTTGACGGTGGCCTCGTCCGCGCTGAGCACGGTGTTCTTCAACTGCATGAACTCGCCCTCCACCAAGTTGGCGATGGACGTCGAGATCAACTCCACCACCTCCGGGTTGCGCAAGCGCGAGATGGCCACGGACGCGCGGCCCAAGAGGAAGTCGCCGGCCAACACCGCCATCTTGTTCGTGAAGGCAATGTTGCCGCTGGGCCGCCCGCGGCGGGCGTCGGACAAGTCAATCACGTCGTCGTGGAGGAGCGACGCGGTGTGGATCATCTCCACAATCTCCGCGAGCCGGCGCTGCTTCGGCAAGATGCCGTTTTTCGCGTCGAGCTCCGGCAACGTGTCCATGGGCTTGGACAACGGGTCCAAGATCACGCGCGGGTTGATGCCGTGCAACACCGCCAACGGCAGGAGCGGCTGGTTGGGCAGCGCGCTGAAGGCACGCTGCTCCGTCACGTCCGCGGTGTCGATGGGGATGCGGTCGCGCTGCGCCGCCGGGACCGCCAGCAACGCCTTGGAGAGCAACAACACAATCAACGGCCGCACGTTCTTGCCCTCGGCCTCAAAGTAGTATGCGGACACGCGGTTGAGCGTGGGGTGGCCGGAGCCGATGAGCTGCGCAATCAGCTTGGCCATGTTGGACATCTCGTGCGACACGATGGAGAAGGGGTCCAGGAACAGCGGCTGGGGCTGCACCATTTTCTCTGCCGCCTCCACGGCGGTTTTGAAGGTGGAGCGCGCGGGGGAGCGCAGGAAAAGGGCGCGGCGGTGCGGGCTGGCGGCGGCGGCGGCGGCGCGGGCGGCGGCGAGCGCCACGCGGGCGCGGGGGAGGGGCCGGAGGAGGGGGCTCATGGTGTGGTGGTGGAGCGTTGGGTCGGGAGGCACGGGTGGGTGTAGGTTGAGGAGGCGTGCACAGGCTCAAGTGTGCTGGGACGCAAAATTAATAATGAAGTAGAGTTAGCTATTATATGTTACATGTTTGATTTGTGGTTAAAACAAGAAGATTTAATAACTAAATGGAGATTATTGACTCCTGGGGAGATAATAAAATTTTATTTACATCAAAACGCAAATGTTATCAAATATACTTATAAATAGGGTTGATTGCAAAGACTCAGAAGATAACCAGTAATAGGTGTATTTAAGGCAATTGAACAAATATCTTTTCTTGTTTTGTTTCAAAAAATTTATACCTTTTTCAATATAAAAACAAAATACTACTATTTTCTCATCTTTTGGCCATGTTTTTAACATTGCAGCAATTTTACAAAGTTGTTCTGCGTGGGGACGGATTGGCGTCTTGCACCTGCTTAGAAACAATTGAGACTGCAACTGACCGACGGTGCCACATGTGGGGGGGGAGTGTCGGTATGTCGGTATGTCGGTATGTCGGTATGTCGGTATGTCGGTAGGCTTAATAAGCAGGCGCGGTCATAGTTGAGCGCCGGGTCCGGGCAGCACCGCCTAGGAGTGTTTAAATCCGCCATGTGCGCCAGTGCCGTTGTAGACTACCTGGCTGCTGTGGAAGATAGAGTAGCGGGTGCGGCTCTCCAGCCCATTACGGCTCCACGTGACCTTGCCGTGATGGGTCCTTGCCGTGATGGGATGCCGCCCGATGCCCGGCACGTGCCTCCATGCCGCCCACAGTTAGCGTCTTCGCCAGAGTGCCGCACTTGCCGGAAGTGCAAATGCCGTTATGTTATGTGTCATCGCTGTACTAGCAACCGGCACTGCACAATGTGTCACCGCTGCGCAACCGGGGAAGTTCCTACCCCCACTCCCCCCCCACTGTCTCCCCATCACTGTCTTCCCATCACTGTCTTCCCTCCACTGTCTCCCCATCACTGTCTCCCCATCACTGTCTTCCCTCCACTGTCTCACCCCACCTACCCCACCTACCCCACTGCTTCCCAACACTGTGACGGGGACCTGCCTGCAGTACGGAACCGTCGCCGCACGCTCGGCGCTTTGCCCCGGGCACCATCTCACCCGGCGCCGCATCCCCCGGGCGCCCTGCGCCACACCACCGCCGCACCACCGCCGCACCCGGCCCACCACCCGGCCCACCACCCGGCCCAGCACCCGGCCACACCACACCCGCCACGCCGCCCGTACCCGTTTGCCCCGGCAGTATGTCCAGGTGCACGGGTGCGGGGCCGCCGTCGGTGTACAGGTGCACCCCTCGGAGTTCGCAAACTCCGACGGCCCCACCGCGAAGCCTCGGCGCCCTGGGGCACCCGCACGCCGCGCGGCACCGCCCCAGCGCAGCACCGGCGGCGCGCGTGGGCCGCGCCGCGCCGCGCCCCACCGCCTCCGGCCCGTCGTCCGCCACCCGCCTGCGGCCCAACGGCACTTTCCCGGAGCCCCGGGAAAAAGTGGGGATCGGGCGCACATGCACACCGCCGGTCCGACATGGGGCCCCGTATATAAGCCCCGGCCATTGCCCCACACTGGCTCCACCCCAGAACTTGTCTTTTTTCGAAAGCGCTGCCTCGGTTTTGAATCTCGCGTATCCTGACCCGCCTCCGTTCTCGTTTCCGTCCCGGTCCTTCTCGTTTCCGTCCCGGTCCTTCTCGTTTCCCGGTCCCTTTCTTTTCCCTCCCTCCCTTTCCCAATGGTCAAAGTTACAGTCTGTGGCGCCGCCGGCGGCATTGGCCAGCCCTTGTCGCTCTTGCTCAAGCTCAATCCGCAAGTGACGCAATTGTCCCTTTTTGACGTGGTCAACGTGCCCGGCGTCGGCGCCGACTTGAGCCACATCAACTCCGGCGCCACCACCGAGTCGTTCTTGCCCTCTTCCCGCGAGGACACCTCCGCGTTGGCGGCGTCGCTCAAGGGCTCGGACTTGGTCATCATCCCTGCAGGCGTGCCCAGAAAGCCCGGCATGACCAGAGACGACTTGTTCAACATCAACGCCTCCATCGTGCAGAGCTTGGCCAAGGGCATTGCCGAGAACGCGCCCGACGCGTTCGTGTTGGTCATCTCCAACCCGGTCAACTCCACCGTGCCCATTGTCGCCGAGACCTTGAAGCTGTACAACGTGTTCAACCCGGCCAAGTTGTTCGGTGTCACCACGTTGGACATTGTCCGCGCCAACACGTTTGTGTCGCAGCTCTTCCCGGACGACACCAAGCCCACCGACTTCGAGGTGCCGGTCGTGGGCGGCCACTCGGGCGAGACGATCGTGCCCTTGTACTCTCTCGGCGCGCCCAGCCACTACGCCAAGTTGTCCGACGACAAGAAGAAGGAGTTGGTGCACAGAGTGCAATTCGGCGGTGACGAGGTGGTGCAGGCAAAGAACGGCGCTGGTTCCGCCACTTTGTCCATGGCCTATGCCGGCTACCGCTTGGCCGAGTCCTTGTTGAAGGCCTTGTCCGGCACGCCTGTCACCGAGTGCACCTTCTTGTACTTGGACTCGTCCATTGCCGGCGCTGCCGAGGCGAAGAAGTTGGTCCTGGTGGACTTTTTCTCCTTGCCCGCCACTTTGGGTAAGTCCGGCATCACTGCCGTGGACTACTCCGTGTTGGAGAAGGCCAATGCCACCGAAAAGAAGTTGTTGGAGGTTGCAATCGAGCAGTTGGCCAAGAACATCGAAAAGGGTGTTTCCTTCGGTAAGTAGCGCCCCACGGGCCATCAAAATATGACAAACTAGCGTATCGCCGTAGTGTCTCCACAAGTGCAACCTGTTCTCAGTTGGAACTCCACTTAATAGTACTGGTCCCACTTCACCTCATAGTGCTGGTCCTACGTCGCCACTTCATAGTGCTGTAGCTTTGGGTACTGCATGGGTACTTCACAGGTAGCAGAATTGGAGCAACAAACCAATCCGCCAACAAAAATGACGGGAATACCCCACCGCCCAAACCATAGACTGCGAAATCCATTGGGCTCCCGAGGTTGCAGGTTCTTCTCACTGGGTGCAGGAGACACACCCATCTACTCCTAGCCCGTGGGCCGCACACGACCGCGAGCATTTGGTTTTGGGCCATGCGCCGCTGTAAGATTCCACCTTTACCCCATTTAGCAAATAGCTGGTGCAACTGCCATTGCAATAACAAAAGGTATGTACTTCTTCCATCCAGTGGTCCCATACGGACTCCCCCCGGCCCCATCATTCCTGCCCCTTCGAAATTGCCCCAGATTGCCCCGAGCATACCTAGTATCCGTGCTAACACGGAAAAAGGAGCAATCCCGTGGGCGGCGGTAGGGTCGGGCCGGATTGCCACCAAACGATGTCCCGATTACTAACAATACAGGTTGACCTGAATTCATCTTTGATTTCACTCCCTCTGTTGACTTTGCTAGCTTTTGCCGTTCTGAAGTCAACCCCAACGTTGTGAACATGGAGGCTATCCTTGATTTTTCCAGAGATCTTGATCTCGAGTTATTTGACCTGGTGGTCGAAACTTTCTACAAGAGCGGACCAGACCAGCAGAAAGCCCTGGTGATCTTGACCCAGTTCCAAGAGCACCCCGAGTCTTGGAAAAGAGCCGACGCCATTCTCTCGTCCGCGAGAAATGCCCAATCCAAGTACATCGCCTTGTCATGCTTGAACAGTTTAATCAAATATAGATGGAAGACCATTCCCGAAGTTGAAAGAGTGGGCATCCGGAACTTCATCGTCAACATGATCATTGCCTTGTGCGATGACGAAAAAGTATTCGAGACTGAACGTGCGTTGATCAACAAGATCGATTTGACCCTCGTGTCGGTCTTGAAACAAGAGTGGCCCCACAACTGGCCGCTGTTCATCCCTGAAATCGTCAAGAGCTCCCGCTCCTCCTTCAATGTGTGTGAAAACAACATGATCATCTTGAAGTTGATGGCGGAGGAAGTGTTTGATTTCTCCCAAGATGAAATGACCCAAGCCAAGGCCAATGCCTTGAAGTTGAGTTTGAAGGCTGAGTTCGAAGAGATCTTCAAGTTGTGCTACGAGATCTTGGACAAAACCACCAAGCCATCGTTGATCATCGTGACATTGAACGCCCTTTTGAAATACATCCATTGGATTCCTTTGAATTACATCTTCCAAACAGACTTGTTGTCCTTGTTCACAAACAAGTTCTTGGCACCTGCGGACACCAGGTCTATCACCTTGAAATGTTTGACTGAAGTCTCTGCTTTGATTTCGCCCCCTAATGAAGAGAAATTCATTGGCTTTTTCCAATCCGCCATGGAGAAAATTGTCACCATTGTTCCATTGGATGGTTCCACATCTCTTAAAAAGTCTTACCAAATGGCTAACTCTAACGACCAATCTTTCTTGCAAGATTTGGCAATGTTCTTGTGTACCTTCTTGGGTAATCACTTGTTGCCTTTGGAACAGACAGAAAGCTTGACGGAGTTATTGCTTATTTCCTTGAGATACTTGATTGAGCTTTCCAGTGTCGAAGAGCGTGAATTGTTCAAGACCTGTTTGGACTATTGGAGTCTCTTTGTCCATGGCTTGTTTGAAGAAATCCAAAACTTGCCTTCCAGCCAAATGAGTCCATTGTTGCAGCTCAGCTATAGCTCTCAAATGAGACCTACTGCGAATGGTGCACCAGACCCAGATGCATTGGCTAAATTTCCGTTGAGACAACACAAATACGCTGAGATTTTGTCGAAGTTGAGATTGGTCATCATAGAAAACATGGCCAGACCAGAAGAGGTGTTGATTGTTGAGAACGAAGAAGGTGAAATTGTTAGAGAATTCGTCAAGGAGAGTGATACGATTCAATTGTACAAGTCCATGAGAGAGGTGTTGGTTTACTTGACTCACTTGAATGTGGTTGACACCGAACAAATCATGAATGAAAAGTTGGCAAGACAAATTGATGAAAGCGAGTGGTCTTGGCATAACATTAACACGTTATGTTGGGCTATTGGTTCTATCTCTGGTACTATGAACGAGGAAATGGAGAAGCGGTTCCTTGTTTCTGTCATCAAGGACTTATTGTCTTTGACCGAGATAAAGAGAGGCAAGGACAACAAGGCAGTCGTTGCGTCCAACATCATGTACATCGTTGGTCAGTATCCGAGATTTTTGAAGGCGCACTGGAAATTCTTGAAGACAGTGGTTAACAAGCTTTTTGAATTTATGCACGAAACGCACGAAGGTGTTCAAGACATGGCATGTGACACATTCATTAAAATCACCCAGAAGTGCAAGAGGCACTTTGTTGTTATCCAACAAGCGGAAAAAGAACCATTCATTAACGAGATCATTCGGACAATTCAGGACATCACCGAGGATTTGGCCCCTCAACAAGTGCACACATTTTATGAGGCTTGTGGTATCATTGTGGGTGCTCAAACCCAAAAAGAGGCTAGAGATACCTTGTTAAACGAATTGATGGCATTGCCTAATGTTGCATGGAACGCGATCGTCCAGGAGGCCGCCAAAGATCCAGAATTGTTAACGAACACGGAGACAGTGAAGATCATCGCCAACATCATTAAGACGAATGTGGCTGTGTGCAAAGCTATGGGTCCAGGCTTTTACTCGCAGCTAGGCTTGATGTATGTTGATATGTTATCTTTGTACAAAGCGGTGAGTGGCATGATCTCTAACGCCGTTGCCAATGAGGGCATTATTGCCACAAAGACACCTAAGGTTAGAGGTTTGAGAACAATTAAAAAGGAGATCTTGAAGATGATCGAAACATACATCAACCAAGCAGACAACTTAGAGGAGATCGTTAGAGATCTTACCCAGCCATTATTCGCTGCCGTTCTAGAAGATTACAAAACCAACGTTCCGGATGCCAGAGACGCAGAAGTTTTGAACTGTATGACAGCTTTGGTGGCGAAGGTAGGTCATATGATTTCGGGCGGGGTTGTTCTTATCCTTCAGAATGTGTTTGAGTGTACTTTGGACATGATCAAGAATGATTTTGTGGAATATCCCGAACACAGAGTGGAGTACTACAAGCTTTTGAAAGAAATTAACTCAAAGTCTTTCTCCGCGTTGTTGCAATTGTCGGGAGAGGCCTTCCAATCCTTGATCAATGCCGCTTTGTGGGCTTTAAAGCACAACAATAGAGAAGTTGAAGAAAATGGATTATTCTTGACGTTGGAGTTGATTGAAAATGTCGAGAAACTAGGTAAGACTCCTTTTACCAAAGCGTTCTATGAGAACTTCTACTTTCAGATCTTGTCGGACACATTTTATGTCTTGACACAGCCTGACCACAAATCAGGATTCAGATACCAGGCACAATTGCTTGCACAATTGATTCATTTGGTTGAAGATGGTATCATCAACGAGCCATTATATACTGAAGATCAAGCGGCAAAGGGTACGTCGAATTCTGAGTATTTGAAACAATACTTGGCGAACTTATTGTCTTCTGCATTCGAAAACTTGCAAAATGACCAATTGGTCAACTTTTTGCTGGTCTTGACCACCGTGTACAAGGATTTGAACAAGTTCAGTGGCACGTTAAGGGACTTCCTTGTGCAAATCAAGGAGTTCGGAGGTGATCCTACCGACTACCTTTTCGCAGAAGACAAAGAGATTGAAAAGCAGGAGCAGACCAGATTGCAAAGAGAGAGAGACATGCAAGTTGCCGGGTTGATCAAGCCATCTGAAATGGACGACTAAGGTTGGTTTATACCTTTCCTTTACGGAATCGCACCAATTAATGCGTATATAAAAATATATAATCGTGGCTCCAACGAAAACTAAAGGAATAAAAAGAAAAAAAAAAAAAGAAGAAAAAAGAAAACCACGAAGAAACTTATCTCACGCCAGTCACCAATAAAATGTTTGAATGGATGTGGGTGTAGATTTTGAGCGTGGTCGTGCTGACTCTAGACGAGGCATTGTGATGGGTGCGAAAGCGAAGGACGTGCGCGATCGACCAATTTTATCCTCGAAAAAAAAAACACATCAGCTCTACTTTTACAAACAAACCATGTCTGCTGAAGAATCCAAGCCAAAGATTGAAGAAACTGCTCCACAACCACCTACTGCCAGTGTTTTCCTGATGTTTGGTGCCAAGAAGGAGAAGAAGGAAGAAAAGGAAGAAAAGCCAGAAAAGGAGGATAAGGAGGTGACCAAGGAGGCGGAAAAGGACGATGATGCCGCCGTCGAAGAAGAGGCCGACGTGCAGTTCGAGCCATTGGTCCACTTGGAAAAGGTTGACGTCAAGACGCACGAGGAAGAGGAAGACGTGACTTTTAAGGTTAGAGCCAAGTTGTTCAGATTCCACGCTGACACCAAGGAATGGAAGGAGAGAGGTACTGGTGACGTTAAGTTCTTGAAGCACAAGACTACTGGCAAGACCAGAATCTTGATGAGAAGAGACAAGACCTTGAAGATCTGTGCCAACCACTTGATCTCCAAGGACTACGAGTTGAAGCCTAACATTGGTTCCGACAGATCGTGGGTGTACACTGTGACCGCGGATGTCTCTGAGGGTGAAGCCGAGGCCCAAACTTTGGCTATCAGATTCGGCAACAAGGAGAACGCCGACAAGTTCAAGGAAGTGTTCGACGAAGCCAAGGAAGAGGCTAAGTAATGGGTGCTAAAAGTGTATAGAATAATGAATGATGCATCAAGACACAAGTGGCTTCTTTTTTGCTGCCTTCAGGATATGATGAGATGTAAGTATTCTGTGTATATCTTTTACATGTTCCTGATCCGATTGGCCAAGTAGGATCATAAGATGGAGGCGACATCCTTTCACGAAAATGACATTGGCAGGGTTACTGAGGCCGTCTTGATCGTATTTCCGATGGTGTCTTCCTTGATTTTAGTTGTTCAAAGGGAAAATATGTAGAAGGAGGAAGTATTCCTATTGCAGCGGGTCTAGTATTGTGGAAGATTTGGAAAAAGTGGTCATTAATTAAGCTTCACATGCGCCTATACTGTACCATTACATACTGAGAAAACTTAGCATGCAATGTCTGGAGTACAAAATAGCAAGCACGAGCCTAAAGCAATCTTGCCTCTGTCATGTACTAATCTATTCACCCTGGCGACATTTTAGTCGCTCACACGAGGAATAATTCCCAAAAGTGTTTTGCACCCACCAGGTTAATTATGCGCAGTCCACATCCACGTGGTGTAGAATATATATAATATATCAATTTCTCCAACCTATAGCCACAAACCAGAAGACCATGAAGTTCGGGAAGTACTTGGCTTCTCGCCAACTAGAACTTCCGGAGTATTCGGGGCATTTTATCGACTACAAAGCCCTCAAGAAACTCATAAAGCAATTAGGAATGTCTACCGAAGGGTATGACTACGCTTCACCTGCGACCCCAGACCAGATCCAACAGAAACTTAAAGAAAATAAAGCTTCATTCTTCTTCAGGGTGGAAAGAGAATTGGACAAGGTTAACTCCTTCTACTTGGAAAAGCAAGCAAATTTGGCCATCAACTTAGACTTGCTAGTCATGAAAAAGAATGAACTATTGACAAAGAGCTACCAGCTAGCTCAAGGTTTGACAGACCCATCTACGTTGAACTTCAAGAATTCTATCTTATACCTCAATTTATACCAAAACTTCAAGAAAATTCACCAGGATTTGCTTCGGTTACAACAATTCATCGAGTTGAACGAAGTAGGGTTCCTGAAAGTGATGAAGAAATGGGACAAGAGATCGAAATCCCATACCAAGGAATCGTTTTTGCAGACAGCAGTTAAGGTCCAGCCTGTTTTCCATAAGAGCGAAATCAATGAGTTGAGTGATGCCGTCACCCAATCTTTATTCGACTTGGAGTCGATTGTGGACGGAGACTATTCAGTTTTGGATAACTATAAGGACACGATAGTCAAGCCAACGCCACCTACGTCCCGTAATGGCTCAATTGCCAAATTGGAACATGAATCAATAGATCCGGGAAAGGAAAAAGAGTTTGGTTCCGAGCTGCTCAATGCTTCGGTCGGTCATTCAATGGCTGGTTTCCAGAATCGTGAGATTGACGAACTTTATTCGAGTTTCGTTAACGTTGCTACCATCAAAGTTCCTGACTTATCAGTATTAGCAAGATGGGTAGAAAAGGTCAGATCAATGTCAAATTCCCCTCAGGAGCCACATGAAAGCGCCACATTCAAATTATCCAAAATCTTTCTTCTTTCTCTCGGGAATTTAAAGATATCAGACTACTTTTTGGAGTCATTCTTAAATTTGATAGACTATGATATCGACTTTGAGTTTATTTCTCACGACTTTAATAATAACAAGTCCATGATTCACGAATGCTGTTCAATACCACCTGCTTCCACTTTGGAGAACAGCAACCACGCAATAATTAATAATGGTGTGAAGGTCGTGAATTCTACAGATAGCATAAGCCACTCTAGAATCTTCATTGTGAAGTATATAATGGAGACATTATCCCCGGCTGCCATAGAAAAGTTGCTTATTTGCAAGGACTTTAATGGTAGGACTTGCTTACATTATGCTTGTCAGAATAACAGGTTAGATCTTTTGGAAATATTAGTCCCACATTTTCCAAAGTCCCACATAGATGATTTGGATAACGAGTCTATGTCTGCGTTGCTCTTAGCAATCAAATACGACTATTTCAAAGCTATCACCAAGCTCATTGAGAACGGAAGTAACTGCTTCCCTGAATTCACCGACTCTGCGCCACAGTACTTGCCGATTAACTATGCGTGCAAATTTGGCAGTTATGAAACATTGGAATTCCTTCTTAGTTCCAGCTCTCCCACTTCTGACAAAGTTAACAAGCAAGATGTCGAAGGGCTCTTGCCGCTACATGTTATTGCGCGTGCTGGAAACTTCAAGCTTATTAAATTGTTATATCACTATGGCGCATTGGTAAATCAATTGGACGGGCTCAACAAGTGGCCCCCAATTTTCTATGCAGCTCTGGAAGGGCATGAAAAGACAACTAAAGAATTGATTAAATTTGGTGCAAAGCTTGACATTGTTGACGAAGATGGATATAACGTATTGTATTACTGTGTTGTGGAAGGGCATATCAAAGTGCTTAACCAGCTTTTGTCATATATGAAGATTGATTCTAAGAACCAAGGAGACATATCAATGGATTCAGCTACCCCCACCGATAAGGCAACTATTCTGAGCGTAAGTCAAGGAGCTGCGATGTCTATACTCGATGAAGCTGAAGATTCGGAAGACAGCGGTCATGTCGACAAGAATGTTGATTCGATCCCACACTTAGAGTTACCTCCTCCAATATTGCCATTGAGAAGATATGGTCATAACTTCTTGGAACAGAAGGTGCTTATTGAATTGATTTTCCCTAATGACTCAAAATGCATCACTTTATTTAATTCCAGCACCGATTTGAAGCCAGGAAGAATAACTATCACTTCCAATATTTCTGACCTTGTTCCTAGAAACATTCTTTTGCCAGTTTCAGATGGTAATAAAGGTTCTGCAAACTGTGTTTTTCAGACTGAAGTTGAGTCTTTGAATGAATTTCGTATTGACTTTGAAATTTTCCCAAAGTTTGGAACTCGTTTAATCTCGAAGACTACAGCGTTGAACTTTTCTCAAGTTGAGACGTCGTCTCCGGAAATTAACTCCATTATTTTGCCTCTTTTTGATTCCCGGCTCAGAAATATTGGCGAGCTCAAGTTCAATTATCAAGTGATTTTTCCATTTGCAGGGACTTTGTTGGAGACAGCGAAATATGACACTTATTGGAAATCCTCTACTTCTTTTGTTAAGAATAGACCTGTTGTGAAGTTCAATGCTGCGGGCGGCTTGTCGCCGAACAACTTTTTATCACCAACTAATTTAAATCCTAACCTCGCTAATGTTCTCCATCAGAAGAATGGAAATGGTGCCCAGGCGACTGATCTGTCCAGGGGAACAGCCAGTAACTCACCTTCCTCGTTTGTTACAGCCACTTCTCTTTCTGGGGAGTATTTGAAAATCAAGATCTGCATGCTCAACGATGGTACTCCAGTAGCATGTCCACACTGGGCTATTTCAGTTGCAGAAAACATCGAATTATTCTTGCCTAATTTGTCTTTGGATCAACTTTCGCTGATCACATCAAATTTATTTGATTATGATAAAGTTTTGACAGATTTAGCAAAAATGAATTCAAGCAGCATTAGCTATGTCAAGAAGCTTTTGAAGATCATTTACTTGCCACTCGAAACAGTTTTGAAGCATTTAGATGCCAACATCAACCTTGCAATTGAGTATGTGTTCCCATCCCTTTTTGAATTGGACAACATCCCATTTGCGGGCAATATTCAGCTGAGCCTCAACACATTCATTGATTTAACATTGAATCTGCTCTTCAATCATATTAGGTCGCTGAAGTCGAGCCAGGCCCATGGAGGACGATCATTTATTTTTTTGTCGTCTAACTCTATCATTTGCAAAATTTTGAACTGGAAGCAGCCAAACTTTCCAGTATTCTTAATAATGAATGGGATAGTGTTCAACAGTGCTAAAGGTGAGTTCGAATCAAGAACAGCTAATGGAATTCTCATGGATGACCTAGAAAACGAAACGTCTGCCAAACCTCAAATCGCGACACCATTATCGAGCCATACTACCCAAAGCAAGATTAAACACCAACTACTGGCCAACAACCAAGAACTTACTATAAGATCAATCAAGGAGGCTGTGAACTTCACTATTGACAATAATTTGATCGGCATAGTATCGTCAATAAACTTGTTGAACTTAGTGCCAAAGCTTATCCCGTTGATACGATCAAGAGGTTTAATTTTGATAGCATCAAAGGACTCTTTTGAAGCCGAAGATGAAGACAGCTTTTCTACTGCGGAAATGGACATCTACCATGCCTCGGAAATCAATGGTTTACGGTTTGACGATATGCTTAGCTTCAAGGATGATATAAGCAAGAACTAGCATACTATATTTTAGTCCGGTGATACTATTGCACTCGAAAGCCGTCTCATGCGAAATTAGATAATTAAAATACAAATTGAAGAATGTGAAACTAGGGTAACGTCACTTCCTACGCCGCCTTGGCGGCGGAGGCGGTGGAGGAGGAGCTCTCCTTGGCTTAGTGACGGAACCAGCCATGATATTTGGATAAACGTGCTCAAAAACAGATGGGTTTTCATTCATCGGACTCGAGTTGCCAGAACTTGAAGCCTTTTTTGAATTGACGGGCAAAGGCGGAAGCACCTTGTTCAAAAGGTACAGTCTTGGAAGATCGAGCAAGCAAGCCGTACCCGAAAGACCAAGATCCCCATCAGTAGCAACAATTTTGGGACTCAAGAAGACATTGTGGTTATTGCTTTCGAAAAGATCTGTTTTGTCTGAGTCAACTTTTGGAGGCTCACCATGAGGAGCTGACGTTCGAACTGATGCAAGATGCGAAAGCAAATCGGAAGACGAATCATCTTCGAGCTTATAGTTGGCCACGTGAATAGTTAAAGACGATGCAGAGGTTACACTATCGACGCTAGTGTTAGAGTGGGATGTCAATCTGTTCTTTTTAGATTCCTTCAACCAAGGAATAGAGAGGCACAAGACCGCGAACTTGACGATTTTCGATGCTTGCTCAAATTGCTGAACTCCGGGCTTAGATTTGGCGTTTTCTTGAGCCGATACGTCACAGTTGACAACAATATTTCTGAGCATATCTGTGATTTCGGCAGCCTTGTAGCTGGGGTTCAATTCACTGATCTGGGAAAACGTTAGCATGGGATATAAGACTTTTAGGTATGCAAGGGCAATAAAAGAATTGGTTCTCAGGTCATCGCCGGTATATCTCATATCATTGAGCTCTCGTATCATGATGTCCACCAAAATCTTCAAATCGTTTAGGTACGGGAGCTTCGCGCTTGCGGAGGATGTGAAAATGACATAGAGGAACTTTAGCATCAAAATCTTGAAAATGTGGGACTCCTCTCTATTTAGATGGTACACCAATAGATTGACAAAGCCGCTGATTCCATTAGCCGATTCTCCACGCTCAGCAAGCAAACCCTCAAACACCTTGTTTTCCTTCATGTTAGTGGAGAGCGACATCATCATATACTGCTCATTAATGAGGAGCAAAAGCTTGAACTCCTCGTATGCAATTAGCTTTGATTCATCCTCAAAGTCGTATTCATCTAGATTGTAGTGATTGAAGTTGTCATTGGAGAGCAAATGCGAAATGAGCGTAGGAATCAATTCGCTGTGCGTGAGAGCAGAGAACTCTTCCTCGGAGAAGAGGATGACGCGGTAGAGATACTGAAACATAATGTCGCATGAGAACTTCAAGATAACAAACTGGTCATGGCTGTGGTTGGATGGGCGCACCTGGTCGGTGATGAAATCACCCATGATCTTGGCAAAGCTGAGTTGGCGCAACGTGGCTAGCAATTGGCCCGCTTCAATGTTGCCCGAGTCCGGGCTGCCCGCCTCCGGCTTCACCTTGAGAAGCAAGAGCAAAATGATCAACACAAGCTGCTTCAACTTCACCGACTCGGACTCGTGGCCTGCGGCATCACAGTCAGAAAGCATCTGAACCATGCCCAATAGCTTCCCCAAGCAGAGGCTGGTATTCTTCACCATCAAGTTCAGGCAGAGAAGCTTCAACGCAAATACCGAGCACGTGTAATATGTTTCCTGTTGCACCTTCAACTCGTCTAGCACCGTTTTGAGCACCATCAGAAGGTTGGCGTTGCACTCATTTGGGTCACTGTTGATGAGCAAATGGCCTACTTTCTCGTCAATGTCTAGCGATATGTCAGCCGCCGGGAAGGTGGTAGGTGGTATGGGACCCGGCAGGGACATTAGTTTTGATTTGCGGGAAAAGCAGTGGTTGGTGTGTTTTCGGTACCCCGGAAATGGGTGGTGGTTCCAATTGTCACTTTATGTGCAGGGTGGTGAATTGTGCATGCTACTCAAACAATTAAACTAGTTAGTGGACGCGGAAGCAGTCGCACGACGCCCAGTGAGGGAAAACGGACGGCCCCCGTGTGTAGTACAGTCCAAGTCTAAGTTGTTGCTGCCGGAACAGCGGAGCCGAAGGTTATTTCCCTTCTGACCTTCCTTTGTGCAGATGCTCGAGAGTTGCAGGCAAGACCACAGTCCCCCCACCGTCCGCAGCTTCACGTTCGAATGCTCTGGTTTTATGTCTCCCGCTAAGAACTGAGGATGGGGTCTGGGCAGAAGGTGGCATTCCCGATGCAAAGGTGCGCCTCAAATTTAATCGCGACGCTTCTCGCTTCGCCTACATGCGCCTACATAGTACGCAACACCTCGGGTGTGATTGACTATACAGCTGCCCCGGATGTGTTTATTCCGGAGCGGGGGGCATCAAACAATAGGGCCGCGGTGGCCGCCGTCGCTGCTATATCGGAGCAGGAAACTGCACTTAAGCGCCGTCCCATCTTGGGCTGGTGTTTCGCATTGTCACTGTCGTTGGGTGTTTGAGTACGCGGCACGCCGCTCCGCCGCTACGACCCCACGGTCTTCAAGTACACGTCTGTGCCCCAACCGTAGTACGATTGCACCGACAACAGACCCTTGCACCCAGCCTCGTCCTCCGGGGACAATGTGTCGTTGAACACCTCAATGTAGTTCTTCAGAAGCGGGAGGCCGTAGCCCATTCCGGCCACGGTGTTGCCTCCAACGCCCGGGGGCACGTTGAGGGTCTTGTAGCTCTCGCCTTCGCCGGATTCGTACGTGGAGAAGGAGTAGTCAAACATGTGCCGCACCACCCGCGGCGGAATGCCCTTGCCCTTGTCCCGGAGCCGCACCTCCATGTACAGCGGTGAGTCGCTGGTGGATATTGTCACCTGCACCGGCGCATCCACATTGTTCTCAATGTGCGCCCGGAACGAGTTCTTGAACAACTCCTGGAAGATGTAGTCCAAGTGGTACTCAATGTACGGGAACATGATCGGGTCGTCGTCGTGCACCTTGCGCACAAGGTCCGGCGCCTCGCGCAGGTTCCAGAACGCCACCGGGTGGAGGTTGGTGTCGATCTTGACTGCCACCGTCTGGTCGTACTTCATGAGGCAGATGTCGTTGACGTGTTCTGCGTTCTTGGCAATCACGTCGCGCATATTGAGCTGCTTGATCACGCCGTTGAAGTTCCCGCCCTTGACGTAGTGCGGGCTCAGCAACGAGTCCGTGAGCTGTGTCTGCTGGTGGGCAATGAGCCGCATGCTGATGCGCTCGCGCAAATGGTCGTCCAAAAACACCTTGATTTGCTGCGGCGTGATGAGGTGCATCACCTCGCCGAAGCCCTTGGACAAGATGGGCAAGGTATCGGCGTGGATCTCAATAAACCGCGTTAGCACCTCGTGGGAAAAGCGGTCATTCTCCGCGGCCGTGGTGGGCGGGTTGATCGACGCGTCCAACAACACCGACATGGACTGCAAGTACATGTTGTACACCTCGGAAATGGATGGGTTGAGCATCACCAAGTAGGGCAAGTTGCGGAACTGGCGCAACCGCCGCGCATTGTACGCCAAAAGCGCCTCGACGGACTCTCTCGCCCCTTGCAAGATGAAGGCCGGCGTGAGCTTGCGCGACTGTTCGTAGAGCGCCAGCACCGAGAACTTGGCAAGCGGTTGGCAGGAGTAGTGGTAGATGAGCCGCTCGAGCGACGACCGGATCTTGTATTCCTGAAGAAACTCATGCTGCTGATTACTGGTCCAGCGCCGCGCAACGTGCGAGAGCAGTGAGCGTGTGGTTCGCTTGAGCATGGCAGGGGAGTAGAGGAGAAACTGCGGGTGTATCACGCTGCCGGTCGGGTGCGGGGTTCAAGGTGGGGTTGCCGCAGTGGGTCGAGATGGGCTCGCGGTTAATCTGGGGTCGAAGCACAAGGTTGCTGGCTTCGGGGTGGCCGGTGGTTCTTTGTGGTTTTTCTTTCCCGTCCGGCGCTATCGATCGTTAGTCATAGTGCGCGTACAGTCCTGCAATGAGCCCGATGTGGCGGCGTGCAAACGGCCCGGTGACTACTGCCGAATCCGGTCTTGTTACGATGCAGCGAAGCCGCTCCGGGATATCTGTGGCACCCCAATCCGTAATACCGCTGCGCGATCGGTGGTGCAGCCCCGGAATATCCCGTGGCATTGGTCCTTTGGGAGCTGCGCGACTCTTATCACTATACATGGTGAGTTCCGGCCCGCGCATGATCGTACCACCTGCTCCGGACGTCCGGTGGTGGTTTTTGCTCTGCAAAATCTTGGGCTCTGCTTGCAATTAGTGCTGGCCGACTCTCTGTAGAGCGCTGGACTTTCTTCTTAAGGCCTTTTGTCCTGTGGTTGCGGCCATTCCTCTCCGCCACGGTCCCTCATTCCACTCCAGTGCGCGCGACTCGCACCACCAACTTCTTCTCATGGCCAGACCGAAGCGTAAGATCCAATCCTCCCGGGACGGATGCGGAAAGTGCAATTCGGCAAAAGACATTGGCTCCTCCTGGATCTGTTGCGATATCTGCCTCCAATGGTTTCACACACCGTGCGCCGATCTTACGGACGACCAAGTGGGCCACATCATCGCTTATCATTGTTCCCAGTGCAGTGCACACCATGGGCCCTCGGAGATGAAGCGCAAACTGAAGCGCTCGTTGGTTAAGATCGACTATGTTGCGCTTGATCAGGGTGACACCTTTGCTCTTGACAAGTCAATGCACCCACACGTCCCCGCATTCGAAAATTTCTCACCTGAGGTCAACGTGAAGGAAAAGCAAACCCATGTTGACATCTTGGAGCCCCACGAGATTCTGAAGGAATATGCACTTGCCGGATTGTCCCGCCCAGTTCTCGTCCCACAAGTGGATCATGGCGATTGCGGCATGCAGCTTCCGTGCTCTCGCTCGGAGCTACTGGTGCATTACATTGCGGAAAAGACCGGAGGAGAAGCCAAAGTCGAGGTTATGGATGTGCTTTCTCAACAGAGCGAGTCCCCTGCGTGGAATTTGAGCCAGTGGGAAAAATATTTCTACACACCTTTGCCAGAGAGAGATCGGATTCGCAATGTCATTTCCCTCGAGGTTTCCGATGTGGCCGATCTTGGCGTGACTTTTGTCCGGCCTAAGGTCGTACGCGAGCTCGATTTGGTGGATAAGGTGTGGTGTGGCGAAGATCCCAGACCCAAGGTCACCGTATACTGCCTAATGTCGGTGGCACGTTCATACACAGACTTTCACATTGATTTCTCCGGCACTCCAGTGTACTACACGGTGTGTCAGGGATCCAAGTCTTTCCTTATGTATCCTCCCACCCCTGAAAACCTCAAACTTTACGAGCTTTGGTGCGGTGAGCCCCAGCAGAACTTCATGTGGTTCGGAGATTACAGTCGCAAATTGGGAGATAAGAAGTTAATGCGGCCATCGAACGGATTCAAGGTCAATCTTAAGAAGGGAGATTTGTTCATAATTCCGAGTGGCTGGATCCATGCGGTTTATACCCCAGAGGACGCTGTTATCGTTGGAGGGAACTACTTGACGTTACGCGATATTCCAATGCACCTAACCATTTACTCTCTTGAAAGAGATACGAACGTGCCGTCCAAGTATCGGTTTCCGAAATTTTTCAAGGTCATGTGGCTCGCAAGCTGGTACTATTATAATAACAAAGATGAGTTTTTCCGTGATGCAGTGAATAACGCAAATACCGAAGAAGGCGTGAATGTTTGCCGTTCTATATTGAAAGCTTTGGTCTCCCATTTGACTCGCCACCATGAAACCAGTATGAACAATGCAGCTGCTCGAAGAAGCATTCCTCTCCATCTAATAGGAAAAGATGTCGAATCTTATTTAGCAAGCTTGACGCAATGG